>VWZY01012552.1:59335-88295 GCA_013399075.1 Chloroceryle aenea
AGCTGCGGAGGGGTACGCAGGGTTTTCTTCTACCTGCCCGGGGAGGGACGCCCCAGCCCCGTGCTGCTTTCCCCACTCGCAGCTCTCACCGGGGCCGCTGCAGCCCCGCGGTTCCCCCCGCGGTTCCCGCGCCCGCGGAGGCTCCGCAGACGCGGAGCAGCGCGCTGCTGCTGGNGACCGTATCTACCAAAAGCATCTTCAAAAAGCCCCAGCTGAACCTTCACTATTGATCTTCCAGCTCTCCACAAAGAGGTGACTCCGTCTTTTAGTACATTTTGTGTCAAAATCTGCCTGCTCTGCAATTCACTGGGTAAGGAGCGAGGAGTGGGCTGGCTCCAGGCTGAATCGGTGCTATTAATTTTATAAACTACGTGTGAGTGGGGGGGAATTTAACAGAGAAGAATATATCTGGATTTGTTTACCTTCCAGCGAGGAGTTGGTGAGATGGAGAGGCTGGGCTGGTTATTGGCTTTTCACTCCACGGGTTTATGTCCACCCCGGAGCCCTTATTCACAGGAAAACCTTTTAAGAAAGACAAATGAGAGCTTTTAATAAATATGCTCTTTGTAGAAATGAAATGGCCCAAGCTTTGGCACCTATTCTCTGCCTACTTATCTCGGAGCACTTAACTTCCATATAGCTCTTCTTATCCACAGGTTTCTAGGTACTGAGGCTTAGGTTTGTAATTCCTTCCTTCCTTCTATTGCTGCATCGTGTCAGCATGATCTACCTTGCAATATGTTGCTTGGGTCTCCCCCAGCGTTGAGATGCCTCTGTGCTGAGCTGTGAGTGACCCACAGTAATTCTTTGCTCGCGGGATTCCCACCAGGCAAAGCAGTGGGTATCTCCTGTCTGTCCAGGGCTGCTTTTCCCTCTGTGCCATCTCCAAGGCTACTCTCCAGTCCATGAAAGTCCTTATCTGATGACACGTGTAGTCCATCGGGATCTGGGACATCCAGAAGCATTTGTATAGTCATGGTCTTGTCTTTCTCATCCTTGGATGTTTCAGGCTCTGGGACAGAGGAAGATCCATTGTAAAGATCCAGAGTTGCCCGTGTCAATGTTTTCTCAGCAGAGCCCTTACCCCAGCTCGCTGCATTCAGTCTCCTGGTTGCCATCTCAATCTTTTCTGCAAGTTCCTCAGATAGACTCTGTATGGCTTTCACTCGATCCTGTTTACTGCTGTATGGAGAAAGACCAGAACCTGAATCCTTGGAGTAAGGGTTTGCATCTTTCTGAGGAGGGAAAAAGCTCAGAGGGGGTTCTTGCAGAGCTGGGGGAGAGCAGTCCCTCAAGTCTTCACATCTCAGAGGACTAAGAAACCAGCAGCTGGATTCCAGTGGTGCTGGTGAAGTTAATGCCTCTCTCTTTTCAGGTGAATGAAGACGATTCCTGTTTAAAACAAAAAAAAAAGGAGAAATGTCATGTTATAAAGACAAAGTAACTCACTTTCTGCACAGACCAGTATCCTCACTAAAGCACTTCACAAAAGAAAAGGAAACAGATTTCCCTGGCTGTAAATACATTTGTCAAATGATAGATGCAGGATGGAGCGTGAACTGCTGACAAATGAGGAGAAGAATCAGCCTGGGGCTGGCAGGGAATAGTTATTCTTTAAAAATACAAAACATACAAGTTTGGCTGCTAGGTTTGCCTCAACTTGGAGAGCCAGAGCATCGGTGTCCTGTGCACAAGAGCACTCCCAGATGCTCCCAGGTTCTGTAACTGCCTGGACCAGGGCACAGTGAGGCTGATTTGAAGGTGAGATGTGATAGTACATTAGTCCATTGTGCTATTTTTTATAGTTTATGACAGAATACTGTGAAAAACTTGCAGTATGTGCTGAGGAAGAGGCTTTCTAGGATGATTTTATTTTATATCTGAGTACCTGCCCCTGTGGTCTTTACTGAATAGAGTACAGGATGTTTTATCCACCCAGGCCATGAAACTCCTCTCCAGGGTTCCACCACCAGTTTGCTCCTGAAACAGAAGTGACTGTTAGTGTAAGCAATAAATAGCTCAGCAACATGAGGGTTATATTTGGCTTTTGTTCTGCTTAATAATTGCTTCATGTAACTGGAAAACCACATGTACCCAAAACCAAACCTGTCTTTTAGTTCAGGCACCGGAGACTTCCAGGCTTTTGGCCCTGAGGTCAAGGCTGCCAGCCTTACTAATGAGCCCAGCAGTTCTTGCCATAATTAGAAGTTAATTGCTCTATTTTTCCAGATAAAAATTGTTCTCCCTGACATTTCCAAGCATTTGTATGAAGTGTTTCCTCTGCTACATGGTGCCGTGCTGATCAAGATTGGAGGGTTTTCAACCTGCCACTCCTTTATGACTTACCTGCCCAAGTTTACTCTGAGGACTTTCTTTTACAGAAGCTGTCTCCCTGAGGAGCTTGCACATCTGCTCAGAACATGTTTTCTTTCCAACAGCTTCTTTCTGTTTCCTATACACTTCTTGCAGTCTCTTATTTCTCATCTCCATGGCCCTCACCAAAGACTTTTTCTCTTCTAGTCTTTTTTTCTTCCTTTCTTCCTTCTTTCGATGCATAAATTCCTGAACAATTTCTGGGCTGTAGGGGTGAGGCTTTCTAATATTTACCCTCCTCTTTGAAGGGTGCTTAAGGTTTTCTTTCTCAGGTCCTTTCTGTTCAGGGCTGCTTGAGCTTTTCTGCCTCTGAGGAGATGTGTTTTTTCCTCTGCTGCAGTTTCCTGAGCTGCTGGGCTTGGCTCCATCTTTCATTACTGAAGAGTGTATCTTCCCCCCAGTGAAGGCAGAGGGAGTTATGACCCAAGGTCTGGGTGAAGGAGACTGGATCCCTAGGTATTGCTGCAGAACTTCCACCTTTCCTTTTGCAGCATCTTTTGAGAGCCTGGTATGTCTGTGTTCATCATGATACTGGCATTGAAGGTTCCTGAGTATTTGTTTTATGCCCTTGGCTGGTGCATTGCAGCCCCTTTCAACAGGCTTGCTGGGGGGAACCAAGCAGCTTTTGCCCACAGGTTCATTTTCCTTTTCTCTGGAGCTGTTTTCAATCCCTGGCATTGCTTAGCATCCCTTACCAGGTTCTGTGGAAATCATTTGGAAACAACAGTGGTGTTAGTACTTCAGAGATGTATCAATTGCTGTCTCTGTCCTGTGCATCTCAAACCTGCTTCCTCCTAGAGGTCTGGGGACTATTTGCACGTGTAGCTCAGGCTGGTGTGTGATGTAAAATCTGCAGTGTTCTAGGAATAGAAATATGTAAGGGTGGAATTTGAAGTTGCAGTGGCCAGTTGGACAAATTATGTGTGTGGTTTGTTGCCTTTCAATATAAATAGAATTTAATATAAAAGAGCAGTGAAAGCCTTTGTCTCATAAACCTCTTTATGCATGTCCACACACCACAGTGAGGCCTCAGTGCCAGCCCCAGCTATGTGGGGACCCAGGGAAGCTCTGTGGCTGTGCCTGGAGAGCCAACCCAGCTAAAAAGCAGAGTGTGCTGGGATGTGCAGGACATGGTGCTGATGCTGCATCTCTGCTGGCGAGACAGAACCTGTGTCCTGATCCAGATGAGTCTTATTTTAAGGACACAATGAGGACACATTGTCTCCTCAAGCTCACAGTGGGTTCAGTGTGCCAGCTGACCATGGGCAACAGCTTTAGTCATTGCTCTGGGTGGTTGTTAACCTGACAAGTGAGTTATTGCAAGAGTCATTAAAGATAGAGCTCAGAAGGGCCTTGAAACCTCTTGTTTCAACTAGTTTTAATAAACTACTCATTTTGTTTGTGTGCCAAAAGAAGTAGCCTTGTAGAGAGGCAACTGTACCAAAGGTATTTGCTGTGGTCTGCTCTTCAGCCATGCTCCTCAGATTTGGAAATGTAGGGGGTGGACCAAGCAACTCTCTAGCTAACTTCTGGCCTTCTCTCCATGCAGAAGCACCAGGTGGCCTTGCACCTGAAACAGAGCATTTGTATTTCATTATTAAACCCTCACATGTTCTCTGAAAGAAAATTGTAACTTGATTACAATTTTTTTTCATGGTGTTTTCCAGGAATCACCCTGAAGATGTGGGGACAGCTTTAATAAAAGGTTGATGCTACTCTGACAACAGAAAGTTTTTAAAGTACTCAAACTTTGGAGGCTGTCACTCTGCTGGGTCTATTCACTGACAGAGGGATGGTTCATGAATTGGATGAGGGTGAGAGGTGAAGGTTCAGTGATTTCCTACTGCTTTATCATTAGCATTTATATAATTTAACACTTGTAGCATGTTCCCCAGTTCTTACAAGGTTTACTCAGAAACCATTGACTCCCAGAGTCCCCAAGAACACTAAGAGAAGGTCAGGATGCTGCCCTGAGAGCACTGAGAGCATCTTTCTATGGTGGCAGCTGCAGACAGCTGGTACTGACCGGGTACCTGCAGATTTGAGAACTAGAGATGGGGGGGATAATGAAAATAAGATTTTCCTTGTGATTACTTCAAACTCACTAGAGTAAACTAATTCATTTTTAAACTGGTGAGGCTCAGCAGGAAGAGGTGTGGAGGAATCAATGAATGATACAGCACAAGGGACGATGTATAATGCAAAAATAAATGATGCACTATGCAGCACAAACAAATTGCTCTTGCTTAATAGGAGGTGTCACTTAATAGACAACATTTATCACTGTTTTACTTGATCATTTCTGATTGCATTCACAGTGTGCCAATACTGGCACTGGCATAAGTATGTATTTATTGCAAACACTTCACCAGCAGGTGACTAAACAGGTCCTTATTTGGGTTTGCATGGAAATCCTCCCCTCCAAATTCTCCTCCAAGGAAGATATTCAAGGTTTTGATTCTTTTGCTTGTACTCTTAAGCAGGTGTCAGCCCCAGTTCAAAGCTGCAGTGTAGGACCCAGTCAACTGATAGAGTCAGCTTTTTTTAGCTTCAGTAACCTTGTCTATGGGTTGAGCTGATTATGAAGCACCTCTGAGGCTCATCTGTTGGACATGAAGCACTTTCAGAGAGTGGCTGGTTAAGGGGATGGTCCCAAGATTCCCCTTTGCTTTGTGGATGGCTGTAAGGCAAGATCTTCTCAGCTGCCAGCCCTGGGCTCTCTGCCATGGTCATGGATGGAGTCACAGCCACCTACATCAGCTCAGCACCAGACTGAGATCCTCCAGAGGCTCATCATGACTGTGCAGTTTAGGTCATGTCACAAGAGAAATGTTTTTCAGGCAGTGAAGAGCTTCACTGCCCGTGGGGCTGAATCACTTCTAGGATCACGTGGACTTGCTTGGGAAGCTGTCAGTGGAACTATTCCTAGATCCATGTGATCTAGATCCAGTTTGATCTCTGACAGCATGAACCATGGATGGAATTGGCAGAATCTGTTGGTTTTGAGGTGGCTGAGATCCATCAGTGGTTTTAGTGAAACAGCTTGCTTTATTACTTGAAGTTTAGCAGTATTAAAAATCCAGGGTGCATTTCTTTTTATGCTGTCTTAGTTTCTCTAAATGCCAGTGACAAATTATTATGTAGATCTAACAATCTTTGCTTCACCACGCTGTCCAACTTCAATTAAATCTTTTCTTTTAATCTACATAGTGTTCATTAACTACAGAAACTATCCTGCTAAAGCTAAAGATCAGCCTACATTTCTGATGAAAACACTTGCTAGAAGGAAATCTTTTGATTTAAATATTCTCCTGGGTTTTTTTTCTTCCTCTGAATGGTTGAATATTTTATAGCTGTTGCGACTTAATTTTTTGTTAACTACAGCAAATTTATAATTCATCAAATTCCTGAGTACTCTGGCTCTGACCCCTGCCCCTCATTCATCTCTTTGTAGCCCTGCCTTGGCTCTTTCAGTGACAGAAACTAATAGCCAATAAAGACACCATGACACTGGCAGTTACAATGATGAATGCTTCGTGTGGCATGGTCTTATTATGACCCACTCTCAGAGGAAGATCAAGCCATTTTTCAAACAATCCATTAAAACAAAACACACAAAAAAACCCCAAAAACACACACACACAAAAAGTGGGAGAATGAAATTATGATGTATTTCATGCATTTTAAATACTACTTAGGTTAGCAGAGCACATAATGCCACTACACTCATAATTTCATCTGCACGCTGTTAGATAGCTTGGATTATTTTCTTTCTGTTTCACACAAGTTACACACTCAGTACCTTAGGTAGTGTAAAATACAACTGCTTTCAGTGAGCAACACCCACAGCACTTCTGCCTTGCTCCCCACAGAGCCTGAAGGCAAAGTACTAGAATTAAATGGACAAAATTACTCCAGTAATTCAAACCTGTGCTTAGAACTATTGGTCAAACAGAGCTAGGGACTGGGACTCCTCTTGCTGCTCTTGACTCTGCTGCTGGTGGTTGTCCTCTGCCTCTCTGAACAAGTGCTGACTTTGGGCTGTTCCCTCCGTGGTTTTCTTTATCACCTGCTTGGTGTAACTAGGCTCTGGTCCTTGCCTGATATTACTTTAGTAACCAGCTAAAGATTTGGGCAGGTGAGTGCCCAGATGCCACTGACCTACAGTAGTTTGTCCATCAGCCTGTGGAATTCCTCATGATTTTCACACTTACCTTTATCTGCTGCTCTCTCCAGAACAGAGGGCTTGGGTGAAGGCTGCCTCTGGCTTTGTGTTTGAATTCTCTGTGCTGAGCTTCTCTCTCTTTGGTCTTTAATCAGGAGGGGAAAAAAAGAAACAAACCAGAAAAGAATGAGCATGCAGCTAAAATCAAACTCCAGACATGGCTGCTGTCAGCAAGAAACCAAACTCAGTCCCATTCCCTTGGAACACAAAAGTGGGAGGCTCTCTAAAGACACTGGTCACCAAACAAGCAGTTTGTGGTACTGGAGATGTCCCAGCAAAGCAAACACTGGCCTGGAACCCTGATGTCATGGCCGAGACCTCATCTGCCTGGACAGCAGCATACTGAGCAAACAGCCCTGACCTCCTGGGACACCCTTCCTCCTGGGGTCTCTCCAGAGATCCAGTGACCCTTCCCTGCAGGGCACACAAACCCTGCACGCTTGGGCAAGCTGCCTGGAACAAACTGTTAGGGTATGGCATTGTTAACCTGGGATCTTGGGGGCTTTTCTGTAATCCCTCCCTTGCCCAGGGATGGTAAATTCTTTTTCTGCCTGATATCTTGTGCTCTTCAGCAGGCAAGGGGAGAGAAGATGTCTGGTCTGAGGCACTAAAACCTGGACAAACAGATACCTGAATGCTGTTAGGCTACAAGGAGCCGTGCAACTGCTGGTGTCCGACAGCACACAGCTCCCGTATGGGGGAAAAGCAGAAGTGGGTTTCCTAGGTCAGGCTGCAGCCTGGGAGGGAATATTAGAGGGAATATTAGAATAACAGAGGGAATAGCTGGCAATGCAGCCGTGACATGCTTTTTTTCAGTGGTAGAGTTCAGTCAGACAAACTGAACAAGCTGTATCTGCACCGAGTGTCTGGAGCTGTTAATCTTCCTCCTCAGAGGCTGCCTCTGTTTTGCAAGTTGAACTGTTTGTCTGGTAGTTCCCTAACTCGGTTATGTAAAATGATCTGGGTTAAACCCAAACTAAACTAGCCTTCCCCCTGGGAATGTTCAAAAGAGGCTCAGCAGGGATTGTGGCTTTGGCTTCTGGGTATCAGGAGGGGCAACGCTGCGCAGTGATGACTGGAAGTGCTGACAGGGGAGACAGCAGCACAACGTGCACTCCCACAGACCCCAGGTGAGCACTGTAAAATACTTCCAGACATCATTGTAAGAGGTGGTTTGGAGCAAATCTAAGGGAAATGCCTGTGGAAGCTGGTGGTGTGGGGCAGGGATCATAGTGCCCGATGAATTAACACTAATGCTATTATAGCAATAAGATTTATTATGTACAGCTTTTCAGCTCCTCTTCTCTAGTCTAATACACCCTGGGTAATCCCCTGCTGGCCACAGAGGCTGCAGAGCACTCGGGCTAGATGGGCTAGCCCCGGGCAGTCCCTGCTCTCGACTCCATGCCTTCCTCACAGCAGTCTGAGATCTTAAATCACGCTAAACTGAAGTGACAGCTGTAGATGAATGGTTCTTCAGGCCCAAATTTAGCACCAAAGAAGGATAAGGAAGTCTAATAATATTTGCTTTCAGATCCACACTAGTTCCACTGAATGAACTGTTAAATCCCCTGTAATGCCTCTGAACTACACAATTCCTGCTTTAAATACCTGTGATTCCCCTCCACACTACTGCACTGCTGGCCCAGCTCATGCTTTATATGTGGCAGGAGGAAGAAGGTGGGGGGAAAGAGGAGGAAAGAATATATTTGCAGCAAATTCTTTGCTATTTCTTGGAAAGCAATTTATAAATTTGTGCACACTGGGGAGTAAATCCAGTGGAGAAGTGAACTCAGTAAGCAGGTTGATAGGAATAGCACAGGGAGGTTTACAGCCCTTCCAAGGGTGAGAGCAGTAAATGAATTTCTCAGATGAACATGTTTGCTGCTCAACATAAGCCAAAGTGCAGGCTGGAAGTGGTGTGGTTTGTTGCTCAGCGCTGCCAAAGCTCTGACTGAACAGTTTCAGCCCTTCTCTAGAGGTGCCACACTGCTACTGACCTCTGTGAACTGGAGCAGGAGGAGCAGACACCACTCTGCACACCTTTCTCTTCAGGGGTCTTTTTTGCAGTGGCTCTTTAGCACAGGCAGAAATCAGGGGCTGCTGCTCCCGAGATGCTGCTCGCTGCTTTTGCTTCTGCTCCTGGATTCTCTTCTTGAGTTGCTCTAACTTATTTTGTGGTGATCTTTTCCACAAGTCTTCCAGCTTTTGATGGCTGGGCTTGTTGGTTGATGAAGGGTGGTATGTAGGAAGCAGGAGAGCTGTGGGCACAGGAATGTTGCTCTGGCTGCCAGGCGGGACAGCTGAGAATGATCTGGGAGGTGGGTGATGCAGAGAGCAGGGAGATTTTTCCCTTTGTACAGTGTGACCTCTTGAATCTGCTTGCTCCCTGAAATCATCCCTTCTTGGTCTGTGCAGGCTCTTTGCAGGAGACCATGTCCAAGCTGTGCCTTCACCATCTGCAGCCTCCCTCCTGGCAGGGCTGCAAGGTGCTGAGCGTGAGCCTCCCCTTGGAGACAGTGGGGTCATTCTGGATGGGCCAGAGCTCATGGAAGAGCTCTTGAGGGAACAGGTCTGTGGCCAAGCAGGGCAGAGAGCAGCACCATTTCCTTTTCTTAAGAGAAAGAAAAACAAGACTGATCATGTGGGTGTCTTATTAAATTGTTCAGCAGACTGCTGATAGGAATGACAGCTGAGTTTCTACAACAGGGATTGCTTTCTCCACAGGGTCAGCATTTTGCCTGTTACCAGCAGTCTGGGAAATGAAGATAATCCTGGGAAAGTGCAAAGTGAATCGTGGTCTGATAAGAGTTTTTACGAGCAAGGGCAGATAGACTAACACAGAGACCTGATGTCAGGGCACTGGCTGCTCCACTGGCTTTTTAGTCAGCATTTCCAAGGGTGAAATTGTTTGGTGGCTTTGTTTTATAATAAATAGTAAGCTGCTAAGCTTTTTCTGAAGCCCTGCATGCCAGAATGTTAAATCCCTTTCCATGGGCCTTCACCTCTTCATCCACCAAGTGTTTTACCTGCAGGCTGGAGGAATCTCGTGGCTCTTTTTCTCATCCAGAGGTGTTTCATCTCTCTTCCTCTCACCATCTACAGCGTAGCAAAAATACATCGATGTCAAAATGTCAAAAAGGTTCCTCAACCATTAAATTAAACCAGTTCCTTTTACTGGGGACTATTTCCCAACCAAATCTGGCCCTTTGGATGCCTGGGTGTGGTTTTCTTCATCCTTAGTAAAGAGCCTGCCAGCACTGCAGTTCTGGGGTGCAAAAATGGGAGTGTGTTCTCTGGTGTAGAAATCTCTGTGGACTCTGTCTCCAGGCCACCCAGGTCTGCAGGGCAGGCTGAGGATTTGGCTTCCACACAAACCCATGCTGCCCTTGGTACCCAGAATCCCACTACTTGAGTACCAGGTGTGGGAGTGTTCTCCACCAGGTCACATCGTGCCCTGGTCATCTCATCTTTCCTTCCCTTGTTCAGATGGCTTAGGAATAGGACAAAAAAGATTCCCATGCAAACCCACAAGCTCCAGCAAAGCTGCTAACAGCTCAGCTCTGCGTGCCTCTCCTGCTATCCTGAGACCAGGCTGCAGGCAGCAAACCAGCTCCATGAGCATACTACAAAGCTCTGCTGCTTGGGGAGGAAATAGCATCCATAAATATTAAAGGCTGGCAGCTTATACCATTCCCAGCCAATAAGCCATCTCAAAACCAAATACCCAGGCAGATGTGAGGATAATAATAAGTAAAGTCTGGTTTTGTCATTAGTTTTTAAGAGTCTTGTGGCATTCGGTTAAATTTCCTGCTTTTTTCTTATCACACTTTGTCTTTTAGAGAAGATTTTAAACACATTATGTATTTCCTGCAAAAGCAAACAATCAAAATGCTCTATTTACATCACTTCAGTTACTTCTGGGAAAAAACCCCTCAGAGGACAAGCACAAGTAGCTTTTCATTTGCTGTAGCTGGTGAGTGATAATGTTGAATCTTTTGCCTGAGCTCTCTCTCCAGCAAGGTGTGATTCCTTGTGCACTGTGATATTCTATTGGGAACATTAGTAAAAAGCTGATGAAAATAAACACCTTCCTCCATGAAGAGGATATTCCACTATCTCCCATCCCCTTCCCTCCAGCACCAAAGCAGTCCCCCTGCCTCAGCAGTTTCCAAGTAACTCAGAACTCACCAAAGCTTATTTCATGCCAAAGCTTTCTTCTGGCTGCCTGTGATTTGGCACAACTCCATGTTTGATGATAAAATTTGTTTTCAATCCTTTGTAGCTGTGAAAAGACAGATTTGTCTTTTGAAGGGAGACATATGTTTGGTTTTTTTCGTGGTAGCCTTTTGCTGGCATACTCTGCTTCTCTGATTAGTTTTGCAGCTCCTAGTTACTCTGTAAACACTGGCATGTCTGAGCACGTTCCATGTGGCATTTCCTACAGTTGGAAAGAATGCAGTTGACTGGGAAGATAAGAGATGAAATCACCTCTCTGACACTTCACATCAGATTTTTACCAGAGCTGCTCTGCTGTTTTGAAAACCAGGATAAGCTGGAAGGAACCCCAGCCACCAGTGACTTCAGGAGGGTGACACTAGTGTCAGGCCTCGAGGGTGCAAGCAGCACTGCCTGCATGGGGGTGATGTGATGTGCTCATCCCAGCAATTTCACCCCTGTGAGTGTGGCTGCTCTGCCTGATAGAAACCTTACTACAGTTCCTGCTAAGAGGACAGTAAGAGGGGCAGAATTCAGAGATGTCCTGTCTCACTATCAGCTATTATTCTGCTCAGGCCTCCAGCCACAAGCAAGGCAAACCTTTACCTGTTCTTGTCACCAGTTTTGAAGTGTGTTGTACCATCGGGTAAGATTCCTTGCTTTTCTCCTTATCCTTTTTTTTCTCATTTAGCAAAAGATTAAAGGGGTTGTATATTCATTGCAAAGGAACAAACAAAATGGGATGTTTAGAGCACATTCAGGTGCATGATTTCCATGAAAGAAACCCCCGTGGAGGTGATGCACAGGTAGCTGACAGAAAGTGATAAAGACTCGTGACAGCAAGTGTTCCCTGAACCCCACGTACCACTGCTTGGGCTCTCCGAAGGCTCTTCCAAGCCAAGGCTATATCTGTGGACAAGAGAGGAAAGTCATGTTTTAGAATCCCTTCACATTGTGTCCTCACTACAAATAATCTCTCCCCGTGTCCAAACTGGAATAGGTTATAGAGCTGGTGGCTGAAACACAGAACTGCTCCCCAAACCCTCTGTCTGAGCTGGTTTTATGTACGGCTTGTTCTCAATGTGCTCTTCATTCTGCCAGAGCTAATGCTCTTTGAGCTATGTTAGTGCTTATTCAGCAAAATCCTCATATTAGCTGGTAGTTGTGCACGTATTTAAGAAAGACTGAGCTGAATTTCCCAATTCAGTCCCATTTGGTGGTAGCTACTCACAAAAAAAAAACCAAACCAGCCTACACAATTACTAGTGAGAGTAAGAAGAGGGTAAGAATGGCTTGTGGCTTTTTACAGAAGAAACAAAGCAACACATCAGGCACAGAATAGCTCCTAGAGTGTACTTGTTGCATACATTCAGCAGTAATTAAGTCCTGATGGCTTCAGGCTGACGAAGATTCATGGAGCAGGTTTCTGTTTAGAAAGAAGCCTGAAATGGGGAGTGTTGATGTTGCTGCAAGAGCTACAAGCACAGTTACAAAACTGCCTAGCACTCTCCAGACTTCAAACTATTTGCTCCATTGTGTCTGTAGTCATACAATCCAGATTAAACTAAGCACTAAAGTCCTTCAGTACGTGATAAATCCTTGGTTTAAAATAAAGTTGTCCAAGTCTCTGCTGTAACCGGACAGGGGAAGATGGAAGCTCATTACCCACGTACCAGCTAGAGGACTGGATTCTCCAGATGCCAAACTGTTATCCATCATCCAGCTGGGCTAGAGCTCTGCTTACTGGATATCCATCTCTGAAATAACCATGGAAAAGGAGGAGTCATTGCTGCCCCTTGGGAACAGCTTCCGTCATTTTTATGCCTGTCTGCTTTTTCTCCTCTCTAATTGCTGACTGCCCATGAAGACCCTCATCATTTGCATGTCTGTGGTGTTTGCAAATGTTACCCATTACCACTCATTCTCTCAGTCTTGTGAGGGAGTCTGGGGAGACACAGGGATATGACACAGTTGGGAAATGTCTTGCTCTGGGTCAATAGAGCCTGAGGAGCTGCCCTGGGAGCTCAGGAGTCCAGTGCACTTGCTTGAGGCAGTGACTATGATCAGAGTCAAGAAAGTCAGCTCCCTCCCATGTCCCCCTCTTACTGCCTGGTTAACACTTACCTTTTGAAGCCTCATCCATGCATGGAGCAAAGCTATGCAAAAAGCACCTTGGGAAGCATTTTAGAGCTGATCTGCTGGAGGGCTGCAGCCTTTCTACAGTGGCTAATCCCAGAAGCCACTTCCAAAGGGAGGAGTGAGAAAGATCTCAGCACTGGACTTCCCATTTGCTGCTCCTTCCTTGTGCTGAGCCATTTGCAGGCACCAGCCTGGAACACAGAAGTTCCTCTGAGACACGAGGCAGGTCAGTCCCTGCCCTGCCTGTGAGCACTGGGAGGTGCAAGACGACATCCAGAGGAGTCCCACCAGCCCAGCCAGCCATCAAACTGTCACCACACCTTTGTTTGAGCCCTCCTGCACAGGGCGACAGTAGCGACAGCACAGGGAGAGGCTGTTAGGAACAGAGAAGAAAACAAACAGCAGCAAGAGGCCTGATCAGCCTGAAGACTGATCTCAGCTTGCAAACATGTGGCAAGGTGCCAGCAGCTTTCTTAACAAGTCCTTGTGTCCCTTCCAGGGCGTCTGGCATCCCGGCGATGGCCGCTCCCAGAGCTGGCTGCAGAGGAGAGGGTAGGGCAGTGGAGGAGCAGGGTCCCCAACCGGGGGCCTGGGTGGAAGCAGCTCTGTGGTTCTGGGATGGAGAGAGTACAGGGTGTCAGAGCAGGGAGAGAAACCAGGCCTGTTGGAGTTCTCATCACAGGGCATCTTTGCTCATTGCAGAGCTCCTCTTGTCACCGCCGGGCACCTCTGCTCACACCTTCCCCTGTGGGCTCATCCAGCCCTTGATCCTGCTCTCAGCAGCACTCTCTGTCTCACTTGGACCCCTGGTCTCAGGAGACCAGGGGGCTTAATTCTGAATATTGGCTTTTTTTAGGGGGAAATGAAAACCAGAAGGGTTTCTGCTCTTTGTGATTATAAAGAAAAGCCTGAGAATATAAATAAGTGTAGGCTAAAGTCTCAGACAAGGCTCGTTCCCCTTTGTAGGTGGCACTTTTTTTAAGTGTCACAGTTTTTAAGTATTTGAAATCTTGGGGTGATGATGCTGGTTCTTCAGGTCTTGCTGCTCTTACCCTCCCGTTTTGGATTAACCAGAAAAAAAACCCAGTTGTTTTCAGCAAACAGCAGAGGGCAAACTCGGCTCGCAGACAGGAGATGAAGTGCTCAGTGTGGGAGGCTGCAGGCCCCAGTTTCTCACAGGACAATCCAGGAGAAATGCAGTTGTCACCTTGGTTAAAGACAACCTGGGACGAGTAGCAGCAGAAAAAGATCCTGCTATAGCAGTTATTCACATTCCTCTTCATTTTTATATTTTTTTCAGAACATCAATGGCCTTCAGTGGGCAGTGTCGTGCTGGGCTGAGGCTTGAGGGTGCAGTTCTTAACCCCCCCTGAGATGATGGCTGCAGATGATTAAAACAACACTTAAGATATAGCTCAGCTGGTGAATTTGCTCTCTTTTCACATGCTGCCCATGCATCACTTTGGGAGACCTGGTTTCTGCAGCTCTTTTCCCCAGAGTTACTCGCAGCCAATTCCTGCATCTGTGGTTACAACTGAAACTACCACAGTCGACATATAATGACCAAGACTCAGCTGATCCTTCAGTGCTGCTTCTCTTCAGTCATTGCACGGCCCTTGGACATTGGTTTGCTGGGAAATTTTTCCATTTTTAACTCGTAAATTTGCTCTCCTATATGTGCAAGTTCTGCAGGTCCCAAGGCTGTACTTGCTGTTGGCTCAGCTGTCGATGGCAGGCATGTGAATACAAGAAAGACAAATAATCACACAACACATTTCTTGTTACCCTACAGCAGCAGCCATCACTTACTGCTGTTGTGGGTTGAAGTTCTATAAGTACCCCAAAAAGAGCCTCTGTACCCTCTTCTAGGTC
The DNA here is from genome assembly GCA_013399075.1 of Chloroceryle aenea. NCBI lineage: Eukaryota > Metazoa > Chordata > Aves > Coraciiformes > Cerylidae > Chloroceryle > Chloroceryle aenea. The sequence goes on from VWZY01012552.1 coordinate 74,163, forward strand.
CAGCCTCACTGCAGAGCAGAGACTGAGGTACTGTTTCAGCAGCACTTTGGGTTTTATTTAATCTGTCTCTTTATTTTTTTTCTTTCTGCTCTGTGTCCTCTATTATTTGTTCATGCTTTCTACTTCCACAGATTTGCTTTAAGCAGCAGTGTCAGTATTGTAAGTGTTCGTTACTACTGGAAAACACTCTGATGGTGAGGCAAGATACCAACACCACATCCTTTCATCTGCATGGATCCCTGCGGTCTCTAGAGAAGTATTCTTGAAGAAACAGGCTCAGACTGCTAATGTAATAAGTGTCACTGCAGCCTGTGCTCTGATATCCCCAGAATTTCAGCTTCTTAAGTCTAACCAGACTAGGAATTCCTGAGCTGCAGACTGGAGTCACAAAGTTCCCATTGCAAGCCATTCCAAGCCAATGTTTTGGCCTGATTAGAGGTTCCAATACTAGGAATGCAGAGCTCATCCAAGAGGGGAACCACAGCTATTCAGGGTACACAAGTGATAAGAGCCCTGACTGCAGCCTTGGGGTTCACGGGCAGCCCCTGTGCCAAGTGAACTGGCCCACAGAGGAGAGAGAGGAGAAAACAGTAATGTGAAACTCAGCAATAGGAGGACAACTTCCAGTGAAGAATTTGTATGATGGGAAATTGTGACAGCAACCAGGAAAGCCCAGGGCTGGTCTTAGGCTGCTGGGTTGATGGGGGAGCCAAGTGGAGTGGGTACGACCGTGCTGTGACAGGCAGAGCTTTCTGCTGCCTGCAAGTGATGCTTCTCAAGTCCTTCAGGTCGGACTGGCATCTATTCTGGCACCGTTTTTTCTCAGCAAGCTGTTGGAGCTGATGAGAGCCAGGAGAGTGACAGATTGCCAGCTTGTTATGCTGCACATCTTGGAGTGTTAGACCACAAATCTGCTGAAAGATGAAGTGAAACCTATCACTGGGCCAAATCCCACTTCTGCAGTGTGTGAAACTCCCAAGTCAGGGAGCCAAGTGTGAGCCGAGGCAGAGAGGAGCAAATCCTTTTGGATTTGTATTTTAGATCAGTGTGACCAAAATGAGCCAGTCTTATATGGTTCCAGTCTGCTGACTCCACAGCTCCTGTCGCATGGAACTAAAACAGAGTTAGGCCCCATGTTTTTACTCTTACAACTTCTATAATGCACCAGCCCCCAAACACTGTCTTTCCCCTACAGTGGTGCTCAGGCTGACACCTATTTGTTTTAGCAAATTAGACTACAGGCTATCGTGTACCCAGCAGAGGTTTTTCAAAAGCCATTTTAGGCTTTTTTTCTGGAAAGGATATTGCAAAGTTTCATGCAGCTAAGAATCTGCCAAGAGAGATGCTGCTGAACCCACTGCATAGGCTCATCCCACCAAGAGCATGTTGCCCAGGTACCAGTCACTGCTTTTTCCCAACCAGCAGCTCCCCCTTCCTTGCAACACAACAGTGAAGAACTGCCCAGCTCAGCTACAGTGCAGCACGCTGAGCTTCAGCCTGGGCTTGGGGTGGTTTTGCAAGACAAATGCAGCCGGGCTCTGTCAGGGCTGAACCCTGTAGGAGGCTGTTTGGGGTCTGGAGGTCTGTCTGACATGGCCCAGGCTGCAGGCTCACCTCCCAGAGGCTGCAGTTTCCACTGTTGTGCACTCTCACTGATTAGGAAATATTTAAACCAATAACCCACAAGGCCTAGCAAAGTGCAGGAAGTGCAGATGTGTGTGAACCAAAACCAGAAATTCCTCCTAAGTGGCTGTGTTTTGAAACATCTCTGTACCCTGCAGCTACACTCTCGTGCCCACCAGATGTACCCCAAGGATCTTAGAAGCAATAACTCCCAGCTCTGGCAGACACACTCCTTTCCCTCTCCTGCTGGTTTGCTCTGCATGCCCAGCTTTGTGAGGGGAGTTCCTGCACTTTTGGGAAACATGTCCAGCTAGCAGGAAAGGAAATGGTGCTTGTTTATTGTTTTTTTTTTACAGTGCCTGACTAAACAATTTCATTGCAAACCACATTTCACAGCAATTCTCAGTTAGCAAACAATCAAAGCACAAATCTAGATTTCCTTTGCAAGCTGGATGTGACATGAATTTTATAGTAACCACATGGTGGGAAGAGGCAGATGATCAACAGAAATAGTGTACTGCTCTGAAGTCTGCCAGCCAAGGGGCCAGTCCAGCACCCACTGAAATCTGTGACAAAACATGGGCTGACACTAAAGGGGACCAAGATAAAGGCACTTAATAAACTGGGCTTTGAGTTGAACCTGCAAAGAGCATAGGGTTGACCACTACATATTGAAGTCATTCTTGAGGGTACTTATCAGCAAATAGGACTGAGATAAATGGGCTGTCCCAGCAACAACAATGCCATGTTACTGTTCCTGAGATAAGAGATACATTTCTTCCTCCACAGGTAATGTAAAATACCAGTATGCATGTAAACCACTCAGAGATACAGAGGGAAGACTCTGACCCTGGCTGCAGAATTTTTTGCTCTTACCACTGCTCTTATTTCTTTTCCAATCCTAGCAGCTCGTGCTGTTTCCCAGGTTGTTAGGAAGAAGCAGACACTTGTCCCATGCTCTGTGCCATACACTCGGTTACAGAGTTGTGCTGAGTGCTACACAGCGACCAGGGGGTGCCACGAGGCTGCCCCAAGCCTCGAAGGGATTTGTTGCAACAGGTACATTTCATTTGCAGGGAGTACAGTCAGAAACACAAGGAAATGTTAAGCTTGTGTTTTCCTGTTGATGTCCTGCAATAACAAGAGTAGTGTTTGTCAGGAAAGAACTAGACCTGGATGTTATGCTGCGTGCCAAACGATGTCTGGAAAAGGGCAAGTGTTCTCTAAGTGCTAAAATACATATAGATCATCCTGTTACTGGGGGAAAGTGTCTTAAGATAGGAAATAGCTATCCAGGGCCCATTTGGGGTTTTTTTCCTATCAATAGGTGACTATGTGAATGGAATCTGAAGTGGGGGGGGTTGGCTGCCTATGCTGAGCAGCTGAACGTGGGAGAGCTCAGGATTGCCATGGAAACCCGCTGTAGTAAACGGGGCTCTCAAGCTGCAGGAGAGGATTTATTGCATGGGGCTGGGACTAGGCAATTTAAATCAACAGTCTACAGGTAAAATGGCACATTTCTTTGCACATTGTCTCCATGCACTGTAAAATGGAAAAGGAAGGGTAAGTGGGTGGGGAGAATTACAGGAGGACAAAGTTATGAGGTGTCTTAAAGCCTGACCTAAACCCCACGGAAGCAGATGCAAAGATTGTTGTGGCTTTTGGGGGAGGCTGGACCAGGCATGCAAAGACCAGGCATATGTTCCCTGTGCACACTGAGGCACGAGGATGCACCATACCTGTGCCCAGCAAACACAGAGAGGGGAGGAGCAGGGTCTATTGCCTGCTTCCATGACCCGGCAGAAGGTAGCCCCTGCAGCTCAGGAATGTCCTCAGCTTGTGCTTTTGGTTTGGAGCTGGGAAGAAGTCCATCTGGTAAAGGTCCCCAAAACAGCTTTTTACACCTGTAAGTGAGACAAAGTGTGCTATGAGCTACAAAGAGCGCTTCTGTAAGAAGGGATCAGAGGAGTGGGGAATGAGTTACTGTTTCCAGACTCTCCCATTTATTGACATCCAAGCCCAGTGATATATGAAGTGGTGTGAGACAGCAACAACATTATTTCTGCAGTGCTGCCTTCATCACCATACATTACCAAGACCCGAGTGACACTGCCACATAATCTCCTCCTGGCTCAGACTCTGCACACCTCTGATCCTGCTCCCAGCTAAGGGAAGTGGTTAAATCTAAATTACATGGGACCACCATGGGGCCAGTGTGGTCAGTAGCTCCTGCACTTAAGTAACTCACCTTGTTGCCACATCTAGTAACAAAGCTTGAAATCTCCTGACCATGTGTCCTGGGCTTAGTGTGGCTGGATTTAAATATGCAGTTTGGTACACGCCTGATGTTAAACATAAGAAGGAAAATTCCTTTTGAGCTGGAGAATACTTGCCAGAGTCCTTGCCAGCAAAGACTCAAAGCTCTGTACACTCTGGTGCTTTGCTGACAGGCTGAAGCAGAACAAAGTTACGTTTGAAGGAAAAGCTGTGGAACACAGTAAACCACACAACAGCTATGAAGCATGGCAAGATTTCAGCATCTTCCTTCAAGAACAGCTATATGTTCAAAATCCAAACAGTCCAATAATAACCTAGGAGTCGAGTCCTCCTGTCCTTCCTCTGCAGCTGCCTGCTTCTCTGCCACCAGCTCCTGCCCACACAGCAGATGCTGTTCCACTTCCCTTTTGCAGGTTTTCCTCCTCAGAGGGCTTTCCTTGGATCTTCAGTGGCTTTCAAAATCCCTCCTGCCACCTTGCAGTTCTTTATCTCCACTCAGTGACTTGCAGACCATTAATCTCAGACCTGCATCACTTGCAAATGATGGAGTGAGAAGCTTATTCAATGACCTAGGTAGAAACTCGTGGGCAGGTTAGCACACTGTGGTGTGTACAGATGTACCGTGGCACACAACATCTGTCTTGCATCAGAGCTGATCTGCTCAGTCCCAGTTGGGACACCAGTGCAGGCGACTACAGGAGGTTATGAGAGCAGAAGAGCTTTATATATCCCACTTACTAAGAACAGTCTCTGGGGCATTGACCCTCTGCTGGTAAATTCCCCCTATTTCCCCTTGATTATGTTTGTTTTACCACTAAATGTCAACTCACAAGATCGTGGCTGGAGAAGCAGCAGGGTGAGCTAACACAACAGACTGTCTTTTGCCTTGTTACGCTCTGTCGAGTCAGGTTGCCCTCAGATTTGCCAGACTTTCATTGCTGTTATCCCCCGGGATGGTAGACAGCACACTCATTTAACCCAAGATCATTTATGACTGTGACTGGAATCTGTTTGTCTAGGCTTTTTGTCTTTTTTTCCTTCTCTGTCTCTTCAGATAATAACGTAAACCAGAAAAAAATATTGCCTTATTATTGACAAAATTAATCTATATGGAGCTAAGTGCAAAGGCAAATAGATAATAGCTGCCTGGCCATCTCCAATGGAAATTAAACACAGTGAATGTTCGAAGGTTGAACTCTCTGCTGATGTAAAGTGGTACAGCCCTGTGCCAGTAAATACAGCTTTCCCAGTTTATGTAAGTAAAGCTGACCCTGAGGAATTTCTGCTTGCTTGCAGCAAAGTTGGTGGGTGTGTTACTTCCCTGAGTGAAAGAACGGATCCTGGGCACCTGGAAATGATGGTTACTTAGGGGCTGAGCCACTGGGAGCGAGGATTCCACTGCCACCCAAGAATTTTGTAGGAAAAGGTGGACTTGGTTAATTGTGCTGTTTGGTAGAAAGGTAGTAAAGACCTAGACACACACGAGTGAAATGTCTCGTCCTCTGTGTAGCCTGGGTTGGAAGGGTTCACAGCTGCCCCTTTTATGTTTCTATGACAACCTCATTTAGCAGCTCTCCGTGAAAGTCAAAAGCAGCAGCCGGAGGTAGACACGCTGTTCTGAGGAGCACAGCCACTACCTGCACTACCTTTGCTGTTCCCAGAAGCCAGGGGATGGGACTGCAGATGTAGACCTGCACTGTGCTTTCCCACTCCCAACCCTTTCATTCAGGAACAGGACTCTCCATTCTTTTCCAAGAGGCCAGTGCAGCCTTCAGGCTGCAATCAACAAAGGACACAAAGAGATGATCTCAAAAGACAACTTGATCGCGCGTTAATATTCATTTCATCCCTCAGGCAGCTCGGGCTGTTAATCACAGAGGGTGATCGATGCTGCAGCACGTGTTACACTGAACCCACGCCTGCCACGTCAGCCGGAATGCCGAGATTTGCCAATGCAGGAAAAATATCAAATATCAGTGGATAAAACTGATCAATGGGTAAAACAAGAAGAGGGGGTTTACGGATAACAGAGCAGGTTGTCTAAAGTGCGCTCTGACAGAACGCAGAGTAAACACTCTCAGCGAATGCTGCATCACACCCAGAACTTGTATTTGACCAGCAGAATATTGAAACACCATTCTTCCAGATGCCAGCTAATGCAGGGTGCCCTTCGTGCCTAAGAAGTCAGTTGTTGCACTGTTTAATTACCTATATTTCAGCATCCCATCTTATTTCCAGTCTGAATTTGCATGTTCTGAGTGTGCCACTTTCTGCTAGACTAAAAAGCTCATTATTCCCAGAAATTTTCTTGTCTATAAAGTTTACTGTCACCTAAGATCGTGACACCTTAAGGTTCACTTACGCATGTTTAACCAATTGACCTGCTAATTTTGCACCATGCATTTAATCTTGTTCTTGTCCTCAGATCTGTAAGTGCAGCAATGCTGGGCTGTGCTGGAATGTCTGCTCCAGAGTGCCCCATCCTGCCAGACAAACTCACCCCACCTCTCCCATTAATTGTGACTGTTCTTCAAAACTTCATTTTTTAACACAAACTTTACCAGTAATGTCTTCGTACTTATTCTCTAGGTTATTGATAAAACCTTGGACAACACTGTACCAAGAGTAAATGCTTTTGGACACACTCGAAATTCCTCCATCAGATAATTACTTTTAGATGCATGTTATGAAATTTTCCATCCATTTAATACAAGCTACATTGATTTTGTTGAGCAGTTTTCTAACAGAACACCATGCAAGATTACGTCTCCTTCTTCGCAGAAGTCCAAGTCTATTATGTCAGCAGAATTACCTTTATTAACTGAATTTATAATCTCCCCAAAAGAAAGATTGCTTGTTTGATGAGCAGTTTTCTGCAGCAATGGATTGATATTCCATGGCCCCATATTAACACGACAGCAGTATTGGACTAACTGAGGCTAAAGTTACTTGGATCACGCCAGTTCCTTTTCTAAGATATTTAATTTCACTTTTAGTTTCTTTTCAGATCTTTGAAACTTCCCTTGTGTTCTCTTCTTTGCTCAAGTATCAGCATTAATGATGCAGAGAGTGTGGTGTGTGCCAGTTAGCAGTCCTAAGATGAGAATTACTGCTTTTAGAAAATGCTGTTTAATGTTGCTGTAATATTGTCCTAATATTCTATTAGAGTGATCAGAACAGACTTAGCTGCAAGTGGAAGAAATGTAGAAAAAGAAAAGTATATCCTGCCATAAACACTTAGCAGCATTTAGCTGTAAATGGTGATATTTTTGCCTTGGGTTTCATTGCTGATTAAGGAATTGATGGGTTTCGACCTGAGCCTGTGTGGTCAGACTGCAGCATCACTTCTAACCAGAATGTGCTTCCTGTCGCAGAGAGCTGGGCTGGGGACAGCCAGGGGCAACACTCTGGGGCTGCTGCAGGAGCCTCCATGACCTCACGGCCTGGCTGGTGACAGAGGCACTTCTCCAGCTCCTTCTGCTCCTTCTGGTTCTCTGAGGTGGTGGTTAGTCAAACAGAATCCAATAAACCCCGTCAGTTACACCAGGAGGGTTTGGAAAGCAGTGGCAGAAGCTTGACAAAACAATGCAATTCAACTGTAAATATTGGCAATCTGTTTGAAAAACAAACCTGACAAACAAACAAACCAACCCTTGCTTTTAAATCATGTCATTACCAACAGTTACAGTTCAAAAGGAAATAAAGCCCCCTTCAAAGGTGGAACTGTGTCTATTGCCCCTGGGCTTTCAAGTAGAACCAAAGATTACTTTCTTATATCAGTTCATGCTAACAGGAGGCTTTCCCAGAATTCCAGCAGGAGAAATTGGGGTTTTTTCTGTTGACTGTTGGAAATTGAAGCTGGTTAAACAAACCATTGCCATCGTTGTAGATATGGCCTGTCATGGCTAGGAGCTCTGGGGTATCTGCCTGAGCAATACAGCTCTGATGAAGTTCCTCCAAGACAAGCTCCCAGTTAGCACCATTCAAGCCCTCCCAGCCCATAAAAAGCCACCCTGTTTCTGGTGCACCACAAGAGAGGCTCCCATCAGCATCTTGGGGTTTTGGTTGAAGTCCTAAGGAGACCTCTCAAAGAGGACCAGCAAGAACACGTGCCCCAAACAGTGAGAAGCAAGGGGGGTTTACCAAGAGATGAAAAGGAAGCACATAGCCATGTGTTGCTTGAGCGTGTCCAGCCTGCCGCAGACAGCACTGAGATGCCTGGGGGTACATGTTGGAGGCAGTGAATGATGCCAAGGCTGCTCACATGCCCTGCCAGATGGTTATCAGCTATCATCCATCTTGGCTACTGTGGTCAGCTCCAGCTTCCCCTCTAGCCCCGTTAGTCAGACTTGGTCTCAGGGAATTGATGGCTAAGGCAAAGCCAAGCTGAAACACAGGCCACACCAGCAGGCAGTCTGGATTCCAGGCAGGGAGGAAGATGAGTGTGTGTGCAGACAGCCTGAGCACCCTGCACAGAGCAGCACCATGGCTGCAGTGCCAGGGCAGGCTGTGCCAGTCTCCTTGTAGCAAGCTGCATCCAGGGAGAGCGATGCCAGGGCAGAGGAGGAGGTTGGCACAAGGGAGAAGGCTGTTACAACAGGCATCAGTTGCCTGTGCTTGAAACCTGCCGAGTCCAAAAGCCTTCCCAGACACTGTACAAAGAGTTTTTCTTTTCTGAGTTAAAGAGGAGCTGTTGGCTTTTGGACACAGATGACAGCACAAAGAGGTGAAGGAAGTCCTCTCTGGCCATGCCCAGAAAACCCCCATCTACCCAGCAGGCCAACACCAGGCCACTGGGTTCCACTGCAGCCAGCAAGCTCCATGGCTGATAGCAAGGGAATTTTAAGAGTCTCTTGCCATTTATTTAATGAAGCATTTTTGGTCCAGCTTGAAAGCTAAAGGAAGTGGATGAGTTCTGCCTCTTTGTTTGTCTCTTCCGAGGTTGAGAGGAGTGTTAATGAAAAGGAAATTCAGGGACATCAGAGGCACAGGATGTATAAATATGTACAAGGCTGGAAAGGCCAAATCCTCAACTGCTGTGCACACCCAGACATAACGGAATGTAACCTGTGAAAACTGTTCAGGTCTTGATGTGTGTTTTCATGCTGAACCAGAAGAGAGAGGTGGTATGAGCAGCTTACCCTGGGGTGGGGAAAGCAAGCTAAGAGAACACTTGCTGTGTTACTGCCCAGGTTCTGGGTTTGCACCCAGCTTTACTGCCCAGCAGACATCTTACCCACCAGACCTCTGGCTAGCCCGGGGCGAATGGGAACCCCAGAGACCATCTCTGCTCAGCAGCTGTGGCTGTTTCAGCTATGTGCACACAGCTAAATTATTCAGAGAAGCTTGTTATCCAGAGCTTCTCCCAGGTCTCTGTGCTCCAAGAGGTTTTAAAAGACAAGCACAGTCAGCAAAGCAACTCTTCACTCTCAGATGATCCTCCTTATCTCAGGTATGAAATAATATTCCTGGCTGTGAGTCTCTATTACCCTTTTGTGCTTCTACTTTGGAGAGAAAATAATGGTTTCTCATTGAGTCTCACCCTCTGAATGAGGAGTTTTGTTGCCTGAGGACCAGATTCAGTGGAAAGAAGCCCTGCAAAAGCCCTTGAAAACTGTAATTCCTCTCCAGGTCCTGAACAAAATCTGTGTGGCACAGCAGTTTTATTTTGACCTCTTAAATCTTCCAGATGCACGCAGGGTTCTGTTCCCCAAAGAAAGATATTGAACCTTCATCTTAATATGGTGTTTTAAATAACAGGAATGGGTAAGTGCTCCTGCTGGAACCCATCCCTGTCCCCTCACAAGTTTTCTGCATGGCCCTGGGCTGTTCTGAGGAGACTGTTATTGTAACTCCAGTAATGATGTTTTATGAAAATCCCAAAGCAAACGTTTCTGGTTCAGACAGGCTGCGTGTGGCCTTGATTTGCACACCAGCACTCGCACCCTCCAGGGGCATTTTTATTACTCCCTTTTTCTTTAACAAGGCTGACTCTGCTCTTACCCATCTTCACACTGGTTTCAGGCTTGTTCAAAGCACTTTGCTCACGGCTCAGTAATACATTTAAGATCTTCAGTCATTAATTCTTGTCCCTTCCCCAGGAGGGATAGGGAGAAATTATTTTGCTATCTCCACTTCACAACCTAGCATATGGCAGGACCAACAGTCATGAGAGAGAGCAGTCCTGGCTGAAGCTATGCTGCTCACCATCCCCTCCCTTCCAGCCCTGCATTCTTTGCCTGGTGCTTGTGTCTTTCCAGACACTTGGGAAGAAATGGATCTAGCTGGAAAATACGCACTGTGTAGGCACGTGCAGAGCAGCTGCTGGGGCACTGTTCACTTGGATCGGTTCTTGGACTCAGTTCAGCACGTGGCCACAAGAACACTTGTACTGGACCAGTGCTCAGGGGCCGTGGGAACAGGCCAGGAGAAGCAGAGGAAGCTTTACTGGCTTAGCTGTTTACTGATCTAACCCAGGTTTGGAAGGTTAACTGGCCTGCCTGCTGGCACAGCCTTGCTCAGTGAACAAGAGCAGCGGCGATATCGATATAAACCTGTGTTGGGAACAAGCAAACTCACTTGTTCATTGTTATGTCAAGGTCTTTTCACATCTGTGGATTTGTTTTAATCTATTTTAAAAGTTAAAATAGAAAGAACAACACAACACATGCTCAGCAGAGTTTGTCTGGAAAGAAAGAGCACATGCACCAGCCTGATTCAGCCTGTCTCTACAGGGCTTTGTCTCTTCAGCTTTTGCCTTTACCATAGGACTGCTTTGGACAGCCCTTGTTGCTCAGTTATTATTCACCTCTACTCACTGCAAACTACTATTGTTGGACTTAAAGGAATGCTGCTAATTATAAATTTGCATCTGCTCCCCCTCTCTACACTTCCTGCAACCTGAACTACCGTTTTCACACAAAGCTTTCACACAAAAGCAACTTACAGCCACTGGGGTGCTTGGATATTAAAAAAGGTGTAACCTTCCTCAAAGATATGTTTGTCTCCACCTAAAATGACAGCTGTAAAACCATCTGATAGAAGCTAAGACAAAGTTTCCTGAGTTTGTGATTCTTTTAAGGCTGGTTTAAACTTGTACTATTCTGCCTGCAGAGTAAGGTCATTGAGCTGCCTAAAACGTGTTCAGGTTTTTCTACCTTGACCAATAGTGGACCATTTACAGCCCCCCTATCCTTCTCCAGCCTGCTAGTGGCCAGCTTGCAGCCTTGCTAATAGAGTCATGATCTTATTGCAAAGGCTGCTGCTGCAAGCCTGCTTCCCTGGGGATTTGTCTCTTGTCACGGGGCTCTTAGTTGTATGTCCGTGGGGCAGAGGCAGAACCTGGATGTACCTGCCCATGGACAAGGATCACCCGTGCCATGATCTTTCACACCAACGAGAGCATGATAAGAAATACTGAGTTCTGCATCCACAGAAACAGAGACCATAGCCTGCTTTAAAGGAATTTAGAACGTGGCAAACTTCTTGCAGTCTGCTGGACAAGAGCAGGGTGTTCTCAGAACCTTCCAGTTTGGAAAAAAAAAAAGAAAGAAAAAAAAAGACAGTGGAAGGTGATGTGTTTAATGTGTTTAATTACAGCCGTTGCCAGTAAGAGCTGACAATTACGGTGCCAGGTCAGCAGTGGTTTCAGCTGGGCTGTCTGGAATCTGAACTGCAATGCTCTTTTTGCACATAAACCCCAGCAGAGGCCACCAGCAATCCATTTCAGGAGCTGCAGCAGAGCTTCCACACTAATGAAGAGAGCTTTGTGGTTTTCTGCCTGACTCCTCAGTGCCTCTGGGTGATGAAGACACTGAGGCAGGGGAGGAACTCTCCTATAGCTCAGCAGTCCTTCAATGATTGGCAAAATTTGCTCTTTGCAGCTGTACCACGTTCTGTCATTGCCACCTCCCTGCCTTCCCTTCGCCTTGCTGTGCCTCCTCGCTTTCACGGTTGTCTCTTCCACGTGGTGGCAAATGTGACAGTAGTCAGAGCTCCTCGTGTTGTGATAGCTTTAGATACTGATTTGTAAAGAAATATTTAAAACTGCTCAGGAAGTTTTAAGGATCCCCCAATCCTCTGGCTCAGCGTTGTGATTCTGCCTGTGTTTGTTAATGAGGATGGAGCTGCTCAGACCAGAAGGAGCAAGATGATGTGCCTGAAGGTTGCAGAAACAGAAAGCTGCTGGAGGTGCAGAGGTACAGAATGTTGGACTAACTAAAATGAACCCTGCCCTGCCTTTGATGGATTCCAGCCCTGTTATTTTGTATCCTACCCTCCTTTTCATCACCTGTTCCTCTTTTTGCCACTCTGCAGCAGCCCTTTTCATGTTTGAAGGTTGCTATTCCTCCCTCCCTTGATCTTATCTGAACACATCAATTTCTTTTACCTTTTTCTCATAGGTCACACTTGTCACAGTCATTCGGGGCCTTTCTAACCACTCTGTGTCCTTCCCAACACATGACACAAGGTGGACACTCAACATGGACATGGTTCACCCGATTAATTAGTGGTATTTTTAAAGTATCAGGGTTTCTGTCTCTGTACTCTTGTAGTTTGCCTGCCTCATTGCAGCTGAGCAATGCATCGAGTTGTGGCTCAGGTCCAAGTGCTTGCAGGGACTTTCTTGGCATGAATATGTAATGTTAACCAAACTCAGCCCACAGCAAAGTAATTGAATTATTTCATCTAATGAATTCAAATCTATTGTGACCTGTTTGCCACTTCCATGAGAAGAAAAAGGAGCTGAATTTGTCAGATGATAAATTATCCATTGCAAATTCATGAATCCAAAGGCCAGAGTGGACCATTACACTCATCTCAGTCTGACCTCCTGCACAACCCAGGCTGTGGAATTCAACCCAGAGATTCCTGTGTCATTAACATGTGGGTGATCCAGAGCTCTGTGGAACACCATATATCTGGCTGGAGCCCAAACTGGAAGCTGGCCTCCACCCTTCTTTCTTTTGCTCCCCTTTCCAGCATTGTTCCTCCAAAGGGCAATTGCTCTATCTGCTCACATTCAATAAGTGCCAGCCCAGCAAAGCACCCTCTGTCTCCTGCAGTCCAGGAAGGGCTGTAGCCAGTGGCAACAGCAACTGCTTTTCATTTTTTCCACTAGTTTTCTTGACTTGAAGAGGGGTTGGGGAGGGGAGAAGCACAAACAAACACCACCCCTGGGAACACCAAAATCTCCAGGGGCTGAAGAGTTCCTTGTTGCCACGTGCTTGTGAACAGTGAGCTGGATGTTTGCTGCTGTCAGTGAAACCACAAACCCGGGTACAAACTGGCCATGTGAGGCACAGCCTGGCACACAGGTTGGCCCAGGTGAAGAGGCAGCTCTCAGCAGGATGCTTTCAGCTTTCTCTGCTGTGATTTACCTATAGAATGAAGATTGTTCCTAAGCTAAGTCACGATACAGGTTCATTTATGGCTTTTTTGTTTGTTTTGAATTTAAATGCCCAATCAGTTAGCTCTTGGGAAAGAGGTTTTTGTGGTTTGCTAGTGGGGTGTTATTGATGATGTTTATTCCTGAGCAGGATCTCTGCTTGCTCTTGAGAGGGGTTTTTGTGCAGGTCCCCAGGTGAAACAGTCCTGCAAGTAGAAGGTGGCTCTGAATTCCCTGGCTACAGAGTTACTGTGTTTGCACAGCAAGCTGCTAGAGTCTGTAGAAAGATAGATTGGGGTGTCTGTGACAACAGTGATGTTTAATTCGGTGTTGTTGGGCAAGTGGCACTTATTTACTAATTTAAACCACTTCTAAGTGACCAGCTGACTGATTTTCACAGAAGCATCTCAAGCCTTGGCAAGCAGAGGGTACTGGATACAGCCTTTGAAGGTGACCTGCATCCACCTTGAGACAGTTGACAATAAATAAAGTCCTTAAGGTTCAACAGGAGACAGTTAACACAGGAATCAAACCGCTGCAGGCCAGAGGGAAACATCCCTTTTCCTCCTGGATTCCTCTTTACCCACCACAGCAGGCAGACTTTGCTTTTTGGCTAAGACTGCTTGTGCAGCCTCCCTGGGACGGCACAGCCTCTGTGTCACACCCCTCCTGCCTCCCAAGAGGTAAACTGACTGTGCCAGCTCCTGCTCTCTGCTGCTCATCCCAACTGCCTCCAGGTGTATTCACTTTCGAGGACAAAAGGGCTCAACCTGAGCCAAGCCACCTGCTTCTCATCAAGGAACTCAGGGGTTACACACGGTGCGGGTCAGACCCCAGCCACTCTG
>VWZY01012552.1:90816-115605 GCA_013399075.1 Chloroceryle aenea
TGTGGTGGTGAAATTCCTTGCAGTGCTCCTCAGGCTGGCTCTGCAGGCCTTGGAAGTCCATGTCAGTGGAGCTTCTCTGCCTTTACTGCACAGTTAACTGGAGTTAGAACTTAGAGTTTCTTCCTTAACTTCACTTGTATCACAGTGGAGAAACTTACAGCTTGAAGTAAATGACTCTGAACTGCATCCAGTAGGCACGTCTGGGGTTACATATGCCTCAGGTGACTGTCTGGGTGGTAAAGTCGTAAGGAATGGTGTCAAAGTCTTTCTCTGTGTGGTTGTTTTTTTTTGCCTGTGCAGGCAGGGGGTGCCAGACCCCTTATCAGGGGGTGCTGGGGCAGGTAGATTCCTTCCAAGGAGAGGGATGGGGTGGAAGCAAACACATCTCAAGGAAACAAAGGTGTTTGCTCATTTTACTACGTCCCTTGGTATTTCCCTGGATTCAGCCCATCCTAAACAAAGGCATCTGTTCTGTCGCTGTGCTCACAGTGCTCCGTGTGCTGACTGGGCCAAACTCTTCTCTTTAGAGACCAAAGTCAGGAGTATCTCTGCTACAGCAGTAATACACCACATGCAGTTTTGGGAAAGAGGTGCTGTGCAGCTCTCCAGGTCCTCTCTTGCCAATCTTTCCGATGCCATTCATTGCTGTTGCTACAGCTGTTAGTCTCGAGGGAGACTTGCTGGAAGTCCAGGGCTTTGGGAGCAGCTGAGCAGTCGTGAGTCTCTGCAGAGCCAGCTCCTTGCCTTGAGCTGTTGGAAATGTTGAGCTTTGTGATGTTGTTCTACAAACTTGAGATGAGCAAGTGTTACGTGAGCTTGAGCTAATGCTTTACTTTCCATGGGGGTTTGATCTGGTCCTAGTTTAAATGCATCCAGTCCTGAAGTGTAACCTCTGAGGACTCTGGCTGGGCAGAATCCAGGCTGTGGAGCTGTGCAATCCTGCCTGCTGCAGGTGCCCTGCTCTTCTCTGCTGCTGCAGAGTCTCGCCTGCCTTTTTGTGCTGGCTGACTGACCTTGAGCCCATAGGAAGCACCAAGCCCACCCAATGATTGCCCTAGACTGTGGGTCCTGAGCGTGTGTGTGTCAAGCTCATACTGAGGACAAGTCTACTGGTGTCCAGAGAGATCCACTGGATCTGGCCCTTTGCTTTTAAAAGGCCACTGGAGATTCTGGAGTCTGGAAGTGAGGCATGGGCATGTGCTGGGGAAACCATCACTGCACTGACATCACCGAGGCATTATTGATCCCATACCAAAAGAACATTAGATGCTGCTGCAATCAGACCAGAAATGTGTGGATCTGACATGGAAATTCAGATAAAAGCCTCTCTCTTTCCTCCCTCCTGGGCCTCCCTTTCCCTTCCCGAGCTCTGTGTTCTCTCCCAGTGCTGCGTTTTCAACAGAGCTGTTGGCTTTGGTGATGTTTACTAACTTCCCTTGATTGTGTCATAAACAGTCTCCATCTCGCTCATTAATGTCGCTACAGTGGGTACCTGACCTGAATGCACATTGGGCAATTAGAGCACTCTGAGCACCACGGATTTTTCTAGGGAAGGCAACTTTCCCTTGCTCTGATGGGAAAACTGAGATTGTAGAATTGTTGGCCTTCTGACATGGAAGGCAGGGAGAGGGGGTGTAACTCAGCATGATGCTTAAGGCAGAATAAACTGGTGTTTGCAAAGCAAACTGGGGAAGAAAGTCCATCACTGGGGTGCACCTCCCCCTGCAATGGGTCCTGTTCATTTTGCACATATCCAAGGGATCACAATGCCATGAAATATTTCAATCATTTTCCAGCTACTAGTACTTGTAAACTTTGTAAGTCTGGACTTTACATAATGCCAAAAGTGCTGTTGGCTTTTGTTCATTCAAAAGGAAAAGAAAAAAAGTTACATGTTGCTTTCTTTTAAGATGAAGTTTAATACCACCTCTTAGAAAGAAGGTGCATATTTTGTATCTGCCTTGGGGGTGAAAATAAGCACCCAGCAGTGCTAGTTTACTGAATGCTCAAGTGAATAAGCCTTCTGGTGACAATTACCAGCTCGGGATATTAACTCGGGCTGCATTTGAGCAGCAGTGCAGTGACACAGAGCTTTGTGCCTTGCCTCAAATCCTCTGAGCCTGAGGGCTGGAGAGTGGATGGCTCACAGGAGGATGGCAGAGGAAGAGCACAATGAGCTTGTTCTGTGAGACTGGGAAGGGGCTCAGCTGAAGGGATTCCTCTGAACCTGCTAAAAATGCCTCTGACTTCTGCAGCAGCAGCTGTTGCAGACCCTGGGAGTAGCTGGGGTGGTGGCAGAGCTGAGGACAGGGAGGACAACTCCCCTGAGCAAGGAGACTGCAGGACTGGCTTGGGTGCCAGTGCCTTAGGGCAGGTCTTGGTGGATGGATGGGGAGTAACTACTTGTTGCTCTCTGCCTTACAGAAGTACTTGGAGCTGGTGCAGATAACATTTGTTACCTAAGGAGGACCTATGTGGAAAGTAAATCTACAGGATTTCTGTCCCGTTTGAGCTTTCAGGGCTCCTTTACTTGCTCTTTGTACCTTGGCTTCCTGGCACATTCCCCCAGTCTCCCTATTCTAAAGTTCCAAACTGTCAGAGCTGTCCTCTTGCCTCCAGGTAAGGATTTTCCTGCAGAAAATGACAGTGTTGTGAGTGCTGTGACTGCAGGGAGGCTGTCCTGGGCGGGCAGGTTTGTGAAGTGGGGGCTGGTTAACATCAAGGTGAAAATATGGTGCTCTGCAGCACCAGAATGCTGAGAATGACCCTTCTTGGTCTCTCTTTACTCCATTGATTAAACCTGAAATTGCTTTGTATGTGAGATTGCTGTTGTAGAGGTTTCCAAGAGAGTACAATTTTTTCTTCTGTAAGCCTCTGCAGTTGGTCCCCATTAGGGAGAGAGATGTGAAGAAAGGGACAAACGTTTCTAAAATAGCTGTGCTGCATAATATATGGCTTGAGCAAAAATTATATGATAGCTTAGCATGCAGTGCTGGGTTTGTTGACATCTGTTTTGGGACATTTTGAACAACTTGTAGTTTCAGCATTTGTGAGTCATGTGGTCAGGCCAACGTGGAGCCAGGCAGAACATTTAACCTCCAGTGCAGAGGGAGGCTTGCTGACCTTGCTGGTCAGCCCCTGGACTGGGAATCAGCGTCTGGCTTTGTTGCAGGTTTCCCCAGGACCCTGGGCATCCTTTTTGACTCTTCTGTGTTTCACCCTGTGGGGTGTGGGGAGAGGAGGCCTTTCCCTTCTCCCTGTGGTCCCTGATGTTAAATGGGTAGGGGATGTGCCTTGTACCTGTAGAGTGCCTAGCACAACGTGATCTTCATCTTGCTTCTGACCTCTAGGTGCTGCTGCAATCCAAACAATTGTTGTCTTCAGGGTGTTAATTTGACTGATGTGTGCTCCTGGAAATTGAGTTCAGATGATGCTTTCCCCCTGTGCTGACTTGCATCTCACTGACTCGAGTCATGCCAGACCTTCTGCTTGTTGTGCCTCATGATCCTGGGATGAGAGCTGTCCCTCTGGATTCTTTATCTCCCAAAACTTCACATTGTACAAGGCGTTTGTGCCAAGTAGACTAGAAAGAGAACTTTGTGCATTGGCCACATGTTTGTGGGTTATATATACAGTGTTTGCTGCTGTGTCAACTGAAATCAAATGAGCTGCTGTGCTTCATGTGCCCTGAGGATGCTCCTGGAAGCCAGTTCCTTGTAAGATGAATGTTAACATTCTGTTTGGTCACCCCAGAGCCTAACTGAATGGAGAGCTAGGCCTGGAAGTGCAGCAGCCCTTGCCCCTTCCCTGCTGAGATGGTGTCTGAAGCAGGAGTGAGCCATGCTCCAGGTAATGGTTGAAACCACTGGTTTGTCATGGTAAAAAGGACCTCTTACCACAGGAGCATGGTTGGATCATGGTGACCTGGTGTTGCAATTGAGTTGCTTTGAGGGGTGGTGGGTGCAATCTGGCTCCTGCTGGATCCAGGTCATGTCAGAGCTTTGGCTGGTGGCTGTGTCTTGCTTGTGCCATGTGGAAATCTTGAGTGTGGCCATTTTCTGTTTTCCTGGTGGGTGTAACTAATTAGGGATCTGCTGCCTTTTATTTTCAGAGTAAGTTAGGGGAGCAGTGCCTATTGCACCAAAGGATGACAACTCTTCTTGAAGGCTGAGAAATTGATTTGTTATAGAAGAGTTATTTTAAAATTCCTTTGAGGTCCTTCCTCTCTTCAGATGAATGCAGCTGAACCATGACCAGTGACGACAGCAGAGACTTGGGAGGTAATGGGAGACTAGAAATACCTGGGTGAAGGAGATGGGAGTGGACTGCATAGCTCAGCTGCCATTCCCCTCCTCCAACTCAGAGATGAGAGTGCCCCAGACACTGGATTTCTTCCTGGTACATCACAACCCACGGGGGAAAGCCCTGCCTTGGTGTGTGCCTTGACAATGAGGAAAATCACAGCCAGCAGCAGGAAAGCTTAAAATTGGATATGTTGGTAAAAAGCTGGAGAATCAGCTTCTCTCCCCACTGATGAAGGCCTGCAGGCTTGGAGAGGAACATCTGCAGTACGCTGTGCAGATAGGAGGGGACTGGGGCTAATAGAATGGCTTTGTTTTTTTAAGCTAAGCTCATCGAATCCTGTCTGGATTTGAGTAAGTAGTGTGTATGTTCTCATTAGATCGAGAGGTCTCCAGCCCTGCTTTCTAATCTCTGCTGTCTTGCCTCTTCTCCTCTTCAGCCACCAGAGAATATCAACTGTATGGTTTTGTGCTGGTGTGGTTGCCTTGTTGCTGTCTTGTATTTTTGCACCTTAGGTGTTGTTCAAACTTACATTCAGCCTTGCTTTTGAAGAATGGGTTTGAACTCTGTCAGGTCTTCTGCTGCAAGAAGCCACCAGCAGCAAGTTTCTTGAACTTTAGGGATGCATCTTATTTAACTCTTGATGCTGCTTTGCTTTAAGAGCAATTTTATCTCCAAATTTGCTTCTCACCTACACCTACCTCCCCCCACTTCCAGTCCTACTCTGTGCATCACTCTGATCACTTTTCCAGAATTCAAAGCCACTTCCCCCATTAAAAAAAAAACAAACCCAAACATGCCAACCAAAACCATGAAACAAAAATTCTTCCTGCATCTGGGCACGCAGGCTGCGTAGCCTGACCGCAAAGTGGGGCTGTTGAATTGTGGGCCTGCCTGGGCTATTTATATTGTCAGTGGGAAAGCTTTCCATTGACTGCTCCCTCCCTGAAGATACTTTTAATTAAATGTTATTTGACAGATTGAACTTTCTAACTGGCTTAGATTTAACTGGTATAAATGGAATATTTATTTTTTTTCCTCACTAAAAGCTGAAGAAAGGAGGAATAATCTTGCTGGAAGATTATTTGCATCCAGAGTCACATCTATCTGTTGTTTAAGGTGTTAAGATGATAGAGTGTAGGAAAAAAAAAACCAATCCAGACCCACAGGCCAAAAGGTAACAGTCCTGGCAGTGCCTGGGGAGGAGAAGGGGAAAGGGGCACCAGCTGCCTCTGGCTTGGAGCACAGCAGCAGCTCTCTAAACAATGCCCAGCAATGTTATGCAACTACTTAGGGAAGGAAGTGAAAAATTATCATTAGAGTGCAGTTTCAAGGGCAGTATTAAATGAGCAATTTGCAGCACAAGCCTGTATTTAACTGACTTAACATCTCCCTGGATAAAATGAGAGGGCTGTTGGGGGCAGCCTCTACTCCTGCCAGGAGTGGAGCAAGCAGGCTCTTTTTAGGACTGAATTGGAAGCAATGGACTGAGAGCCTTCAAAGTGGGCAGCCAAAAGAGTGCAGTGGCCTGATCCTGCAGGTGCCTGACCACTCCCTGTCCCGCTGAAGCCTGGGAAAGGGGAGCAGGCACATGCTAAAGCATCTCGTGGAAAACTGCTGTTCTTTATTTCAGTGGGAGCTATAAAAAGACCCCTCTGCAAGGCCCTAGACATTGAAGCAGCAGTGCAAACTCTGAATGAATTACTTGTAAGGCAGCATTACTATCTGATCACTACCTTCAGGGTACAAATAAATAGCTTTCAAATCTTCTGCTTTTCCCAGTCTTCTTCCAACAAGAGGATTTTGCCCAGGGATGATGGGCACTGGGACCACAGGCCTTTCCTTTCTGGCTCTGAGATTAGGTATGATAGATCTAAAGAAGCTTCACTTTTGTGAGTCAGTTGCTCTGTGCAGCTGCTAAACCTGAAGGAATTTTGCATGAAGAATATTGGCTTGGCTTGTCTCCCCCTATGCTTTTCTCTTACTCTTTACATTTACACTCTCTGGAGCAGCCAGAGGGGCTCTTCTCTGGGAGTTTGAGGCTAATGCATCTTTCCTCCAGATGCTGCAGGAGAAAGGTTAAGAAAATGGATTTAAAATGGGGCAGTTATTATATCTTATGAGTAGAAGATAACTCGCTGTAAAAGAGCTTTCACATTGAGCCTTGGCTCCACCTGAGAGCAGATGTTTTGTCTTTGAAGCTGCTTTTAAAAATGGGTGGATAAAACTTGGTGCCGTCAGTTGATATGTGCAGTTTGCTCTCTGAGCTGCAGAAAATGACGTCTGCGTGATGCTCCTGGGAGGCAGCTTTGAACACGTGCTGTGTGACAAGACTCCTTTCCTGCCCTGGGAATCCAGCTCCATTTCCCTCCCACGCTCTGGCTGCCAGGGAGCAGATTGAGGTGGCTCATGTGCAAGCAAAGCATCGTCCTTTCCTGGACACTGTGCAGAGCTTGCTGTGGGCATCCCTCGGGCTGCTGATCCACGGTGAGACCTGGGGCAAGTTATTTGACTTGTGGCCTCACTTGTGCTTGGAGGGGTGACTTCTGGAATGGGATTGCAGGAAAGGCAGTGCAGTGAGACCAGCTTTGTCATGGGAATGGCAAGTGTTGTGGCAACACAAGTAATTAATAGTTGCGTTGAGTTCCCGAGGGGAAGCTCCAGCATGCTGCTGGGACAGGCAGGTGGTCCACGTGTATGCAGTGAGTGGAATTTCTTCGTGGCTTGATTAAAAAACCCCAAACCCTTGGCATTTTTATAAATAGAACAGAGGGGTTTGCTGACCCAAATGGCTTTGCCAGGTTCCATGTTTCTATGGCTTCCTTGATGTTCCTGCGATTTCACAGACCAGTGGGCTGTATCTGCTCGTTGCTGGGTATCCCAGCAGGTGCACTTCCTGAGCATGGGTCCTGGAGAGCCTGCAGGAGCTTGGCTGGTGGTACCTCCCTGGGCACCTTGCTGAGAATGGTGATGATTTCCTGTGCTCTGGTTTGGAGCAGCTTGAGAGCAAATTAGCTGTGGGGCAAGTTTCTCCTGTGCTCCAGCTGCAGAGTTGAGGTGGTTCTTTGTACACTCTGTGGAGTATCCATTCATGCCTGAGGACAGCTGGAGAGTGGAGAGATCCCAGAAGGGTTATAGCCATCCCAGGGTCTCTTGGTAAATAAACATCACTATTTTATTGCAGCCTTTCTGGGAAATACTGTTGCTGTTTTCAAGGGCGAGAAATTGTATAATCTTCAGGGTGAAAGAATATAGGTGGCAAAGCTGGGAGCTGAATGTCCCAACTCCCACTCCTTCCCTTCAGCACTTCCTCACCCACGTCACAGCGAAGCTAATTGTGAATTGAGGAGAAGACCTTGGCTTTGTCTCTTACTGAACCGTGCAGGGCAGTGCAGCGCTTGCGTTGCACCAGCTCACAATGGTCCTGCTGTTCTGCTTAACACGGGAGGGGGCAAAGGGCTGGTCAGAAGGAAGTCACCATCTGGTGAGTTACATCCCAGGCTCTGCCCATTTGCAAAGTGTGCCTCACGAATGTGGTGGGAACACCACAAACCACGGGAGAGGAAAAGGGGCAGCCTGGGTGGCCCTGGGGACTGCTCCCTGAAGAGCCCAAATTCAGGTATTGGCATAATGAGAACAGCCCCGGGTTGTTAAGAGCTCTCAGGCACTTGTGACTCTGTGTAGTTATCTGTCAGGCTTTGAGGAGAGAGCTGTTAATTTAAAAAGGGACAGAGGAATAAAGAGAAAAATGTTCCCTGTCAGAAAATCACCTGCAGTTAAATCACAGAAGAACTGAGTAGAGTTTGAGTACCCTGTCTTGAGGGATGGTTGTCTTTGGGGTATGGTGCAAGATGGAGAGAGAAAAACTCACATCTCAATTCTAACAGGCAGGCAGAGAGCTTTTGGGATGGGCAGTGGCTGCCAGTGCTTTGAGGAGGGTCCTGTTGCTCTACTCCAGCTGTGCTCTTGTGCAGTTACCATACCAGCTGATGCTGCATCAGAAAACAGCCTCTTTATTAGCAACTGGCTGCAGAGGTTTGTACCGAGAAGACAACGCTGGGGAGTGGATCTTGCTGGAAAACAGAGGCCGTGGGGTCTGACTTGTTTACTGACCAGGCATTCTGGGGCACAAAGTCAGGGATATAAACCACCAGTGACCAAACAAATGAAAATATCTAGCATTGTAAGCCCTTGTTTCTTTTCCCTCTCTGACAAATAAACCCTTCTGATTTCGGTGAAGAGCAGCTTGCTTGGGAAGCCCATGGGCCAGCATCTCATGGTAAGAGAACAGGGACTTAGATACATAACCACAGATGAATGTCCTGGAATCGTGGGACTCCACGTGTGCCTCGAGGCATTTCCTGCTCTCTAAGTTCAGCTGAGCATCTGAGCTGCACAGGTCTAAATAATAAGCCAGATGAGTTCACTGCAACACGCCCAGAATTTCAAGGCTGCAGCCCGTGGCCAACTCTTGGATCGGTTGCTCCCATCAGGGCTGTAATCCAGGGAACTGCCAGCGTGGATTAGCTGGTTGATTGTCATCTGTGGTTTGGTGCTTTCCTGGGTAAAGGCTCTGGAGAAAGGGAGGCTGTCATGTTATCTGTGTTCATTCCTCTCCTGGGCACTGCTGGGAGTGCAACAGCAAAGCCGTGCCAGCAAACACCGTGGGCTCTGCGGGGAGGTCCTGTTTGACAGGGAGCTTTGACACCCTGGTCAGGTGTTTACAGAGTAAACAGTGAAATGGGTGAAAATACCCACTGTTCCCTCTGCTGTTCTGGAGGAAAATGAAAACTTGCTCAGCAAAATGTACATTTCCTTCAACAAAGCCATGCTTTGGCATCAGGCATGCCACTGAGTGAGCATTTTGCAGAGAGTTGCGTGAGAGATCACAGTGAAAAAAGAAAGCCTGTGAAAGCTGCCTGGGTTCCTGAGCTGCTGGCCACCCACGGCTGTGCCGTCTGGCCACGGGAAGGAGCACCAGGGCTGCGGGCTCTGGCTCTGTCCTGCTGTGTGACTGACGAGCAGGTTGGCTCACCAGTGAGCAAGTGTCCTCCGTGCCGTGGTTTGTGAGCTGTGAGACCAGATGGGTCCTGGCTCCAGCATCCAGGACTCTCCCTGCCCCTCTTTTAAAGCCAGACATGCGGTGACACAAGGATGAGGAGTGAGCAGAGGAAGCTGTTGTGCACCTTGCTCCCCTGTGCTGAATAAAATGCCATTCTCATGTGGTAGGACCCTCTCTGAAGGACCCTGGGTGACAGTATGAGCAGTGTGACTTCAGGGAGTCCTTTCAGCTTTGCTGAGGCAGGGCCAGGCTCCAGCTGTGCTCAGGGAAGTCCCAAGCAGAGCTCACCTGCCCAGGGTGGCCGTGCTCACAGCAGCCTTAGGAAGGGAAGGAAGATGCTTTATGGATCTGGCTCCAAGTGAGGACTGAGTCACTTGTTAAGGCTGGCGGCTCTCTCTGAGCTGGTTGCCTGAGGCTAACATGGCACACAGGCAGGAGACGTAAAAATATCTCTCTCTATCCACACACAGAGGAGAGAAAAGTAACAGCTCCCAATGTATGACTGGAATTAAAATTAAAAAAAGAATTCCCAATTAAAGCCGTGTGTGTTGGAGGATGGAACTGCTCCTGAAAGGCTCGTGGAGGCTGTTGGTGCAGCACAAATGCAGCAACTCCACGAGGCCCTGGGTTAAAACAGGCAGGCGTCTCCAGCACACCAAACCCTCCTGTCGTTCCTGCGTGTCAGCAGCTTCCACAGCCCCCGCCCTTAGGGGGGAAGGTAAAGAGCTGTCTTGTCACCTGTCTTGTCCTCCCTGTCGCTGCTGCCTGCGCTCCTGGGGCGCGTTTCTCCCTGCAGCCTGTTGTGCCATGTCTGTCTTTCGCTGCTCGATAATGATGTCTCTGTGCAGGAACAGGGAGGGGTTTTTCCTGTAGAGATGCATTATTCAGTAGCCAGGATAAATGAACTCCCTCGGTTTGGGCGTGTGTGTAACCCTGATGCTGTGCTCTCCCTTCTTTCACCAGCATAAGGGAGGAGGGGAGCAGTGACTTCTCTGGGTGCTGCAGAGCATCCCGTGTTCTGTACGAAGCCCTTGCACCAAGGAGCAACCTAAACCTGAACCAGGGCTGTGGAGAGATCCCCTCCCTCTGGTCCTGCTCCTCCATCTCCTTAACTGCACATTTCCACTGGGCAGGTATTATATGGTAGAACATGAAACTTTTAGCTTCATCTCTTCTATGTGCACAGTAGAAAATACCATGCCAAGGGGACCGTGCAGCAGCAGGGAAGATGAGGGAGAGAAAGAAATATGGAGGATGGGGGAGGGGGAGGAAAAAAAGGAATTTGCAGTTAAAGGCATGAAGGACATGGCCTCAGGAGCTTGATTTGGAAAGGGTGGCTCATTTCCAAAGGCTCTTGGGTTCTGCTCTAACCCAGCAGGCATGGCTGGGTGCTGCTCTGCATGGTGAAGGCAGAGCATCCTGGGCAGCTGAGGATCTGCTCCTGGTCCCAGGGGGACCTGAATCCTTGCCTGGTGTCCTAGAGCTGGGAGAGTGTCTGCTGTGGCGTAACGGTAGCTGTTGTGTCAGCTACTGGGTGGAGAAGTGCTGAGGTTTGGAAGGAGTCTGGGATATTTTGCTGGAGTTGGATGTGCTTCAGGCCTTTACCCTGCTTTCTGAGGAAAACAGAGGCTTTTTGGTTTAGAAAAGCTTAAGAAACTGATGCTTTATCCTTTCATTCCCCTTAGCAAAGGCCCATAATGCTGAAACATATAAAAGAACATAATTCTGATTTTTTTTCATAATAAGTTTTGTAATTCACTTAAGAAGAAAATCATTATATGGACTCACTCATGATTTTGTGACAGCAGTGAGAAGCTTATTAGGGCCATTATTAGCCTTCTTGCTGTATCCAGGAAGGCTTTCCAAGAAACACAGTGTTTATGCAGATTCCTCCCGTGGAAGCACAGGACCAGAGTCCGTTTCACAGATGCAGAGACACACAGTGCTCTGCTCTGTGCAGCAGACTCACCCAGCAGTACATGCTCTCCTGCTATTTACACACATGGTTAAACTACTCTAATACCAGTGTCGGAGCCAAACCTGCTGTGTTGCTGTGTCGGGGAGGAGCAGGGACTTGCCTCCGTGCCTGTGATTGGTACAGCCATTCCCTGCAGCGGTGCCAGGCGTTTCCAGGGTAGGTGTTATCCACAGAGCTATATCAGGACAGAAGTGCTAAAACATTTGGGAAAATGTGGTGGAGGACTAAGCCCCACAATCCTCTGGAAGAAGCGAAACCAGCT
Organism: Chloroceryle aenea; assembly: GCA_013399075.1. Taxonomy (NCBI): domain Eukaryota; kingdom Metazoa; phylum Chordata; class Aves; order Coraciiformes; family Cerylidae; genus Chloroceryle; species Chloroceryle aenea. Next base: position 102,421 of record VWZY01012552.1, read on the forward strand.
TGCAGGGTGCTGGAGCTGCAGGGTTCCCTGCAGAGGCAGCAGATGCCTGCCCCAGGCTGTGCCACGCGGTGCTAGACGGTGTGTCTGTTCTCCTCGGATTAACAAAGCAGAGCTTAACTCTCACCTCGCACGCGAGCAGCGTTGCTCTGAGGTGGTGACCTGGCCTCTGGGAATCTTGCCATGCTCTAATTTATGGGCTTGCAGATTAATTTTATGGCACACAGAGGTTTTTGGTTGCCTTTTTTTTTCCATAATGCTATAAAGAACCCAAACCCATTTCTGCTGCTGTTCTGCTGAGTCTGGGTTTGCACAGAGGAGCTGCAGAAACTGTGTCTAGAGATGCTGGCAGGGGCTGCGGAGGACCCTTGACTGGTATCTGAGCTCTTGGGGAGCCTCTGTTTCTTGTGTTTTCAGGCAGATGTGGAATATTGTCTTTCCAAAACCCGGAGGGGTGCCCTGTGGCTGTGCAGCAGCCAGGGAGGACAGCAGCAGCGTGCACCCGAGCTTTTGTGCTGTTTGCCAAGGCAGCCTCTTGAAAGCGTGAGAGTTTCCAGGCTGATTTCCAGATTTTTAGTGCCCTGAAATTTTCAGGGAGAGCACAGTGATGCTTTTAACAGCCCTCAGAGCATGGACAACTGCAGAAAACCAACACAGAATGGGTGCAGTCTGCTCTGCTACAGCTTTGCCAACAAAAATCTGTCCTAGTGTCTGGCATTGCTTCTAGCCTGGACATAAGCTCTGCCCACCTGCTCTTTGAGACCTTGGAGAACCAGCATGTCTGTTTTCCTCTGTGTCTTTCTCTGGTTTGGGCACACAGGACTGTAATTGCCAAGGGAGGAACTATCACAGGCTCTCACTGTCGGGCTCTGGCTTGGTGTCACCATCTTTGCTGGCTTGACCGAGTGGAACATGAAAAAGGAGTTGCTGCTTGTTTGGATTTGCTGGAGGCGAAGGAAGGCCAGGTTCATGCTGTTTCTGTCACTAAGATCCCATCCAGATCCCTTTCCAGTGTGAGGCTTGGTGCACAGCATCCTGAGCAGTCTCTTGATGAGCTGTGATCGCTCAGCATTTCCCTGGCTCAAAGCCTGGATGGCCCAGGAGCATGAGGCTGGGGTGGTGTTTTCACATAGATCCCAATGGCCTCTCTCTCTCTCTCTCTCTCTCTCGGCTTTAAATACTTGGCCTGGGGCTGAAGGGAAGCAGATGAGACAAAGGGAACAGAACCAAACTGGCTGTTGGTTGCTGCAGAGTCAGTGGAAAAAACATGGTGTGAACTTTGTCATCGTTGCCTTTTACCCTGCCTCACAGCAGCAGTCTGCTTGCTGAGCCCCGAGCGTGGATGGGTGGATTCTGTGGGCAGAAAAGAGGCTGCCTGCAGGGAGAGTGTGACTGCTGGCCCTGGGCAGCTGCAGGTGGGCTTTGGAATGAGGGGTTGTGGCAAGGGGTGAGGTGGCTGGGACAGGCAGAGGTGGCTTCCTTTGTCCAGCTGAGTTTAACCCTGGTAGTCCCTGGTGTTGCTGGGACTTGGCAGCATCTTTTCATTGTGCAGTTGTTTTCCTGCTGCAACTCCGTGCTTCACGGCGAGAGCAATTGGCAGGTTGTGAGAGGAAGGAGAATGGGGAGGGGGCTGCAGCTGGAGGGGTTTCCAGGCAGCTTGAACTGAGAAAAGACTTGGGCCTGTGGCCTCTATTTCTGGGAAGACAAGCCTGGCTTTCAGAAAACTTCTGGGTGTGCAGGAAAGGAAATCTCGGGAGGCCCCTCATCCTGTGCAATTGCACAGCACAGCTGGAGCAACTGTGCTGGGTGGCATTTGTGAGACTGAATTTGACTCTGCCAGCAGCTAAGGGGGTGGCAGGAACCCGGGGAAGGATTTAGGGGGATAGGGGGAGGCTGCTGTGCCTTGGAGTCAAAGCTGTCACACCAAGCTGCGCATCCTTGCTTGGTCTGAACTGAGCTGGCACTGCTGTGGCTTCCCTGTGGTCAGTGAGGACTCCTCTCTGGCTCTGATGAAGAGGATGGCAGGGGAAGAGCAGTCCCCTCTCCCATCCTGGCAGAGCAGACTGGCTGGGGTCCAGACTGGCCCCGTGGGAGCTGGGTGCTGAGCCCCTGCTGTGTGTCTGTGTGGGGTGATGGTAGAGAGGAGGCGTCTGACTTTGGATGTGTCTCGTCTCATTTACAGCCCTTCTGAATTTGGCCAGGTAGTTCCCCAGAACAGAATTCAGCCATTTTCAGTAACAACTTTGCAGGACAGAACCCCTGTGGATCGGTGGGTAGTAGAAGTTGAATAGCATAAATAAATAAAGCACCTGCTTTTGTCATATAGCTGTTGATAGGCCGAGTGGTTGTTTTTCTGAAGTACATTGCAGTTGTAACCATGTCTTTTGTAGCAGAACCAATATGCTGATTTAAATCACAGCATATATTTTAGTGAGAGGATGTGTTGACCTAATTGTGAAAGTCATGTTCTAATGAAAAGCCATTCAGGCTGCACGTCCTCTCCTGCCCTCTGGTTTCTGGAAGTGACCGAAGGAAATAGCACTTCAGTTCTGGTGAAAGCATCCCAGGAGTGCTGTTTCACTGCAGCGTGATGGATCCATTTCACTGAAGGCACTCACATGCTACAAGAAGGCAAAATGCTCTTGGAAAATTCGGGAAGTTTCCCTCATTGTGCCGAGTTCATTTCAAGCATCCTCAGTGACAAAATGCAAATGCCTAAAAATCCACCCTGTTGTGGGTTTGGTTTGCCTGGTGCTCGGCGTGGCAGGTGACAGGTGTTAGAGCTGTTGGTCTTTTGGCTGCTTTGCAGGTACAGGGGGGGAGACAAACTGCTGGGAGCAGAGATGGAGCAGCCTCCTTTGTGCCTGTTGGGAGGGAAGGAGCATCCTCAGATGTGAGTGGTGTTAGTCCCCTAACAACTCAAGCTAGTGCTTCTGGCTTCTACACTTACCCTCCTTTAGCTCCAGTGGCAGATGGTGGTGGCTGGGTTTATCCCCTGCTGATGAGACATGCAAAGGGATTAAGTTCCAGGCTCTTTGGAAGGTTTCAGTCTTGCTGCTCTTGAAAGTGAGCTCTCCTGCCTGGTCCTACTTCGGAGGCATCTTGATCAGTTCCTATATTCATTGAATTTATTATTTATTTTATTATTTGGAAGCCAAACCACGTTTTAATGAAGTCATTTTCAAATTGGTATCTCCTTAATCATCATTTTCTTAGACCCTGGGAAATATTTGCATCTCATAATTTCAGTGCTGTGAAACTGGGCATCAAGTGAAACTATTAACCAGGATGAGATGAAATTCACATTTGCACCTTAATCCCCTCCGAGCTTTCTCAAATGCTGCAAGTTAATTACATCTCATCACGATCCTTTGATATGTGAGTAATTTTGGAGCTCATTGCCTTTTCGAGGTTTCATACCTCAGATGACACAGAAAAAAATTCATTTTGTTCTCTCTTCGTGCTGTGGGTTAAGTTGTATTTGGGGGAAGGATTTGATATACATGGATTCAAGATAATTATCACCAGTGTGTAACTTCTTGAGAGCCCAGTCCTTCCAGGTGTAGAGCAGGTTTCCAGAGGTCATAAATATCTTAATCTCCTGGAGTTAGAGGCATCTCTCTGATCGTCAGTGATTGTTTAGCAGCGTGTGGAGCTGATGGCATGAGCTGCGTGGGCATCCTTGCCTGGGTGGAGAGTGCTGCCTCTCATCCCCTGCAGAGCTGCTCCAGTCTGTGGCTCACTTGGTGCTTGCAAGGGAGCATGTGGCCGAGGTCCTGGGAGCCTGGAGCCCTCTCCATTCTCTGCAGCTGGCTCACAGTGGGCAGGTTACCTCTGGCTGCATCTTAGCTCCCTTCTCACAAAGTGGAGCAATAGTTATCCTCACACCTTGGCAAAATATTCTGTGGTCCTTGGGTTGAAAAGTGCTTACACGTACCAGTTCAGCATCTCAAGTTTCACAAAAATGCTACTAAACCAGCAAATAACCCCTTCTGCCTTCAGTTCTCCCCCTCCCCGTGGAGCAAAGCCACGGAGGCACTAGGGAGTTGTGTAAGTGGGGGGCAGCTGGATGACTTTTGCTTTCCAGCAGGCAACGGGGAGTTTGAATTTGAATTTCTGACAATGATGCAGCTTGTCAGAGCCATTATGAATTGAAACGGGGTCTTATTCAGCTCTGCTATTAAGAGGGTAAATGCAACTAAATACAGCTGTCTTCCTTGCTATCATTTGGTATTTATTAGCAAATATGCAGTGGAATTGAATCCCTCCTAAGTACTCTGCAGCTAATGCTAGATAGCAATTAACTGAAATGACTACTGTTGAGCACTGATGCTGCTGTCAGGGAGTGGAAGAGGAAATCTGGAGCCAGCAGCTTCCAGAGCTCCCTGTAGTTTCCCCTCTGGATTCTCTTTCGTGGTCTTAGCAAAAGATTGCAGTGCAAACTGTTTCGTCTTGGTACTCCCTGGAGCTCCAGCTTGAGCAAACACTTCTCAAGCAGCAGTGTGTGTGTGTGTGTATTCTTATTTTCAGCTGGGGGTTACTGAAAGGACTCGCTGCACACTACTACGAGTGAAAAGTGCATGGAGTGGAAACCACCTCCCCTCCAGATGTGCTGGTGGCCTCTGCAGCACCTCGTGTGCTTCAGGAGATGTGAAAGAAACTGGCCCAGACACTTGGAACTAATTCAGAAGCTGGGAAGGACTGCAACGTTCATTGTTTCAGCTGTGGCCTTTCCTCTCCAAACAAAAGCAGAGTTTTGTTTTCCTCCCCTGACTAATAAGGTGATACGTAGGTCAAAGTGCCCCAAAGGTTCCTTCCCAGGAAGGAAAACAGCTTCCGTGTGCTGGTGTCAAACTACCAACATTGGTTTCTCGGGCTAATTTCACACACATCTTGATTTGTTTGTCACCTTTCCCTGCCAGCCTGTGTTTGGTATGGTGCCTTGTGGGGAAAGTGCTTGTCAGGAGGGAATTAGCACTTGGGTTGTGACGTGGGTGGGAAGCGAGGGGCCGTGCTGCAAGGAGAGCTGTCGATGGGTGGAGAGGCATCGCTGGCTGCATTGCACAAGAGCTGGTCTCCAGAGTGAGCTAATTGAGAATTTTCAGTAGTGCTCTCCCTGCCAAAGAGAGCTGGTGCTGCTAAGGGCCGTGTTGGTGATACGGAGGTACGAGCGATGCAGGGGAGGAGGAGTATTGGACAGGAGGAACAGAATGATTGATAGGGCTGGTGTCATGGCAGTGTGGGCATCTTTAGTGGTATGGAGTTGCAAGCACATGTACTTGGGAGCTGGTAATGAGCTTTTCTTCTCTGAGGTGGGGGCTCAGCACTTGGGAGCAAGCGAGAGTCAGCGGCAGCTCTGCCTGTGCTGGTGGTGCAAGGACACGAGCCCCTGGCCTGCTGTGAGGGAAGAGGGCTTGATGGGGAGCAAAGACCTTGCCTGGGGCAGAGTAGCCAGAGAAAAACTGCCTGATGCACACCGTGAGAATGCTCCAGGCAGAGAAGAGCAGTCTATTCCTGCTTGCAGTGCTAGCCTGAGACTAAACAGGTATAAATTCACCGGGAATAAATTCGAGCAGTGCATCAGGAGCATCTGGGATAGCTTCCCTCATGCAGGGGGTGGTCCTTGCAATGTTATTTTCTTGGAATGTTTGCCAAGGGAGACACAAGATCTGGGAGGGAGTGGGGCGTTGGGAGGTCTGACTGTAGCTCTGAGCTTCTGAACACACACTACAAGTAGTGTTCCCCCTCTGGAGACCTTTATCATCACCCAAGGCCTTAATTATCGTGCTGTTTTGACAGCAGTCACGGTGATTATTGTTAATGGTGCTGATAACACCTTCTGCTGTTCTATTCTCTTTATTTCTTACTTGGCAGTGTTCTCGGCATCCCCAGGGCTCCTGGGACCCTCGCTGCCTTCTCTGTATTGCTGCAATGCTTGGAAATATTTGATGTGTAAGAGTCCTTCAGTTTTGCCCGTGCGCCTTTTGTAAAGGAACATTTTTGCTCTAATTCTTTCAGTTAGTTTGCAAGGCAGCCAAAAGGCAACCTCTGATATGGATCATCATTTGCTGCTCTCTGGCAGCGAGGAATGACCCTGCGAAATCTTGGTGTTAAAGGCAGTATCTGCTCTTCCTGTTCTTCTCATCTCTTTTCTGCCTGAAGACCTTAAGGAGGGGGGAGGGTGGCCCTGCCCTGGCTTGGGAAGAGGCTTCCTCATCCTCGTCACCGCACAGTGGAAGGTCACCCTTTTCTGCCACGTTGGTGGGGGCTGAGTGATCTGCCAGCTTTATGCCATTCCTCACTCACTCATCCCTTGGGCAGGATGCTGTGAGGATCGCCCAACTCATTTGTGGCCAAACCCTGGGGCTATATTTGGCCTCTTACCTCTTTTAAAACATTTGTTCTTTTTGTTGCTGTTTCTTAAACCTGTATATTGCCCTTTTGGAAGTACCTTTTGCAGAAGGATCTCTAAATGCTCTGGGAGCCACCTCCATGGTTGCTTTGCAGGCGTGTATGTAACCCAAGGTGTGGAGGAGCTGCAGGACTTGCTTACTGGTAATGCTGCCCAAGCAGATGGAGTGAAAACTGGAGAGCAGTGCAAGTTGTACAGCCATGAAGGTGCCATCAGCATCTCCAAACCCCCAGATCCTACCTGTGAACTTAACAGAGACACCTGTCTGCAAAATTGTTCCAAGTAGACCTCAGTCCTGCTGTGTTCTTCTGCCAGTGGGCTTGGAGCTCTGGGATTGTGTTCAGAAAATGCACAACCTGCAGAAGGGGAGGTAGGGGAGGGCTCAGGGGGGTGCTGTGGGAGGAACTGGGGCTGTAACTTGAGTTGCTGACTGAGCTTCCTTTGTGGGTCTGTCAAGGTGGCTGAGGTTGGCTCACTTGTGTGTACAGATGAGTATTTTAGTGTGCTTGAGTTTGTTCGTTGACCTTTAGGTGGTCCCTCTGCCCTTGGTGTTGTGCTTCTGAGAGTTTTTAAGCCTGCAGTGACTGAACTGCAACGTTGCTTCCCAGAAGTAGCTCTGGCTGAGGGGACCTGATGATGAGGGAAGGGCAGTTGGCTTTGAGGAGTCGTGTTCCTATTAATTACTGCTGCCCTTGACTCTTATCCATGGCAGCAGAGGCTTGGTGGAGTGAGATGTGGAGAAAAATCCTCCTCTGCCTTCCCCTGGTTTGCTTAAGTCCCCAACTGGGCGGTGATGTTAATTAGATAAGTCAGATACTCTGCAAAGCAGCCTGTCCAAGGACAACCAGATTTTAATAAAAGGCTGTGTGCACTGGAGGGTCGTGTCCCTGCACTGGGCCTGGAGAGTTACTATGGGAACACCCGGAGAGTGCTGCGAGTGCATCAGACTGAATGTCAGCCCCGAGGCACAGATTCCACTGCTGGCTGTGTTTCCACGGGCAAATGTGACCTGGGTGAGCTGCCACCTGTGGCACCTCTCGCTGGCTTTTGCTGCTGTAGGGGTTTCTGTCGTGCGTGGAGGGGAACCCTCCCTTCAGGTTCTTCAGAGCTCCCAACAGATTTGATCCGTACTAAACTGCAGTGTCATGGATTAGGGAAGCTGGGCTCCAGCTCAGATTGTAGACTGTTTACAGCTGAACTGGGTTTCTTAAAGAGAACCTGGATTTTGGGAAGTGTTTTGCTTGAGTTGCAGTTTGAACTGAAATTTGCTTCTCTCTGCTGTCTTCTAAGTGGAACTCAGCGTTGGTTCCTGTGCGAGTGGTTTATTTGGGTGTTTCAAGTCCTCTCAGGATTTATCTCTGTTAAGCTGCCTAAATTTAATCTTTCTGATACGAGCAGAAGGTGTTCCTTGTCTTTCTTTGGTCCCAGACCTTCCTTCAGCTGTTGGGGATGTATCAGCAGAGACCTGTCAGTACCTGCTGCTGCCACAGATAACTGCTCCAGTGATCCACAAACCATAGATGTGGAACTGATGGAGGTTTGGTGTGAAATGACCCCAAATGGTCCCTCTAATTCACCGTGCTGTAGCAGAAGCTCATTCTTACTGATTTTCATGTGGTCTAGTGAGAGGATCTGTTGACAGGACTTAGACATTTGTAATATCAAGTCTTAATATTTTTATTTTCCCCTGTCACACAGGAGGTGAGGCAGGGACTGATGCTGCCCAGGTGAAAGGGCCTCTCAGAAGCCTGGCAGTGAGCTTGAAATCAAATATTCCTGTGGGAGTTTGAGGTGGGAGCTGCTTCCCAATCCTGTTCTTGCTCTTGTTACATGGTGCTTTGGTGGACAAATGACCAGTGAGACAGGAGAGGTCACAAGTGTCTTTGGAAGGAGAGTCTGAAACCAGCTCTTTCCCCTGATTTTTCATTTGGATAGTCCTTGTGGTTTCTCCTGCTTTGGAGGATGCTGCTGGGCTGCCAAGTGCTGGGTGTTTGGACCTACTCAGAGCCAACTCAGCAGGGAGATTGCCAGGCAAACGGGATTGGATTTTAGACAGTTTATGCACTGCTCATAGAGGAACTGGCTTAGTTTCCTGGCAGCTGAGAAAGCACCATTCTGTTTGTTTGTAGGGGAAACAGACCAGGTTGGCATTTGGTACGTGCATCTCCCCGTGCCCCTTCGTGGCAGGAGGAGGCGAGTGCTGGGTGCAGACCTGGAGCAGGAGCAGCTCTGCCCTGAAGTCAGAGCGCACAGGAGGCGTGTGGGTGCCTGGTGGCAGGGTGTGCCCTCAGGGACAGAGGCCAGAGCAGTGCAGAGTGCCCTGGCTTGGCCAGCACACCTCAGCCTTGGTCTGCAGAGACCCTGGCTGCCCAGGCTGGGCCTTGGCTCATGGTAAGGGTGGTTTTGGGGAGTATCTTCTAGGGCTCAGCAGGAAACTGATACAGGAGAAGTCAGCTGGGCTGCTGCTATTGCAGTGATGATGAGTGAGTTGTTCTGGTGGTCTGGGTACCAGTCAGGCTTCCTGTGAGTGCTCTTTGCCTCCACACACTAGGAACTGCCTTTAGATGTTTATTAGCTGTTGCCTGACCCTTGCTTTTCTGACTCTGGACAAGTGAGTTATGTTTTTTTTTCTGAGCTGATGACTGCCTTTGACCTAGATAGTTCTGACTTTTAAAAATATATTGAGCAGAAATGAATAAGCCAAAAAGAGCAAAGCCAAGTGTCTGACTAGAGGAGCAGGGACATTCTGTGTCCAGCTGCCTCATGAAGGGGTGACACCTCTCCCATGTAAGCTTTCAAACGTGTGCTCTGGATACACCTGGGCTAACAGGGACAGCTGGAACTTAGAGAGGACTTGGTGGAGCACTCAGAGGAGCATGTTTGCTTGAAGCAGTATCACTGGTCTCGCTCCTCTCTGCTGGCAGGCGAAGTGCTCGGACTGGCAGCATGGTGTGTGCATTGCCAGAGGTGTTGAGACACACAGGGGAGGAAAGCAAGCCTGGAGAGTGCTGTGCAGAGTGCCTGTGGAAAAAGTGACAGCGGGAGAGTTAATGAAAAGCAGACACTGAGTGCTGGAAGCTGCTTAGCCAAGAAAATCTGCACAGGCCAGGGTTTTATCTGGTATCCAGTAAAAATGTGTTGGAATATGGCTAACCTCTCAGCTACCCCGGGGAAAGTGGGCAGGCATGAAGAGCCTGGGTACATGGCTCCTGAGCTGTGCACCAGCTAGGAGACAAACAGATGCTGTGTTACTCTAGTGAGAAGAGTGTGTGTCTTCAGAGCCAGGAACCCCAGATTTCTTGTCCAGATTCCTACTGGGAACCCAGGGTCTGGCTTTGGCCACTAGCAGATGTGGTCAGTAAATCTGCATGCTCCTGTGACCCAGGTCTTGGGAGCTGGTTCCTCAGAGGGGCTGAGTGCCCACTGAAAAGCAGTGTCCATACCACTGAGGTGTGCTAGCTACGTGTCCTCAAGTTCTTATCACCCAAACAGTGTTTGACCTGGGACTGGTGCCTTGATGCTTGGGGCTGAACCTGCTGCCTGGACAGTGCCTCCCTCCAGGGTTTTGTAGATTTTTTTTTTGGGTACAGTGAGTAATTAGAGGTGTACAATGAAGTAAACTTTGTACCATTGCAGAGCAGCGTGGGTGCGCTGCTAAATCCTCTAGGAATGATGTCCTTGCTCTTGGCAGAATGGAGGCATCCTGCCTGGAACTGGCCCTGGAAGGAGAACGCTTATGCAAGGCTGGGGACTTCAAAGCTGGGGCAGCCTTCTTCGAAGCAGCGGTGCAGGTGGGGACAGAGGACCTGAAGACTCTCAGTGCCATCTACAGTCAGCTGGGCAATGCCTATTTCTACCTAAAGGAGTACTCCAAGGCTCTGGAATACCATAAACATGACCTAACCCTGGCCAGGTAAGCATGGCAGCGGTGCTTCTTCCAAACAGGGCGCAGGCTGTCAGGGCTTGAGTGAAGGTGAGTTCTGTGGGGTCTGAACCCAGCAGCTGGAGGGAATCTGCCCCAGAAATAAGCATCCAGAGCTAGCCCAGAGGCACGGGGTGGCTGTCCTGTGAAGAGCTTGGGTGGCAACAAGTATGGGCCGGCCACCTTCAGAGCAGGGAGGTGAAGAAAGGGATATGGATGTGAGGAGGACCAGGACCTGGAGCAAGAGCAGGGCAGTGTCCTGTTTTCCTACCCCCAGGCACTCCTAATGAGTACATGAAGTCACTACAGCAGTTCACCTGAGAGAGCAAAGCAGGGAACAAGACTCAGTTTTCAAAATTGAGAGCTCCTGTGTGAAGTGCTGGAAACTGCTGGATGGGGTGTACATCCCATGCAGTGCTTGCTGCAGCTTTAGTTCTGCCTCCAAAAGCTGGTGCATAAAAGTCTGTGCGATCCTTAACACCTCTCCTCCTCTCCCTGGTCACCTTTAGAACCATCGGGGACCGCATAGGAGAGGCCAAGGCAAGTGGGAACCTCGGGAATACACTGAAAATCCTTGGGCAGTTTGATGAAGCTGTCGTTTGTTGCCAGAGACACTTGGACATTTCTCAGGAGCAGGGAGACAAGGTAATTGGTTCATGGCATCCAACAGGAAATATTTTTCTAGCTTTGCAAACAATCCATCTGCAAGTCAGTAAATGTGATTTGGTGAAGGTGGGCTTTGGGAAGGAGGTGGAGTGTAAAGCTCTCCCTTCTGGCTGCTGTCACAGGTCTCGTGCTGCTGACAGTAGTAGCTGCCACGATGGTGACGATGGGAAAAGAAAATGTGGGTGCCCTGGCTTTGACCAACTCTGCCCAGTAATGGAAAGGCCGGTGCTGGGATGTGAAGTGTAATACCTTGCTGCTCCCTGTTCTTCCTCCCTTTAGGTAGGTGAAGCCAGAGCACTCTATAATATAGGAAATGTTTACCATGCAAAGGGAAAGCATTTATCTTGGAACATGGCCCAAGACCCAGGCTACCTGCCTCAAGAAGTCAAGGAAACGCTACAGAAAGCTTCAGAATATTATGAGTAAGTATTGAAGCTTGGCTGTCCCTCCTGCAGGGAACAGGGCTGGTCGGGCATCAGTGGCCATGAAAATGCACATGGATGCACTTTGAGTTTGTTCTCCTCTGTGTTTGTGGTGTTCCCGTTCTGCTGACAGCTCTCAGGGTCTGCCCGTTAGCCGAGCTCTGATAACCATGAGGCCAAGGAAGGCTGCATGGGGTGCAAGATGACAGGTTTTACTGGCTCCCAGTGGAAGCTTTTCTCATGGGAGGGTTTGTTCCTTGGGCCACTGAGGATGTGGGGGCTCTGGGAGGTGTTTGTTGGAAAGAATGAGACTGTGGGGTCTGTGTTGTTGAAAATCAGGCCCCTAAATGAGATTTTGTGTGTTGTAATGGATTAGGAATATTCCCCTGAGATGCCAGGTTATGATGGCAAAGTCATCTGAAGGAAGGTGAGAGAGGGCCTGCAAGAGTTTATAAAATTAGAGCTAAAATTCATCCTGGCGTAGCCTCGGTAAAACTCACGGTAGTTTGCAGTATGATCATGCAATTAAGTTCGACAGTCTGCTCCTTCTGAGCTCTATTTGGGAGCTGAATTATTAGCTCCTGTAGCCCCTGCTGCTCTCTGCTGGCCTGGATGAGAACGGATCCCTGTGTGTCTCCCCAGCTGCGGCCAGGAGCAGAGACCCTCCCTCAGCCCAGGGCAGAGGCTGTCTCTTGAAGCCCCAGTTGTGCTTTTCATGGATCTGTACTTTATCTTGCCTCTAACGTCCTGCCCTTTCCTAAACAGCTTCAGAGATCACTCTGATATCCCCCACAGCAAGGTTGGCACCAGACTTCTGGGCTTAGGTTTTTCTCCTCATACTTCAGACTTCTGCTTCAATAATGCAGAGGTTTTTAAGCAGCCTTTTGAAATGGAGAGACTGATAAGATCTTGTATTCATCTTCTCATATCTGAGGATGTGATAGTGCCTATATATAGCTCACCATCCTTTTTCCAGAGCCTGGTACGTGTAGCACAGCCAGTGGGAAGATTTGTGCCAGCTGGGAGCTCTGTGCATCCCTGTCTGTGCTGGGTGTGTAGAGGAGGGGAAAACAAAGTAGAGAAGTGCTGAGAAGCTCCATGAGCAGAGCCCTGGCATGGGACTGTGGATCTTGCTCCTCCCTCCCCAGGTTTTTCCCTGTCCTGATGTAGGTCATCTCCTTTCTCCTGTGCTCCTGGCTCTTCCTGTACAGTGAGGTGGCCATTTCTTATTTAATAAGGGATCCTCTCAGACCACCGGTGTGTGAGCAGCTCCTGCGGGGTGCCTGGGGTCGAGAGAGCAGCAGGATCTCACACTGCTGGATCTGCACGAGCTGCAGCTAGCCTGGATCACTGGACTGCCACCAGCTGAGGGGTGACTGTGCATGGGACAGGCAGCTGGGGAGGGGAAATGCCTTCTCTAGGCTTGGCTCTCCAGTCTTTGCTGTGTCTCCTGCAGCGAGTGTTGGCTGCGTCTCACCAGATGCACTGCTCTGGTTTCTTTCAGGAGGAACCTATCCCTGGTGAAGGAGCTGGGGGACAGAGCTGCACAGGGCCGTGCTTATGGCAACCTCGGCAACACCCAGTACTTACTTGGCAACTTCAGTGAAGCTATAGCTTTCCACAAGGAGGTAGGGAACTGCTGCACCAACTTCCTAGGGTCGAGGGCTGAGGCTGGCTGATGGGGAGCAGTGTTTCTTCTCACCACAGCCCAGGAAGTACAGGGAAATGTTGTTTTTTTTTTTTCCCATATGTTTTTCTCCCTCCTC
>VWZY01012552.1:138929-156822 GCA_013399075.1 Chloroceryle aenea
GGGGATTGATGGTTTCAGCTGTCTTTGTGGGGAGTGCACATCCAGCCTGTGGTAATAGAGGTGTTCAGGCCTTTTTTCCTGCCTTCTCCAAAGGGCCAGCAGCACTGTGTCTGAACCCTCGCCAGTGTCAGCAGCGATCGCTGACCTTCCGGGATCAAATCCTGTTGGTACTGAGCTGCTGCCAAGTGAGCAACTGGCTTTGCCTTGCAGGAGGGGATAGAGCTTGGCAGAAATTTCAACTGCTTGTTGTTGCATGTTTGTCTTCAGCACATCAGTGTCTGTTCTGCACCTACCTATTCACCAACCCTGACGTCAGTGCCTTCTGAACTCCTAGCCTAGTAATGAAGTCATGTCAAGGTGAAGCTGGTGCTGATGTGCTTTTTAGAGTAGAGAGAGAAACATTTTGCTGATCTGAGTCTTTGTGGCTGTGAGAAGTAACTCACTTTAGGGTACCAAGAGGCAGTGAAATTAACTTTAGGTCATTTATAACTAAAGTGTGATGCACGTGGGTGACCCTGAGCGAAGTCCCAGCTGATCTGAGCGTGTCTTGTATCTTGTGAAGCTGAGCAAGGCTGAACCTTTCAAAGCAGCAGTGTCAGTGGAGTTGGTGCAGTTCAGGTACAAGTGTGGTCACCCCTGGAGCCCTGGCCGAGCTGGGGGGTGTCTCAGTGCAGGACTCCCTGGTGGCTTTTTCCATTTAAGTTCTTTTTTTTTCTGTTTCTGCTTACAGTCAGTCTTGAATTGGTTTATGAATTTTTTGCCTTCTCTCTCATTAAGTTTGTCCAGTGAGCAGCTCAGTGGCAGCCTGAGTTGAACAGAGTCTGGGGCTGCTGTGAAATAAGCAACGGTGCCGTTAGGCAGTGGTGGGGAAACTGGGGAATCTCTAGGTTTGGTGAGTTTGCTGTTGCAGGAACCACATGAAGCTCAGCGGTTTCCGTTCTCAGGGCTCAGCGTGAGGATGGGTTTCAATTCACATACGTCTCTTCACCCTCCCCCAGGATTTCCTCTGAAGCTTGGAAGTTGTAATGGGACCTTGAGTCCAAAGCTTTCATTCCTGCCCTGGTCGGTGTTGCTGGTGCAACATGTCACGTGGTGCTCGGGCAAACTGAACCTCCAGGGAAGGGGAGCAGGAGGGTGACAGAGCAGATGTTTCCCCAGATGTGGTGAAGGCATCTCAGGGTCGTTTTGTAAATCCTGGCCGTGTTAGTGAGCAAGGCAACAGCAGCTGGAAGCAGGCTGGAGGGAGATGAGGAGGTAAAGAGAGTTTGAAAGGCAGGAGTCAGAGCTGAATTGTTTTTCACCTCCTCTGTAATTGCTGGAATACCACGTGGAAATTATTTTTTTGACATCTCAAATAAATCCTGTAGATGCTGAAAAATTTTCATTTCCCTGTCAGGTTCAGGGCAAGGTTTGGCTGCCCTGGGTCTTTGGCAGTTAGAAAATATTTGCTCCTTCACTTAGTTTTCCAGCCCCTGTGCCCGTGGAGAAATGCTCAAAGCTGCATCCCAGACACATTCTTTAAGTTAAAAACATGAAGATAAAGCAAGAAATCCACAGATGTATGAAAATATGTTTTTGTTATGAGTTTTCTCAATGCCAGACCCGTGACTTCTGTGGTTTAGAGTGGGGTTTGTAACTCCTGAATTCCGAGGATCTCATTTGAGGTCAGGGTTGTAGCCACTGGTCTGATAGCAAAAGCTTCAGCCAGCCCTCGCTGTTGCTGCGATGGTGCTTTGAAAAGGACCCAAAACAACAGAGAAAACCCCACGTTTGAATCTCAAGGACGGTGCAGCTGCAACATCCCCTCCTTTTGACTTCGTAGTTAACAGGAGCGAAGGGTCTGCTGTGGTTTGAGCTTTATCTGTGTGACATTAGTGCTGTGAGTGACACCCCCCTGATGCGAGAGTGTGTTGTTTTGCAGGAGCCAGGCCGAAGAGACTCCAAAGGAACAGCATGGACAGCTTAGACCTCCTGAAGTTCCCTTCTGAAAAGGTAAGCAAAGATGTCTGGGCTGGAAGATGAAGTATCAGTAGGAATCTGTAATAGCTTGTTGACTGGCTTCATTTGCAGAGAAGTATGCAATTAGCAGATAGCTCTGGAGTCAATGGGATTAACCAAAGAGGGTTTCTAGAGAGCTGGGAGGAGAGGAACAGCTGCTCCAACTAAAAAGGCACTTAACAACTGAAAGCTGGAAAAGACACTTCTATGGTTTTTTTGGGTTTTTTTTTTACAAAACAGCCCTTTCCTGAGAGGATCAGCAGCAGCAGTTTAGCCTCTCTAGTGCCTGGTGGGAAATCCCATGCCTGGTGAGCCCCACGGAGCGCAGCGTTCAGCGCCAGGGGGTCGGGGAGGTCAGATGCAGGAGCTGGTGCATTGCAGGAGGCAGAGGGTTCGTTCCAAGGGGCTCAGCATTGTCTCTGCTCCAGTTCACTGCTGGAAATGTCAGAGCCAAGCAGATCAGCGTTTTCTCGGGGCTCCCCAGGGCAAAGGCTGTTGCTACAGTGAGCTGGGAGGCACTGAGCCTTTCTGCCCATGGGGACTGCTTAAGTTGCTCAGCAAATCCTGTGCAGGATCGCTGGGGCTGCCCAGCAGCAGGCACTGGTGCTGCTGTGGTGCCTGTTCCCAGAGGAGGTGTCCAGGCAGGCTGCCAGGTTTGGCCTCTTTGCAATGTCTTTGGCACAGATAATTTATATTCAGCCGGTGCTTTCCAGGCACAGCTCCCCAGAGAGCAGCCCTGGGAGCATTTTCCCTATTACAGAAGTGTCACAGAGAGGGAAAAAAAAACTTGCCCAAATTGCAGATGGTGCAGACAAGGACCTCAGGCTTGCAAAACTGTTTGGGTGCTAAACATGCCAGTAAGCACCGGGAAGGCCAGACAAATGCTCCTCTCTGAATTGAACTCTCTTTGGGAGTTAAATGCCAAGCATGGGTATTTTGTTAATTTTCCCAACTGCAGAATGAACTGCCCACTTTAACCAGTGCAGCTCCATCTCTGGGGTGTTGGTAGCAGGGACAGCAGTGCCCAGTATCAGGGAGACATTCAACTGTGTGTCCTTGTCAGAGCAGCCCAGCCCAGAGGACGCTGGTGGGGAGAGTTTTGCTGATGTGTCCTTTGCTCTGGGTGCTGTTCATGCCCTTGGTTTCCTCTTGGCTGTAAAAGCTGAGGCTCATTCAATAGTTCAGTAGGTTTATGGGATTTCAGGGGCAGGCTGGAGCAAACAGGAGCTCTGGGTGGTCTGTAAGCATGGGATCAGACATGAGTAGTCCTGTTCCCCCTGCACTGGTCCTGTGGGGTGTGTGTGAGTTCACCTCTCCTCCTGAGAGTGTTTTGGATGCAATTCCCCTTCCCTTCCCAGGCAGAGGCGACTGCAGCCATGGGAGAGGGTTGTTTGCTTCAGCTTGCTATGGTGAGGGTGATGAGATTGCAAAGAATAAATCAGTGGAGTGAGCTGTGCTCTCTCCAGCACCCTCTCATGATTGTCCTGTGGTCTCTACCAGAGGCAGCCTTCTCCGTCAGCAGGGCCCCTGTCACCTCACGGGCCAGGAGCTCCTGTCCGATGCCTCTGCGCAGAGCTGTGTCTCTGGGCAGTGTATCTGCCAGACACTCCTGCCTTGCTTCCAAATGCCCCAGCAGATGCTGGGAACGCCTCTCCCCTGTCATCCTGCGCTCTCCAACCTGAGCCTTGTTCTTTGTTTTGAGTTTCTCTGGTTTTAGCTCCCAGCTATTGGTTCTTGTTTATTTCTCTCTCTACCAGACTAAAAATCTCTTCATCACATGCTGGTTTTACCCTGAAGGTGCTCACATGCCATAATTGAGTCATCTATTCTTTCTGTCATAAACTAAACAGTTTGAAGCCTCTGTCTAAGGCAGTAAGACATTGGAAGGCAATTCCTTTCCAGTTCTGAAATCCACTTTTGTAGTAACTTTTCAAAGTGTGAACACTGTCCTGGCTGCAGTTGGTCCCATCAAGAGCATCTAGGGAGATTAATCTCCTCTTTACCCCTTCTCTCTAATCCTGTTTGTATTGCAAGGAACAGGAAAGTCCCTCTGGCTGCAGCACGCTCCTGTGCTACTGGTGTGCCATGAATTCAGACCCCATTCGGTGCCCTTGGCCATCTGGAGTACATGCCCATGGTCACTGATGTTGATCTGCCTTGTAGGAAACCACTGGGTGAGGGCCCTTCTTGCTGCAGCCAGTGGGAGATGCTGGGGCAGGCAACGCTCCATCTGTGCTGAGAGTTCAGTCCTAGAGGTGGGCAATGCTGGGGAGCATCCAGCGTGGCCATGTTCCCTGGGGCATGGCTGGGTTACCCATGGTTCACTGTGGGCTGCTGCACAGCCAGGAGGAAGTGAAGATCCAGCAAGTGGAGGGATTTGTGCCAAGAGTTTGGTATCCTGGGCCAGGCCAGCTTGCCACTCTGTTTGGGAGAGGTTTTTAGGAGTGCAGTTGCCAGAAATTGTTAGCAGCAGTGGCTGCTTCTGGACCTTTCATCCATCTTTCCCCATGCCTGTAAATAAACCAGCCGTGGCCCTACCTGCATACCTGGGGGTTTTGAGAGGATGCTGCTTCACCCTGGGGAGAAGCTGACTGTTGTGTGGTCTTTGGGTGACGCTTCCTCTCCTCCACTTGTTAAAATCACAAGCTGCAGACATAAACAAAATGTCCTTATTCAACCTCATGCACATGACAAGTGGCAGCTCACACCTTCTAAACTCCACGTTAACTTCTTGCTTCTGTGCAGCTCCTGTTCTCTAGATACTTGCCAGCAGATCTCCATGTAAACCTGAGACAGGCAGCTCGTGCAGTGACTGTTTCTTGCTTTCCCAAGGACCAGAACGGGGACAGCCATCACGTGGGAGACCTGAAGATCTCGGGAAAAGAGTTCTTGTCGTTACCTGCGAGGTCAAAGAAATACCGGGAGCACCAATCTGGTTCAGAGAGAAGGTCCCAGGGGCCAAGTACCTCACCACTGGATACCAGCGACGTCCGAGTCCAGGTGTCACAGTCGGTAGGAAGATGATTTTTTTTCCCTCTGGTTTCTTATAGAGCCTTTGTTCTTTCCTCATTTCTAACCTGGCGTGGGGGTGGCAGTGGAACGCAGCCTGTACCTAGCTCTGCTGCTGACTGGTAAATGATTCTGCCTTCTCGAGCTTCAGCATCACTGGCCATTTAACAGGACCGTGGTACCAACCTCCCTCATGAACGGGTTTGTGAGAGCTTGCTGTTTAGTGCTGGTGTTTGCAACCTTCACTCGAGGGGTGGGAATCTAGATCGGAACTTTCCTGAGTTTGGGACTGTCAGGATGTGATGCTGTGAATTCCAGAGAATGCAGCAATTTGGAGTCCTTGTATGTGGAGCCTGACTCAGTCAGCCTCCTGGGGTTCATGAGGAGTGGGCTTGTTGCCTTCAAGAAACAGAATCCTTTTCAGGTTTTTGCTGAGCAACCAAAAATGCTGATGGCCTTTGCCAAATCCAGGACCTTAGGTCTTGTTTGCTCTCATCTCCTGATCACATTGATGGTCTCCAGAGTGGCAGTGTGCAGAGTGGTCTCTGAATTCATCCATCATTAGGCAGAGGTGACAGAATATCATTGTCTAGGAGCTTCTCTTTGGAAGCAGGTTAAGTGGAGCGTGCTTCCTAAAGGACAGGAGCTGGCCCTGATGCCCATGATTTACGGGTGGCTGGCATGCAGCGAGTCCTGGCTTGGCTGTTGAACTGCCCTGACTCAGTCCATGCCCTGGAAAACTCTCCACGTGCCTTTCTGATGTCTTTAGCTTGAGCAACTGAGCTGTTTGTTAGGCTGCTGTCTCCTGGCTGTGTTCATGTTTGTTGTGACACGTGGCAAATACAACGTACCGGGGAGGTTCCTGCAGCAGTGTTGGTTCTGTTCTCAGTCCTGGAGATGGGGGTCACACCCACAGCCGATGGCATGGTTCTGGATCATGGGAGAGGACTTGGAGATATTTGAACTTGGGGATCTGCAGTGAGAAGCCCCGAGTCCTCAGCTTGTTGTTGCCAGGAGATGGAGTGTACCAGCAAAGATCTGATGATCATACGGGTGTTTGAAAGGACTTGGGCTCTTGCTTTACACTGAGGCTACTCTAGATTCCAGGTGGAATAAATCCACGCCAGGAAAGACAGCCTTATTTTTTATTGACATTTTAAAAATATTTTCATGCTGGGTAAGAAAGGTTCTGAGCTGCAGAGCTTGGGATCAAGCCTGGCTTTAGAATGGGGATGCTTAACAGTGGTTCTAGCACCGAGTCCTTAGTTCCTGGTCTGTGGATCACAGGGAGAACATATCCCGCTGTACCTGTGTGCGTGTGCACACACACACATCCCTTTTTGACCGCAGACATTTCTGATTGTCAGTTCTCTGGCCACTGGAGACAGGATCTTTACACCAACTGGGGTTTTTTTAGACTTCTCTGAGCTCATTTTTCATTCTTAACAGTGCTCATGGAAATAAACCATTTCCTACTGCTCACCGGTGCAACCATGATCACTGAGAAGGAAAACAAAGCTCATCCAAGCCAGAAAGGAGACAGCAGCACAGGGGCATTCAAGGCAATATAAAGGCAGGGAAAAAAACCTCACTTCTGCCAGAAATAGCTTTGTATTTTTAACTCGGACATTCAGTCAGGAACCAAACAAAAGCCATGCTCCATCTAGAGTGAGGCAAAAAGCAATCCTCAGGAGTGTGGCTGTGAGTACCTACAGGCTGTGTAAGAAAAGGGCCCCTGGGATGTTGCCACCTGTGGCCTCTTGTCAGCAGACGTGGGGCTTTGGTGAACATCCACGAAAGAGGGAGTGTAGAACTACAGCTCCAGTCACAGGAGGGGCCTTTTGGACCCCTGGGGCTCCTGCTGTCCCTGTCTCAGGTGGAAGTGTGTGAGCAAGTGAGGGACACAATGCTCCTGCCACCCTTCAGGGGACGGGAGACCATGCAGCAGGGACACAGATCCCAGGGGTTATTCTTGCAGAGTGGTGCCTCAGGCTCTGGATTCATGAGCTGAGCCCCGAGAGTCTGTTTTTAGTTCAGTTCCCAGCGTGCCTGGTGCACATGGTAGTGAAAAAGCAGAGAGTGAACTCAACAGCAGCAGTGTGCAGAAAAAAAATTGTATCTTCATCCTTGCAGGCATTAAACACATCCTGGGTTATCCCAAGAGGGAATAGGAGGAGAAGGGTGGCTGCTGTCTTACATTTTAAATCCTGCCCCTTGTTTGGTGTCTAACAGACCATAATCCAGATCCCATAAAAATGACAGTGACAAGTCTTGTATTGGGTTTTTCTTCAGACCAGTAGCTACAGATTGACGTAGCATGCTGGGGGTTGTGATCTCTGCAGGCAGTTGTTCTGAATGAGCTCTCTTGGCACAATGCAGGTGGGACACCAAAGCCTCCCAGCGCTGCTCTCAGCGGGACACCCTTCCTAGCCCAGAGGGCCAGAGCTCCCCCAGAGTGCACCCACAAAGCGAAGGCAGGTCTATTTATATCCCCTTTCCTAAAGTTTTCTGAAGGATCCCTCAGGAGCTCCCCAGAAGCCAGAGCCTGAGAGGCTCAAGAGGTGTTTGAACCTCCTCGGTGCCCGCAGTGCTGCGTGTGCTCTTTGTCCGTCACGCCGGCGGCAGAGCGGCCCCGGCACGTGGCCACCACCAGCTGCCTGTCTTCCGACCGTGTCCCGCCACGCGTGAAATACCCTCCAGAAAGGGCTCTTTTACCAGGAGGACATCTCTGCAGCGTGTTCTGGAGGATGAGGCTGGGTCACTTCGGGTGAATTTTGTTTTGTGTTGGTGCTCCCAGCTGGCACTTGCGCCAGCCTGACTTTGTAGCATAGGCCAGACCTCAGAACCTTTCAAGTCAATGTCGTCTCGCATGGCCCTGCCCAAAGTGAAGCAGCTCGTTGCTGTGTGCCCTGGGTTTGTCCCTGGCTGTCTGGAGGCTGCTGGGGCCACCTGGGTCTGTTGGGTGGGAGTGTGGGTGGGCTTTCTGAAAAGCCATAGTTCCCATCCCTGTGAGACTTTTAAAATCAAATGTAGCAAACCCCCCCCAGATGGGAGAGAAGCTTTCCCTGGTCAGGCTGTTCAGACAAGAATCTCCCAGATTCCTCATTGTGTGAGTCCTCAAAGCAAAAATCCTCTTTAATCCATCAGGAAGCAGCAAGTCCTGAATTAGAGGTGAGCTCTAATGGTTGCTCTGAGGTGCTTTTATGGGATGTCACAATACCAGCTGTCCCATCAGAAGGCGTGAACAGGGACTGTGCACTCAGGTCCCGTGTGCTGCTCTCCCACCGACTTCTTGCAGAGGGAAACTGAGTCTGGGAACCTCATCCCAGGACTCGCGGGCCCCAAACCGAGTGGTGCAACCTCTGGATAAGTCTTGATGTCAACACAGCCACTGACCTCCTTCCAAAGGGGCCTTACTGCAGACTCCTGGCATGGAGAGGTCCCGTGGGTGCGGTGCCTGAGTCAGAGCTCCTGGGTTTGCTGCCCATCTCTGCCACTGGCTGCCTCGTGTTTACCTCCTGCTTCCCCATCTGTGTGATGGGGTAATGCTGCCTTCCTGCCTCCCCTGGGGAGCTTACAGAGGCGTGATGATGGCTGTAAAGTTGTTTGAGCTTTGGATGGCAGGAGCTCTGGTGGTGTTATTAGCATTGGTGATGATGATGCTAATTACCGAGCTGCTGGGAAACTCCCCATGGGAGGAGGCGGGAGATGGGAGGGGAGGCAGTGAAAAGTGAAGGGAGGCGAAGTGAGCTCAGGGATGGAGAGGAGCCTGTCCCTGCTGGCAGCCCTGTCAACTGTGGGAGAAGGGCTCAGCCTGTTGGCAAAGCTGTGGGGATGCTGGGATCGATAGCAGAAGCCATGGCCCAGGTGCTGCGTAAGGTAGGAGAGCGTGCCAGAGACTGAGGCAGGTCCCTCTGAGCAGCTTAGACCTTCCTGCCACCCCTGGGCAAGATGCTGGTGTTGCACATGATGGAGAGCTCATGCAGGAGGGTCGTGTCTCTGGTGGGGTAGGGAGAGGGGCTTCCTCACCCCTCCCGCAGCCTTGGGAAATGGGGGGATTTCCCAGCCATGGCTGGTGGTCGCTGGGAGGAGAGGGACTGGCACTGCCTGGCTCTGGGGAGGGCAGGGTCCCCTCCACCTCTGAGGTCAGGTCTGGAGCTCCTGTGGGAAGCCTCAGTACTGTGGGTGCCTGGTTCTCCACAGGCAGAACAAAGGTGGGCTTGGTCTGGGAGAAACTGGTGAGGACAAGATGCACTTGGTCACATTTTCTCCCTGTCGCCCTGAGCATAAGCAACTGCATTAGAACTTGGTCCCTGTGCCTGCAGTTGTGGGTGGCCAGATCCGAGTGCTCCCTGGGACTCGTGCAGCACACACCTTCTGAGCTTCCTCTCTTTTGAAAAGGTAACATCAAAGCGGAAGGTTTTGTACCACATGAAGCTCGAAGACATCAAAGGCTAGCTCATAAATTTAACCCCCCTGCTCTGCTGTGCAGAAGGTTATCACTCTTCAGCTCTTGATTTTCTTGGTAGTAGCTCTATTTTAGAAGGATGGGATTTTTCTGACATTTCAGAAGTACCAGAGGTTGTAAGCACCTCACCCTGCCCTCTGAGAGAGCAGCCACTGTGCAGAAAGGAGAGGGTCTGTGCAAGAAAGGGGCTGTGTATTCCTGCAGAGACTGCCTGGGGAGGGGCTGGGGACCCTTGCTTTTCACTGCACATGCCAGAGTTCAAGGGAAGCACTTTATTGGGTCAAGGTCCAACAGCTGGAGCCCAAACCATGGATCAAACCCAATCCTTTCCCCTCTTTGGGGATCTGTGCTCTAGAAATGGTTCTGTTCATCTGGACCCTCCTGCTCCCCAGGGAGTACATCAGCTCGAGGCAGTGCTTCCTTGCTCTCCAGACCTGTCCTGCACCCTGTCCTCAGCAAAGCCCATTTATAGTCAAGAGGAGCCGTGGTTGATGGCAGCGAGGACTCGCAGGGATGGGTTGCTGATGTATTTACACACTGAACAATTTGCAAGCAGGCTGCATCGCCAAACCTTCTCTAGGACAAATGTTTTTATAAGACCTCTTTTAAGATTACAGTGAGAAGCAACCATAAAAGAAGGGGAAATTTTGTAGCTTGTGCCCCCTCCCCCCCGCCAAAGGCAGGTTGCCAGAGCTCTCTTGATGGTTTTCTCCCTTGGGATTTACTGGGGGTTTGGCAGGTGCGGGAGTGATGCCCAGAGCAGATGCTCGTGGTTGACCCTCTGCCTGGCCTGCAAGTATGAGAGTTCAGTTCCTGGTGTCTCAGAGCAGGGAGCAGAGCTGGAGGGCAGTGTGACATCCACAGCAGAGCCGGGCAGGGAGGTCCTGCCTGTCCCTGCTGCCTCCTGTGCTGTCCAGGCAGCCCTAGGATGGAAGGTGCCCTCCCCATGACACCCATCCCCGCGTCCACTGTGCAGTTCAGACTTGGCCAGAGGGATGTTTGGTGCAGGGATAACACAGCCTGGGGGACTTTGCCCTCCAGCACTTGTGCCCAGGTCCCAAAGCATCTCTTCTTTGGTTGTCTTGTACTGTTTGAGAGAAGATTAAGCTGATAGTTCCCCTCAGTCCCTCAGGAGCTTGAACAGGGAGGGTTGCAGCAGGCAGCTTCTGCTGCTCCATGGTGGCTGGCTGAGCACCTTCCCCCTCTCTTAAGATGAAGTGGCCTCTTTGTCTGGTTGATGTGTAAACCACCGCAGTGCAAGGGCAGTGCAAACGCACACCCTCCTTTATCCCACAGCCTTTCTGTTGCTGTTTAACTGCGTGGGTATAATTATGCCATTATCCTTGGTCAGACTCAATGTGCTTCAAGACTCTGAGAGCAAGGGGGATGGAAGCAAAGAGAGAAGCCAGAGTCAGGGAGAGGGAAGGAGGCTGCTGCTAAATTTAAGACTGTTCCTATGACACCTGGAGGCTGCTGTGCTGGTGTCAGTCCTGGAAGGGAGCAGGTAAACACTGAGCTGCGGCTCGTTCTCGGGATGATTTATTTTCCTGTTGTGGGACGTTCTGCAGTGCTTCGGGCAGACGTGGACTGGGGAGGGAGGCTGGGCTGAGATATTTCCTAGCTCGAGGCAGGATGCACCGGAAAACTTTTGGGAAGGCTCGAGTCTGACAGGTATCAGGAGGCTCTTCCAGGGACTCGGCTGTTTGGAGGAGCAGCTGGTGATCTGGTTGCCTCCCTGGAGTCATGTGAAATGGTCTGACCTTTCTTTCCATATGTCTGTAGGAGTCTTTTTGTTAAGCTCTAGGGCTCTGCTTTTCTTGAGCTCCTTCCCTGGCTCAGGTGGGCTGGTTGTGCAGATGCTTCATGATCCAGGAGAGATGTAAAAAACACCCCCCAAATCTTGAGGCTCAGCAGATCCAGAGCCAAAACTCTGGTGAGTTTTGTAGTGCAAAGTCCTGACACACACTATTCCTCAGTGGGACCTCGGTGTGGGCATGGGAGGCAGGGAAATAAACAGGTAGAGAGAAAATCTCTGCAAAGTGGCTGCTCAGAGGTAGGGGGGGGAGGTAAGAGCGTTTTCTGGCTTATGCTGCCTCTGCTGCATTTGGTGGCTTAGAGGTAAATTATCAGTTTCTTCCTTAAATATTAACAGCTGCCAGGTAATGAATTCCCCCTCTCTGTTTTATAATGGCACTAAAATTGGGATTTGCCTTGGTTTTCTCTGTAATTATCCAATGAGAACGTGTGAGTGAGAGGGGAGTGCAGCAGAGCTGGGCCTTGCAGGCTCTGCTGAGGCAAATGTCGTGCCCGGGGGACCAAACCCAGGCACAACCCTTCCCAGCAGCAGCTCTGCTGTGCAGGGCTGGGGCTGCACCAGCAGCTCCCTGAGCCTTGTGGGTTTGCAGTCCTTCATTAGGTTACTTTTTGTCACGCAAAGGGGTGAGCTTGGGAGGTACACAGTTGGAGTTAAAGCCAGAATTACCTGCCAGGCTCCTCAGCACCCCATGGAGGAGAAGCTGGTCCTGGTGAGGTGTGGTTGGGAGAGCATGTGGGGAGGGAGCAGCATCCATGGCAGGGAGAGATGAGGCTGGAGCCGTCCCAAGCCTCCTGAAGGCTGGGGCCAAATGTTGTGCCTGCCTCTTTCTGAGTAACCCCCTTCTCACTGCAGATCACACCTGCATTTCAGACTGCTCTGCAGCTTGAGGCTTGGGTTTGTGAGAGACCAGCTGCTCTCCAGGAGCTGTGCACGGTTCCCCGTGCTCTGCACACCAGTCTACTTTGTGTCAGTCCAAGGCTTTTCCTTTGCATCCTCTGCCTTGCTTATCTGGGTGGCCAGAGGAACCTGCTTTAAAATCAGCCCTCCAGAGTCCAACATGGGAGTCCAGAGACTCTGCCCTAGATGTCTTGGGGGCACTGTGGATGGCTCTGGCTTGAGTGAAGAAGCAGCAATCATCTCTTCTACCCACAGCTTCTCCTTAGGAGAAGGAGAGGGGCACTGTCTGCTTTAACCATCCTTTGCAGACAGGTCTTGAGGAGTCTTTGCTCAGAGCAACCGGCTTTCCATCACCGAGGAGACTCTTGGTTGATCCTGCTTTTGCTTTGGAAAAATGGCTCTGCTACAGAGCCCCTGAAGGTGCTGTGAATGGTTGTGGTGTTTCTTGATTTAAGCCAGAAAAGGGCCAGATGGTGATCTCTGGGTCCTCTGTGAATATTCGACCCTTTTGGGTGCTGAAGCAGGAGGAATGACCTCTAGAAGGTGTGCTGTGCAGCACAGGACAAGTGCTAACTGTTCTCTCCCCCTTGTCCTGCTGATGATGTGGAGAACAAAAGCTGAGCAGGAAAGAACCTGACACCACTTGAGAGGCGGGTAACTCCCACACGCTGTGGGGCTGGACTGATGTGGGCAGGGCAGATGATATCTGTGTGGGCCGCAGCGTGACCAGTATCCTTTATCCAGGGCTGTGATGGGGTGAGAGCTGCTTGCTCAGGGCTGGTCCCAGAGCTGCCCTTGCAGAGTTCTGCCCACATTTGCTCTGAACAGAAGCCAGGCAGAGCTCTCACTGCCTCTGTGCTTTGGTGTCAGCCCCTAGGATTTGTCCTGGGTGAGATACCTCAGTGCTTAAGATCCAGAGATAAAGCTGAATTCCTTATCTTCCTGTCTTGGGGACATTCTTGTTACTGGTATATCCTTCCTGCTTCTTCCCACTACGCCTGCCCCTTGTTTCTCCTCCTCCCAGATGCAGGTCAGGTTGAGAATCGAGGCTGTGCTGTGGAAAGGGCATGGGAGGCAGGATTCAAACCAGCCCGTGCTTGTGCATCAACCACAGGCAGAAAAAAGGAACGTGCTGGCTGCCCCACATGCAGGGTGGTTCTCCAAGCTCTCAGCTGTGCAGAAGTTATACCAAGGACACTCGGGGTCTGTATGCTCCTCAGATCCCTTGGGCTGAGGATCAGGGGAGTATGTGAAAGCTCACCTGAGACCCCGTGTTCCATCCGTAACGGGCTAAGTGTGGACACCAGTTTTGGAGCTAGAAAATTGTAAGAAAAAGCCAGAGGAACCTGCTCTAGGAAGGAGGTAGAAACTGAACTGGTTGTCTAAGGTTCCCCAGCAGCAGAACCTTGCTGGAGGTTACGACAGAAGGTCTGCAGACCAGCAAGCCCAGTGGCCCAGGCTGGGGCTGACTAACCAAGCTGCTGAAATACATTCTCCTTCCTCTGACGCACTGTAACTGAGTTTTCAGTTATTGGCTCTTTGAAGCCGTAATTGAGGTCTGCTTTCCTCCTTGTACAGCCTTTCTCCCGGCAAATTGTCAGCCATTAAGTGGTGTGAGGCAGTAAAAGAGATGTTGACACTCACCATTTCCTAGAAACTGGCACTTTAAAGAGAATGGTACTGAAAAGAAAGATGAATTGAAGTCAGACCCAGAGCAACAAAACTCAAAATGTTTGACTTCTCTCGAAATCTGGAACTCTTCCTTCATTTCTAGGGTCTCTGCTCTGCCTGGGGCACTTTGTCTGTTCACAGTTCCAGCCTCTCACATTTAATAAACTGCACATGCCAGAAGAGCTTAAAAAATAATAATGAAATCATAGGCTGGGTTCTCTATGGATGTACATCAGCACAGCTGCTTCAACTGCTGGAGCTGTGACACCAGATGACACAGGGGCCTCTGGGGACTGGGGACTTTGGTTTTCTTTCACAACTGTCTCTTGCTCAGGCAGATGAAAGTGCAAGGGGTAGTGTGGCTGTGCCTGGGTTTCAGCAGGGTGCCAGCAGTGACCTGTGGCTGAGCTCCCAGCCATGGCTGGTGGGATCTGGCACGTAAGGGATGGACCAGCTGATGGATCCAACCAGTCCCTGTGCGTGGAGCGAGGCTGGAAGAGGAGCGTGGGGTGGCTGTGCTTGCTGGAGCTGTGCTGTGTGCTTTTCCATTGCTTGATGGGTCTACCTAGAGAATCTTTCCTGTACAGTAACTTGTCTTCCTCTGTATGTGAACTGTGTTTAAATACACTCTAATAACATGAGGTTTGGGCTTCACTGGAGGGCAGAGCTGTAGCATTGCCCGAGCCTGAATAATCAGACCAGTTTTGTCTGTACCTTATCTCTGACAGCTGCTGGATGGGGCTATGGCACTGGAGGCTCTCCCAGAAGTCACAAACACAACCCTGGGACAAACCTGACTTCTGTCTGTTATTGCTCAGCTTTGAGGGGGCAGATCACAGCCTGCAAGCAGCTTGCCCTGTGTGGTCACTTGGGTGTCTTGCCCAGAGGCCACCCTGTTGCCTTTACACAGCTCCATCCCCAGCATTCTCTGGTGATCAGGCAGAAGAGTTCAGCGACCCTGGCGATGGGCAGTAACCTCCCCTAACCCACTGCTTATGGACAGGCACGTTTCCATCCAATGCCAGTCCTCTTATGGATTTAGGATAGTCTTGGAGGTTTGGGGGACTCTCTGGGTGGTCCTTGTGTCTGTGGGTCTGGCTGAGGGTCCTCCACGGTTGCAGGAGTAAGAAGGATGTGAATCCGTAACTCCGAGGAGCCTGAAATGAGCATGGTTCAAGTGCTGTTTCTCGGAGCTGTCATGATAAAAAACCTGTCGTGGCAGCAGAAAGGCTCCCGTGTGAGTGTGAATTCAGCTGTCGGGGGGTGTGCCAGGGTTACCCCAGGGTTAGGGGTGCAGGCAGGCAAACCCCACTGGGCAGGAGAAGGTCTCCCTGCTTTTGGCAGTCGCTGCTGGCTGCCCGCTGGGCAGGGCACAACCTGTGTCCAGAATGAACGTGGCAGTCGTGAGGCTCTGCTCACACCTCACCTTCAGCCTGCCTCCACGTTTCCCATTAGCAGTGCTATTTTTGAGCCTCCCAAAGCAATTAACACTAATTAATCTAAAAAGGCCTAAATAATGGTTTTTCAGAGCCACCGGCTCCTTCCCGGTCCCCGTGTGGCCCTAGAAGACTGCAGCCTGAGCCTGGCAGAGAGCTGAGCCCAGTTAAGTGCTTCATGTGCTGGGACTGCTGGGGAAAGTCCTTGGGGAGATGTGCAATTAGAGAAAGACCCTGAGCAATCCCGTGGATCCAACTTTTCCATCCTGGATCCGTGTCTGTGCTACAGAGAGCTGTAGTTCCCTGCAACTGGGGGAGAGGGGGAACCAGCTTCTGCAGAACAGTGCAACCCTCCCTGGAGAGCCAGCAGTGAGACCACTGCATGTGGGTGCAGGAGGCGCAACTCCCCGGGGATGGGCAGAAAAGTCCCTGGAGGACTCATTTTTGCCTGTATCTGAAACCATTTTCATCCCAGTGATCTCTGAGCCCTGTGGTGCAGAGCAGATCGGCCTCCCCATCTTTGCTGTCCCCAAACAAGGTGTAGGTTCATCTTACCCTGTTAAACAGCAGGTACCAGAACAAGAGCTGCTTTGGGCTGATAGGAGAAGCTGTTCCTGTGTTTGCATGGGGTTTTTGTCTTGCTTTAAGCCCTCCTGAGAAGGGCTGTGCCTGCCTATCACTGGAATGGTAAACCCACGGGTACCAGCCCCTGGATCCTCCCTGCCCCCAGCGTGGCCAGGGTTTCATGTTTTGTGGGGTGTTTTGCATGACAAGGCCTTGATCTTGAGCGTGGCCTTCAGGCGTTCCTGAAAGAGGAGTAAATAATAATTAAGATCTGGGCGTTTGCTGCAGCCAGGGGTGTTTATCTGGAGCTTGGATGCGTTATGGGTGCTGATGTGGATGGGTGTGTGCCGATCCCCCGACTGACTTCACCTCATCCTGACCACTCCTGGTAAAGGTGCTGCCTCTGTTCAGCTGCTTTTTCAAACAGTGCTGTGCTAAGAGCAAGTAGGTGTCTAAAGAAAAGTACGTTTGGAGAAAGTAGCACAATTTTGGCAATCCAGAGACAAGCAGGCTTTTTTGCAAAGCGTTTTCAAAGCAAATTGTCAGTAGGTTCCAATTTCAGATGCACTGAGTGCAGGATATGGTGGGGAGGAGGGTGTATCTGCTGCTGGGGGAGCGTTGGATCATCTCCATCGTGAAGAGAGCGTGTCCCTCACTGGCAGCGGGCTTATAGGCACCTGTCTCCTCCATCACCTCCTACTCCTCGGCAGGGCTGGAAGCGGGGAGGTGGTGGTGCAGTCTAGTGCATAGAGTAGGTGACTGGGAGTTGAGCACTATGTATTAACCTTGCCTTCTGTGCTAATTAATCAAGAATATGGGTTATAGCCTTTAAAGCAAGGGAGTTATTTCGGTTTAGCAAATTACTGCTGCTCAGCTGAGACTCAACAGCTGAGCGTGGTCCTAGTTCCACCCTCCTCCAACTGCAGAGTCACTCACTCCAACTAGTTGCAGCTAAAGCATTGTGCTTTGCTGCTCGGCCGTGTTACGGTGAGCACGGCCGGGTAGCGCAGCCTGGGGAGGGTGAGCATCGGTGCTGCTCCCTCAGCTCACTGCCTGCTGGCTTCTGCCTGCAACCTGAATTGTTTCAAGCAAGTAGTTCAAGTTCACTCCCAGTTTTGGTGTTTAAGGGATGCTCCAAGTGGTTTTGATGGGCCAAACTGGCCTCTGGAGCTTGTTGTCCCCTTCTCTAGACTGGAGAGACTGGCTTGGGATGGTAATGCTTTTAACTTGTCTCCTTGGTTAGTAATTTAAGCTTTAGGCACTAAATCTAGGCTTGTGTGTTTCTATTAAATGGTGACAGGGAAACCCAGCCTGGCATGGTAAATGCTGTCAAAACCCGTGTGGAAAAGCTGCTACATTAACTACAGAGTGGTGCTGTAGCTCTTTGAGGACTGTTGGAATATGCTGACTGGTACATCACCTCCCAAAGAGGAACCCAAAGGCATTTCCATGCCGTGGATGGACTGGTCTCAGCAGCGAGGGCTGGCCACCTGACCTGGGATTTCAGGGTAGACGGTGGTGTAGCTGGGCAAAAAGCATCAGGCCAGGACTGATCAGGTTGCTGCCCAAAGTGGCCAGATCTGAGCACGGTGGCACTGCCATTGAGGCAGTCGGGTGGACACCGTGACTCGCAGAGGGGTGGGTAGCCCGTCGGGCAGCTGCCCACGCAGGCACGACACAAATTAAAAAGCAAACCCAGTTTTGTCACCTGCTGTGGATCCAAAGGTGTGGATTTCAGGCACGCGTGGCAGTGGGGCACGATCCCAGCAGGTCACCAGTGACTGTGTTAAGGAAGGAGGGAGCGTGGGTGAGTTATTTTGATTTTGTTTGAAACAATAAACCCCAAGTTATTTGAAATCTTAACAACAGACCCAGCTTTTAGCACTGGCGTTTATAGGGATGAGTGGGCGAGTTGTTTAAAGGAAGCTAAAAAAAAAAAAACAAAAAACCCTTTGAAAACAGTCCAAGTGAGGGGGATAATTTCATCCTGCAAGGGAAGCGCGACGTGCCCGTCCTGTGTGAGCAGCGTGTGTA
>VWZY01012552.1:168661-202439 GCA_013399075.1 Chloroceryle aenea
CGGATAACACACAACAACCTGGGGCACCTGCGTGTGGAGGGGGACGCCCAGGAGCCTGGTGATGAGTTCTTCAACATGCTCATGAAGTGTCAGGTACTGGAACTGGGCTACTGAGCTGGACTTGGGGGGATCACTGGTTTCTCCCACACGGGCAAACGCCATCCCCTGATCCCACCTGCCCTGCTGGGAGGGGCTGTGCCCAGCAGCTGCCCACCCACAGCCCTGGGCACCCTGGGAGCTCCTGCCCTTTGCCTTCAGGTGTCCTTTGTACCCTGTACCCAGGTCCTTTGTCACCACTCTACAAGCAAGAGGGTGGCTGGAGAACCCACCTTCCCCCAGTGCCTGCAGCCCTGGGCTGGGTCACTGCGCTGGAGCCCCCAGGGGTGTGTGGCTCTGCTGGTCCCACTGCCCTGCTCCCCCAAACTGGTCCCAGCCCTTTACTTCCACGACAAGACCATTTCACCAGCACTCAGTCCTAAAGCCTGTTCTCCTCCCCGTGCAGTCCTCCAGGATAGACGACCAGCGCTGTGCACCACCCGACTCCATCCCCCGGGGCCCCACCATGCCCGACGAAGACTTTTTCAGCCTCATCCAGCGTGTCCAGGCCAAACGCATGGACGAGCAGCGGGTGGATTTGGCCTCAGCCCAGGAGGAGGCAGCAGAGGAGCAGCAGAGGCCTGGTTCCAGCTAAGAACTGGGGTTTGGCTTGGGGGGGTTGTTTCC
Source organism: Chloroceryle aenea (assembly GCA_013399075.1). Taxonomy (NCBI): domain Eukaryota; kingdom Metazoa; phylum Chordata; class Aves; order Coraciiformes; family Cerylidae; genus Chloroceryle; species Chloroceryle aenea. The sequence continues at coordinate 169,385 of VWZY01012552.1, forward strand.
ATTTTATTTTGTTTTTAAGAAAAAAAGAAGAAAAAAAGGAACAAAACAAACAAAAAACCCAGCGTAGGTGGTTTCAAACCCGAGCGCTCCTGCCCCACCACGGACTTGTCCCAGGAGCTGCAGCTCTGGGGTGCTGCAGCCAGCTGCTCAGAGGCAGCACTAGAGGAAAAGCCCATCCCAGGGGGACTGGTTTTTAAACAAGGGGCTGGTTTTTTTTTGGACACACAGCCACGCTAAGACTGGGCACTGCAGGAGGGGAGAAGACTTTGGCAGCCTCTTGGCTTATCACCTAAAAATCCAGGAACTGGTGCTGTCAGCCAAAGGAGAAGCCCAGGGAGGGTGGTTAACTCCAGCCTTGTTCTTCTTTATTTCTGCACCACTTTTAATTTAGGAGGGGAAGGGAAAAGCACCTTTTCCATTTTGATGTCCTCATGTCTTGCTTCCAGCACGAGGTGACACAAATTGCTCTGGATCCTTCCCCAGAACTCCTTGTCCAACGCTGCTCTTTCTAGAGGAGGAAACAAACCCAAGTCAGAGGCTACACCCGTCCTTTAAACCTCATCCCCAGCCCAGCTGGGGCCATGGGTCCCAGACACCTTATTTCAGGTTTGCTGGGGCCTCTGCAGTGAGCCCTGTTACACCCCCTCCTTTTCCAGCTGCAGAGCTGTACCAGGACCCCCAGAGCAGGAGCAAAGCCTTGCTCACCCTGAGCTCTACTGGGATTTGGTGACCTCTGGAGAACGGCAAAGCCCAGCTCAGCCTGGGACAAAGCCTGAAAGGGCAACAGCAGGCCCCAGACAGAGGAGCCTGGGCCTGGGACAGGAGGGAGTGAGGAGGTCTCTGTCCATCTGTTCAGCACAAGGCAAACGTGGGCAGCTCATGGAGGTTGGTGCTGCTGAGCCGGACGCCGAGCGTGCCCGAGGCAGAAGCCTGCACGCTGCAGTGACCTGCATTGCTTTCTGGCCACAGCTTGTCAGGACAGCAGAGAGAACCATCCCCTCCTCCCTTCTGTGCCCAACAGCACTCAGGGGTAAGAGTTCTTCCTGCCCTTTGCTCCTCCCCAGGCCAGTGCTGAGCTTCTCTTGGTCTCTGCAGGCCCCGGCAGAGCTGCTCCTGGCCAGGCTGCTCCATTTTGCCCAATGTCTCCAATAAACGGAGCCTCATGAGAGCTCCAGACGGGGGTGCTGCCTGGGAAGTCAGTTCCACACCCACCCCCCACAAGCACAAGTCTACGTTTCCTTCCATTCCTTCCCCTTTTGGAACAGCTGGAGAAGCCCAGGGAGGGGAGCAGGACTCTATCTTCAGGAAGCAGAGTACTTTTTTCTTTGCTTGACCAGATCAGCTATTAATGACTCCAGAACCTCATCACGAGTTCTGCCAAAGCAGATGCATTCCCCTAGAGAACAAATCAGCACTTTCCATTTGAAATGCGTTTGATGGAAACATTTCCAGCCAGCAGTAAGATTTTCAGACCAGTGATGCTGCTCATCAGGCACTGAACCTGCCTGCACTGACCACGTGGAGGGGGAGCTGCGTTTTACTGCTACCAGGGAGCACTCACCTGCCACGCTGCTCTGGGACAGCTCGGCCAAGGCTTGGCCCACGTCTGTCCTGGGGCTGCCCAGCACTCCAGGGAGGGGACAGAACCTGCCCAGCCACCTACGTACTGACCCAGCCTGCAGCTGAAAAGAGGAGGAGAACATTGAAGAGGACCAGCTGCAGGCTCAGGCCTGTGCAGCTCAGCCAGGGGTGAATGGGAATGTGACTGTTCAGCTTTTGGAGGTGTTAATTATTTGCCATATACTTGAATGTATGAGCTTATTTATTTTTTACATGTGCATTTGCTAATGTCATTTTAATGGGGAATTTCCAACCCACACAGGTACTTTTTTTTCTAAAAGAAAGATAATCTGCCAAATGAATGAATATATTAGAAATGAATACAGCTCAAGGGGAAGGGAGGGGTTGTGCTTAATAAATATTTGTGTCCAAGCTTCAGTGACGATTCCTTTCCATTATTTCTTGGGGACAGCAGAGCTAGCACTGGCCCTGTGGAATGGGGTTGGTGGCCTTGGGGGGCAGACACTGCCACCTCTAAGTGTTAAGAGGGGGGGTCTAAGCACACGGCATTGCTCCGACAGCGTGGCCAGGGAGGGAGACACAAAGCCCCGAGCATTCCCTGCCCACAGGCTGCCAGGAGGACAGGGCAGACAGACAGCCTGGCACTGGCTGAGAAAAAAACCCTGCTTTTCTCTGAAGGTGGCCCAACTGTTCCTTCCAGGCCCTGGCTCAGCCCTGTCTCAGAGCCTTGCCCAAAAGCTGCCTCTTGTTTCCCTGGCAGCAGCTACCCGAGGGAGAGGGCAGTGGGTGCTGTGCAGAGCCCTGGAGGAGCTGTTGGTGAAGAGGCTCACGGAGCAGCAGCGCTGGCTGCTTCTGGTGCAGCAGCGTGAGCAGGCCCTGTGACTTCACTAGAAAGGGGGCCTGCAAGCAGCAGATTTTTGGATCCTGAGCCCTGTGAGGCTAAAGCCAAGTCACAGCTGCTCTTCCCACGCCTGGCTAAATTCTGCTGGCCGTGGCCAGGCCTGATCAAAGATGAACAGAGTCACCAGCTCATTCACCCCAGGCATTCTCGTGCCTGGATGCTGACAGTCTCGGGGTGAGACTGGGGGACAGAACCGTGCCCCAGCTGAGCAAAGGATAGAGGCTTAGCTTTTACAGAGCCTCTGCACTCCAACCTCCCTTGTGTCTGGGCCTGGGCAAAGGCCTTCCCTTAGCAGCCCCTGTCACCAATCACTCCACAGTCCCACCCCACACCTGCCTTCACCAAATGTCACTGCGTGGGGCAGAGCACCAGTAACCCCCCCAGCCAACAGACACAACCCATCAGCATCCCACGCCGGCCAGATTAACACTGGCATCTGGCTGCTCTGCTAAAGGAGGGGCTGCTCAAAGAGGCAGAAAACAAGAGGCAAAATATTTGCCATGTTGCAGAAAAGCCCCCGTGGGGTGGGATTGAGGAGCAGGCTTCATCCTGTCACAGGCAGAGCGAAATGCTACAAGGACTGTGCAACAGCAGCTTTACATTTGCTGCCTGCACTGTGAAAGCTGCTTTGGCCCATCTCGCCCTCCCCACTGCTGCAAAGACTCACCCTGCTCAGGCTGCACTGGCAGGCACCCTCCTCTGGAAGCGGACATCACTTTGTCCCCGTCTTGAGCCATCTCCAGGTCAGGAGGAAGGCTGCAGCTCCTCCCTGCTCCCTCGGCGCTGGCTGAAGCAAGGTTGTGCTGGGCTCCTAGACCAGGCGTGCTCATCACTGGGCTCTTCCAGGAACAGACACAGCTCCCTGTGACACAACATGTTGCAGAAATACTTCAAAAAGGGAGCAAGTGGTAAGGAAAACAGTATCAAAAAAAGTAAATGAATCAGGTTGTGAATGAACTGTTCCCGAGGCAGCATGGACCCTGCAACAGCTGCTCTGTCCTACCCATCAAAGGCACTGCTGCAATGGAAGCAGAATGATGATTTATTTTTTTTTTCAGGCTAATTCACGTAAATTAAGCACTTTTCCAGCAGTGCTAACACGTGCCAGCCCCTCTTGGCAGTGTGAGCAGGCAGTGGTGTGCCAGGGTGCAGAAAGCTGTTGCTAATTCACGTGGCTCGCTCTGGCACCGCCCTGTCTCAGCACACTGAATTTCACCAGGACCTGGACATACACAAGCCAGGGAGTGGATGAAGCTCCTGCCCCTCGATGCTGTTTCATCACCCTGAGCTTCCATGCCAACAGGAAAATGCTGACACTTCCCTGGCGCTCTGATCAGTGTTTGTAACACAGCAGGTTTGAACCGACCATGGGCACTTCAGAGAAATGAAGTCACCTCATTAATACCTGGATGCTCTTGGCTGATTAAGGACCAGGAACCCCTGGACAGGCTCGGCTGAAAGAAGAGGGTTTGTTCTGTCAGGAGACACAAAGGCTAAGAGGGATTTTGCTGGTTTCCATAGCTCCCTGGTGGGAGGGTGCTGGGAACAGAAAGGAGCTCCTCAGAAGGGCAGTGCCTGGGAAGGAGGTAGAGGGTGCAAGATGAAACAGGAAACTTCCAGGAGGTGCTGGGGTTTTTCCACCCTGGGACTGGTCAACTACCCGAACAGGGGTCCAAAGACGTGGAAACTCCATCCTCAGAGCTGTTCAAAACAAGACCCTTGGCACCCTCCTCTGGACTACAAACCTNAGACTCTTTGCACCCTCCTCTGGACTACAAACTTCCAGAGATTTTTTTCCTGAATTATTCTTGATCGCAAGTTTAAAACCACAACAGAGCAGATACTTCACTGTACTTCAAGCTCCTGGACCTCAAGAAAAATGAAACTTCCACACAGGCAGAGGGCATTAAGCACTAACAGAGTGTAACGTGATCACCTCCCTGCCTGATTCATCGCTACCCGAGTGTTATGTGCTGGTAAACACCTACATTTTTCATGTAAATTATTGTTTTTAATTCTAACCTATCTTAGCATGCAGCAGCAGCAGCGTTAATAAGCACCTCAACATCTGTCACATAACTCAAAGACAACTTTCTAGGTGCTCCACTTACCTCCAACGTGCTTCCCAAATGTTAATTTTGCCTTCACTCCCGTCCTCCCCCTCACCAACGAGGAAGTTGTGTAACCCCAGTGCCCGGAGCTGCTCCCTGGCCGAGCGGGATTCCGGGGAGCGAGGGCTGACGCCGGATCCCAGAGCTGCACAAGACTTTCAGCCCTGACACGAAGGGCACAGAAGCGAAACTCTGGAAGGTGGCAAGGGCAAGAAGGAAGCAGCAGGTGAGAGCAGTTAGAGCTGGGGAGGTGCCCCTCCCTGGGCTTTGCAGACCATCTCAGGTGGGATCAATGGTCTCTCTGCTCAGCACCTCCACCAGCTGCAGCTCTGCAACACCCGGGCCAGGTTAGGAGACCTCGCTAAAGCCTCGACCTACTGCTGCACCTCCCTGCACCAAACAAAGCACATGGACAAAGAATTAGCAGCTCCCTTCTGAGCAGGGGACAAGGTGGGGCTCCTGATGCTGCTGAAGCATCAAGATGTGGCTACAAGTCAGTGAAACAAGTACCAGGAGAACCAGCCACAATCCATCTCTAACAGCACTGGCTTGGGCAAAGGCAAAACCACACAAAACAGACACCCAACAAAGACCAGCACCTGAGTTTATTTTAAACACAGCCGGTTGAGGTGGGGAATAAAGGGTAAGAGTCTCTGTGCCGTCAGCAGAACGACGCCAGTGCCACGTGTCAGGTCTGTCCCTTGCTGCCAGTCTCTGGGGGGGCTTCCCCGCTGTCTCCCTCTGCGGGCTGACCTTGAGACCCGGTATCTGCCGAGCTTTCCAGAAGCAGTTCCAAGGCTTCCTCCCCAGCCACACGTCTCACCTTCTCCCCTTTGGCTGCCAGGATTTCCTCGATATTCCTTAACAGCGATTTGAAAGCCAACAGTGACACCGCAGCAAAGGCCGGAGCCAAGAGCCAAGCACAGGCTCGTGCTCTCCGGATTAACACGACGCAGAGAATCCCACCCTGGCATCACCCCCACCTCTCTTCGCCAAGCACTTGGGAAGCAGATGAAACCACCCAAACCTTCTGGGGCTATTTTCATCCATCAGGGTCAAGACTTTAGGGATTATGGCCAAGCAGAATTTTTTAAAGCTACGTCAGGGAGTTAGGAACCACTGAAACTGAGCAGCACAGAGGTGTCTGTGTTTGGAATGCTCGGCCAGGGGAACCTTGGGGCGATGGGATAAAGCCTGAGGGAGAACAGAAGAACCTCACAAGCAGCGATTCACCTGCTGGCACCACCAGCAGCCCCCAGGCATCCCACAGCCTCTGCTGCACCTTCACTCGCTTCGTTAGCAACACTCAAAGTGCGGGAGGTTAGAAAGCTCAGGTTGTGCGCTTTAAGAAACTGGATGAACCAACTGCCCGCGGCCAAAAGCTCTGGTCTGCGCTGAACCCCGTTTGGAAAGCGTCACAGAAACCCCCTTTCAGCGGGTGGGGAGGCCGAGGGCAGGCGCTGCTGCACGATCACCTCCTGCACACTTGCTCACCTCTTGCATGCTCACCTCCTCTTGCACATTCCCCTCCTGCACTCACTCGCCTCTTTCCCTCCAGGTCCGAGAACCAGCCCAGGTTGTCGGCTATGACGTGGTGGTTCCCGCAGCCGGGACACCGGACGATCACCACCCCCCGATGATAGGCCTGTTTGGAAATGGTCTTTGCCGAGCGGGCCTGGCAGACCTGCGAGCACACAGCGGGGGTTTATGGCCGCGGTAACGGCACCCCCGAGACTTTTTTAATAGAAAAGCATTTCTTTAGTTGATTAAAAGACGCCTTTCCCTCTCCCTCACCTCCGACTACTACGACACCGGGTATCTTTGCAACTCACGCCCCAGCCGNGGAGAGGACATCATAGCTAAATACACTGTCCTGTTACAAACGGGAACTTTGTTGAGATGGTTTCAAAATCTGAGTCCCCGGGGAGGTAAACGGGGCAGCCCGAGCACCCCCCAGCCTGGCAGGTGCCTCCCTCCCAGGTCAGCTCTCAGCAGCCTTCGGTGTCGGTGTTGTCACTGCCAGTGGTGTTCTCCCAGTCGGCCTGGGGGTGACAGTCCTTCGGTACCCTTCGCATGGCTCTTTTTCTGAAAACAAGCCAAAAAAAAAAAGAAACAAGTTTCATTTTTTTATTTAGAAGATGTTGTCTTAAACAGCACCAGGCAGGTGGAGAATGGGCCTTCAAACAAGAGGATGGAGGGTGGAAATCTGCTCCCCCTCACAGTCCTGGAGAGCTTGGTCTTGACCAGGAGCAGCGTGTCACAGGGACAGCGACCCTCAGGCAGATTTCACTCACGGGGGAGAAAGCCATCAAATTTATTAAACGAGCAATTCTTTGGAGCGTTCTCCACTCCCTGCTGTGGAACCATCTGTACTGGCCAGAGCAAACACAATCGCTGCTCTCCAGGCTACTTCTGGTACTAAACCAGGAGTCTCAACCCATTTGGGTAAAAGCACAAGCTTCTGAAGATCTGCAATGAATTTAGGCCCTCCACGAATCCTCCATGATAGAAAAAGAGGAAGTTAAGTCACACAGCTATGTCTAAATTAGCTCTGCTTACTAAAGTCCAGACCTTCGGTAACGCTCAAAGCCGTCCTTCATCCTCCTCCGCTCCTTTTCTGCCAGCTCCTCGTTGGCTAAGCCACACTCCTTGAAAGGGAAGAAAAAATTCACACTGGTATTAACCTGGAAAACACCCATACCCAGAGATAAAGGGCAGAAAGTAGTAAGAAGATATTTCTAAGCACCGCTGGAGAAATAACCACCATGAAGCGTTCTGAATTTTGCACAGAGTGCTCAGATTTTGGACCAGCAGGAGCTGTTTACAGGCTTCCCAAACCTGGGAAATCCACCGTTAGCTAGATGATGACAAACCCCAGTCACAGTAAAGAGCCCCCAAAGATTGTCTTACACTGGGTGACTTTGGAGGCAACCTGGTCTCTTGAGTGCTAAACTGCTGGTTTTGTCCTCCGGGGAAATCTAAGAGAAGGAGAAATGCTGGCTTTAGTCATAGTGGCCATTGCAAAGGAACTTCTCCCTCTGCCAGCTCGTCAAACGGCGAGAGTTGTACCGTAAGAGCTGCCCAGCACGACCCAGAGTCAAGAGCAGAACTGAAACCGAGCCTTAAAATGTTCAGGATTCGGTCCTGTGATCAACGCACGAGTCACTTCTCCTTTCCCTTGAGCCCTGAACCTTGCTCGGGATGATGGGTGGAATTTCCCACCAGCCCCAGAAAGAAGCAGCAACTTTCTGGTTCGTGCAGGAGTGAAACGAACCTTTGCAAACAGCACCTCTGCTCTAGCAGCATCACTGCCCTGGTGATTATTTGTTGTTGTAGGCAATTGTAATATTTGTAATAATAATACAACAGGGTCCTGTTAGAGGTCACCACGAGGAATCCTGTTGGTCATTATTTTAACCCTAATTTGTCCGCATTCCTCCACAACTAAGTTGTGTCTCTCAGGGCACTTCTCATCTGACCACGTTTCAGTGAAACTCCAGACGTAGTGATCAGGTTTTGAATGGATTGAGGTCGAATAATAAAAGGCATTTTTGGCTCAGTGTTGTTTAGTTTTTGTGGAAAATCGCCCATCTTCATGAATTAAAAGATCATTTAGATCTTCCAGGAGACCAAACCAGAAAATGTCTTCTGCTGCTGTGTTAGTTTCCTTCTTTTTTCAGCCTGTTTTGTAAGAGAATTTCAGGTTCTTAGAGGAGCTGTCAATTCCTTTCCACACTGCTGAATCATTTCCACTGGGGATGCCGCAGGAACAGAACCAGCGACAGCGCTGACGACACGGTTCTGCTTTTGTGAAAACAGCGTGCAACGTAAAAGGGAAGAGGGGAGGGAAAAATCTCTGGAGAGAGCCACGTGGTCCAGCTGAAGTGGAAGGTTGTTTGTTCTGTTCTCAGCTCTGCCACAAACCTGAGAGGAGTGGGGGGAAGAAAGGCACCCAGGAACTCTCTCTCAAAGGCACCAGGTCATTTTTATTTTTTTTCTGGAATAAAAAAAAATCAGTAGACAGATAACCTCAAAAAAAAAGAAAGACTCAAGGTTCTTAGATGGTCTAATGATAGCAATTTCCCAGGTCGTTGGGCTATTTTGAGCAGCCCTTTCAGAGACCATGTAGTAAAAACATCGCCTGTGGAGCTTTTTCTCTCATAAAAGCTTCAGGAGCATTTGCTGTTCCCAGCGCCTGGGGACACATTCTCCCTTTTATAGATGTGGGTGCTGGTGGGACAGCAGAAAGCCTCAGGTTGTGGGAACCTATTCTGGGAGGTCTTAGAGTCTCAGGCAAACCCCACTGAGAAACACCTCTGCCAAACCACGTCCCCAGTCAGACCTAAAAATAAAACCCAGCAATGGTTTCTCCCGTCCCTTTGAAACGCTGAACCATCCTCTCACAAATCCTACTCTACATTTTCCCAGAACAAGCCTTACTTTTAGTCGGTGGCGTGTCTTCATCTAGATGGCCGTGAAGAATAAGCTATGGGCAGAAACAAAGCCAGAGCATGAGAAGTGCTCCTCATTCTGTCTCACACAGTAGCTAGGAACAGGTGGAGGAATAAAAGAAATGGGACATGTGAGAACAGAACCTGGCTGTCAGCAAAACAGGAGACTGAGCCAGAAGTTACAGATCTGTTCAGGGATTTATCCTCCACAAATAGATCCAGTTCCTTTGGCCTCATTTACACATTTATTCCCCAGCCAACATGACAATCGCTTCCACACTCATGAGCTAAGTGAAAACTTTACTACAGATGTCCTCGTGGTGAGACTTACTGTTGCCTGTTCTCCCACAAGAGAGACAATTAAAAGGAACTCAAAATAACTCCATTCCCCTGATTTGTTTAAAACTCAACAACACTTACAGACTAACACTGTGACTGTGACCTACACTTAGAAATCTCAGGACACGGAGATTCTGTCACTGGTCTCTTTGGCCACCTCTTGGCTTCTGGACATCACAGAAATGAGCCCGAGCTCATGACTGAAAGCTGCTGTTGATTAGGGAAGGGTAAGAAATTTGAAATCACCCCAGAAAAACGTAAAAGGTAAACAAGGCACCCTACTCACCTCCTGGGAATCTCTGGAGGAGGTATCATCCAGGTCAGAGGTCTGAAACCGGCATAAATTAATCACTCCTCATAGCAAGGAAGTAGTAGTAAGTGGACTATATAGGAGACTGAAAGCTCCAGAAAGGAGAGAAGTGTGAAATTCCTCCCACACTCCCGTCTGACCACTTGGAGAAAGTACAGCAGATGGCATGTTAATTAAAAGCCCTTGTGTATCTCATTTTGTGTATCTAATTTCATTCCACAAACTTTAGCACCCTTATGCCCTGCCCCAAATGGCTCATACACCGTCCCTGAAGAGGTTTCACTCCCTGGTGGTTGAGGATGGTCTCATCTTTGGACAGGCTCCAAACACAAAAGGCCTCAGCTTGCATCAGTCTGGCTCAGCCATGCCTGAGCCAGGCTGAGCTAACAGCAGCCATCACCTCTTTCGTTTTTCTCAGCATCTGCATGGAAATGGTCACCCAACATAGCTGGGTGACCCAATTTGAACTGGTAGGGGCAAACACCTTGAAGCAGCCACCCTCAGGGCCCATTCTCAGCTTCCCAAACCCATCCCACAGGTAGATGACAACTCCGCAGCCATACCGGTGTGGGGAGCTCCAGCTGCAACCTCTTCAGCTTGGCTTCGGTAGCCAGTAGCTGACTCTCCTTTTGGAAGAGCTGCAGTTGCATCTCGTCACACCGTTCCCCCAGCTCCCGGATCCGCTTGCGGTACGCGTCCCTCTCAACCAGGTTCTTGGAGTACTGTGTATAGAACTGTTCTCGGGTCAGGAGCGCCTGGTGGAAGGGACAACGTGTTGTGGCGTGTCACAGGATGGCACACTCAGAGTTGCAGTGGCTGCCCACGCCAGGCAGCGAGGCAGGGATTAGCAGCAGCTCCAAGAGGAATGTTTTGTCACCTGGTCTCTTTCTGAAGCCACCTCCTCCATCTGCTGCAGGACAGCTTCAATCCGCCTTTTGTACATCTGGGAGTCCTTCCTCAGAGATGTGCACTGTAGCTCAAGCATCTCTTTTTCCTCTGCGTGCTGTCGAGACACGGCCAAGAGCAGCCTGAGCTAGACTCCCACTGCTACTGCTCTGTGCCCCAGATTGCTACGGCCAGAGCTCCATAAAATGGAAAATTCCAGCCAGACTGTGCAGCCGGGGCAAGGCCAACGAGAAGGTTGCTCAACATGACCCTCAGCAGGGATCTGCATCACATACCTTGTCTTGGAGCACCTCGGCTCGCCGCAGCTCCTTGCGGAGGCTGTAGATGGTGTTCATCAGTTCCCGGCGCTCTAGGATCTGGCTACAGTCATTTTCCAGAGTCTCGCTGGAGAAGCTCTTCTCCGAATTCTGTTCCCTGGCAACCTGCTGGACGAAAGAAAGTGAAATACAGCAACCATCTAACTTCATGTGAACTTTCCTGACACAGCTCTGACTTGGGACAACAAGGCCACAGCTCACCCACCCAATCTTCAAGGGCAGCGCTATCACTGCTACAAATAATCACTTCTCAGGAGTCCATATCCAACCACCCCCACCAACCTGGAGAGTGTTCTCCAGCGCCTGATTCTTGGCCAAGAGCAACTCCTTCTCCTGCTGGATCTCCCACATCACCTCATGGCTTGGGCGCTGCTCTATGGCGTGCTTCAGCTTCATCGTGTGCTTACGCTCCAGTTTGCAGTCATCCTCAGCCTTCATGAGGCTGTGCTTCAAGTGATCGATCTACAGGAAGGTTCAGAGCTGATCAGTAACCAAGAGGAAAACTCTGGCCTGCAAAAGCAGTTCTCACTCCATTCCCTGGACAGACACGGGGCAGCTTTCTGCTCAGCTTTTACTCAGGATGCTCGGTTCTCTGGGGATCAGAGTCCTGCCTGGGTGCAGGACATAAGATGTTGTTCTTGGGAGAGGGCCCAGTCTTGAATAAGGGGAAGACCGTTCATTCCTCACAGCAGAACTTCTAACATGTGGGCCTACTGGGCTGAGCTAGGGACTGAGACATGCCACCAGATCTGGTCCAGACCAGCCCGGGCAAAGACAAGTCTGGTGCACAGAGCAGCCTTCCACGGATCAAGTAAGGAGGGAGAAGCTTTAGAAAAGGCTGACTGACCTCAAGCATCAGGTCCCGGTTCTTCATGAGGGCAGCGCTCTTCTCCTCGCTCTGCTTGGCATAGCTCATTGCCAGGTTGTAGTTCTCGTCCTTGCACTTCCGCAGCTCTTTGCTCAGGCTGTCCCTCTCCTCCTTCAACTTCTGCGCCCGCTCCTGGTGCTTGCGGAGCAGGCTGTCCCTCACCCACATCTCTTTGATCGTGTCCTCCTTGGTGTGCAGCCACACGGTGAGCTCCTGGGCCTTCTGCCGCTCCTCCTGCACGGTGCTCTGCAGCTTCATGATCTCGTTCATCAGGATCTGGCTCAGGCCAGATTCCCCAGCGGTGTCTGTTTGGTGGGCAGGTGTCAGCCCCCGCTGTCCTGTCTGCTCCCTGGACCCACACAGATCACGGGCTCCCACCCACCTACCAGTGCAGCTCAGGATGCTCACAGGCCACGTACAAGCGTGCAAACCCTGAAGACATGGGGGATCAAATGATCCCTGCTGCTTCCTCCCTGTGCCGCAGGGGCACTGCCAGAACAGGCAGAGGGAGGAATTGATCCTTCCCCTTCCTCCTCCACCCTCTCAAGTTGAACCTGAAGCCAGCAGGGCCATTCTTGCCAGAGCAGAGAGGGAACAAGCCAGTGAACTCTCCTGACTCTGCTCAGCAGAGCTGGCGAGAGGCCCAAGCAGAGGTGAATCCCCCCTTAATTTTCACAGCAGCACCACACGAAGAGCTGTGTTTTCACAATGCAAACATTACCTATAATCATAGAGAACACCCGGCTGGGCTCCTTGCCAGTTATTTTCCTATAGAGTTGTGGATAATAAAGCTCAAGACTCTCCAGAAATGCCTCAAATCCCTTCTGTCCTGTTCGCTGAAGAATGTCCAGAAGAACGCCTGAAATAACAGCACCAGGATATTCTGTTCATTTATTTATCTCTCTATCTAAGATAACAAAACATTCTGTTTTCTCCACATGTAGATTAAAATCCCTGGGATCAAATCCCCCAATCCTAAACCAATTGCCCAGTAATGATACAAAAGTGTTTGAACTGTGAAGGAGCAGTGAAAACTTGCCCCTTGTACCCAGACCCTATTACAGTGGGTGCACAAAGCAGATCTAGGAAGAGTGCTTCATTATCCTGCTAAGAAAGGAAATTAAACCAAAGCACCACAAGTTTTCTGCAGCTTGAGGCTCCACTTCCAAATACCAGAGAAAATAATGGGAAAAAAGGGCTGCTAGTGTAAGAATTCTGCACATAACTAGAGAGGTAGCAGGGACAAGCCTAGAAGAGCCTGGACTAAGAGCTCTGGCACCCTCACAGTAAAGAAGTTTCTCCTCCTGGTCAGATGGAACCTCCTGGATTCCAGTTTGGGCACACTGCCCCTTGTCCTGGCACTGGCCCCATCCTCTTGAACCCCGTGGGCCCTGTAGCTGTTGATCAGCATCAATCAGGTCCCCCCTCAACCTTCTCTTCTCCAGGCTAAACAGCCCCAGGGCTTCCTAAGAGAGATCCATCTCCCTTCCTCCTCTCCCCACAGCAGAGTTGTGGGGAAAGGAAGGGGACAGGGGCTGCACACGCTTGTGCCTGCACAGAGGCAGGCTGTAACCTAGCAGTGCTGTGTTCCTTCAGGCCCAGTCCATCAGCACTCTGCTCCAGGCTGGTCCCAAGAGCTGACCCCCCACCCGAACACCGACAGAGCCGAGGGCTGCGCTTCACCCACCTGCCTTCCGTTTGCGCATGACCAGGCTGGGGTCGTTAAGAACTTGCTCCTCATCATCGTGGCTGATCACTTTGCACTGGCGAAGGTAGGGTATAATACGGGAAGGATCTACCACAGAGATCAGCTTCACCCGGAAGTTCTCCAGGTTATTCCAACACGTCTCATCGTAATCTTCTTCCAACATCTTGATGAGGGAGAAGCGTTAGGGAGCAGCGCTGTCCTGTCTTGGAAAAACAAAACCATAAACCAAACAAGCTGGCTCTAAGCCTCCCAGAGCAGTGAGGAGGGTGTGGTGAAACTGTGTTAACAGGCTGTGAATGGAAAAGTGTCTGTTAGATACAGGAATCCATCTCTTGTGTGGTCTGGGCTCAGCGCTTGCAAATCACACACAGAGCCCAGGGAACTGCTGCAGTCGTACCCGAAGGAAGTGTGGTACCAGAGGGAGATCTCAGCAGCTGCCAGGCTGGCACCAGTGCTGCTGGCAGGGCTGTGAGGGAGAGCGAGTGTGAAATTCTGAGAATGCAGAAGTCGATGACCTCCCTCCAACGGGCTGGACATCTCCCAGATCTCACTGCGAGAGGAAAGCGAAACTATTTAGCAACAGGTCCAGGGCAATAAGCAAGCCATCAAGAGTCCCGTGAACAGAGGAAAATTCAACTCTAGATTCCCAGCAGCATACCCCAAGAAGGTGCCATCAAATCTCACTGACTTCACCTTGTGTTCTCCAGATGCTCAGCTTTGTGTAGAATTAGACCTCTAACCTCCATGAACAATGCAAAAAGGGTGGAACGCAACACGGGATAAACTGATGGCAAACCACAGCTTTCCAGTTTGAAACTGGGTGTCCTCTGAAGAAGTGGAAACATCTTTAAAGCTCTCCTAATTAGCCATAGCTTAACAGCTCACACTGTTCCTCTTCCACCTCCCAGCCTTGGAAAGATCCCCATATTCTGTCTCACCACAGTCACCAAAACTTAACAGCCACAGCAGGCTCTGGGAGACCCCCCAAGTGGCAACAGCCTTAACTGCAGGCAGTGGCCACCATACCAAAGCTGGTTTTCTGCAGGCTGGACTATCCACGCACAAAGAATGGGCTCAGGGAGCTGCCAGAAGTTTTAGTATTGATGTTTTCAGTCACCCACTCTGGGGCCCAGGAGGGTGGGAACAGAGCTCTGACCATCAGCAGCTCTACAGGGGCTGGGATTTCACATACATCTTACTGCATCTCTCTTCAGGGTCATCTCAAACCTTCACTGGTGTTCTGCTCCAGCACAGAGAAGGGCTCAAAATATCTTCAGCATGCACTTGTTACACCTTACGTGGCAGTTAACTCCTCTGAGCTGGACTGATATGGAACTAGTCATTACTTCTGGCAGAGAAAATAGTCTGCTCTGCCTGACATCCAACCAGCCCCAGCAGGTAACAAGAAATGCATTGCCCTGTGGATAAACACCACATCCGTACCTCAGAGCTGGAAAATAGACATTTTCCCTGTTCATAGGAACTATTCTGCAGTACATGGACCAACCTGAGCCTGTGCAGTCCAAAGCCTCCTTGTTTCCTCTCCTGGTCTAGGACTGCTCTCCCGTCTCTGAGAAAACTTGTCTTGGATGCTGCCTCCTTTTATATTCTGGCTAGAGCAAAGATCCTTCCAGGAGCAAAACTGGTTTGAGAAAAGGGGAAACTACTCAGCTGTGCTCGGAGACGGGAAAGGAAAAAAAAAAACCAAACCAAACCCAAACAAAAAAAAACACCAAAAGAAAAAGGGAAGCCAGCATGGGTGGGGGGGAGGAAAGAAGCGCCAGGCGCATTGTGAGGCAGCAGCGTGATCATTTTAGACTCATTCTGGCTTTGGTTTCCAAGCTGTGCCACTGATGGGTCCAGAAAGTTTCTGTGTGCAGTGGTGAGAAATGAAAAAGAGTGAAGGTCACAGGCTTAGGTCTGTCCAGCTGATTTCAGGGACAGAACAAGGGAGTTGGAAGAGGCTCTTCTGATGACCTTTGAGCTGCTCATGTAACATCTTTCTAGAGGAAAGCAGGTGGCAGCAAGAAGTGTCTCTTGGTTTAGAGTTCAGCTGAAAAGGATGATTTCTATAATGATGCCTCTAATTTTGGATGTCCTTAAGCTTCAAGCATAATTATGACAACTCAGTATTTTGAGGGAAAGGGAGACCAATCTTGGCAAAGCAAGGAACATAACTCACGATTCCCAAATTACAGGCTGTGGCTCTAACAGTAATTAACAGAGCAGCACAGCAAGCAGCACTGTGATGATATTAAGCACCAACATCATACCTTTGACTGCCTCCCCACCTTCCCGCAGTCCTAGAACTGTAACTGCAACAAGAACTCACTAACAGTCTTCAAACAGACTTAAAAAAGTCTCGGGAACGTACACGCTCCGATACCATGGCAGCGTGACACATTTTTCCCATTAGCTTCCCACTCTCCTCTTTGTTCTGCTTTCTAAGTTTCTGGAGAGTTTCTCTGTGTTATCATTAGGAGCAGGGCAGAGATGCTCAGAGATTCTTTAAGCCCATGCTTTGTTAGGCATGAAATTAGCTTTCCACTACAAAAAGACACAGTACCTCTATCAGCTCTGCCCTTGCTGAAGGTATTAGAATGTCTACTCCAGACCAGTCTGGAGTTTTTGTTCTGTGGTATCAGTTCAATCTTGAACAAAGACAGCTGCTTCTTGCAGTTAGACACTGTTTAGCCAGGATGATTACACTGGCATCTCTCAAGCAGCATTCACAAAGGACAGCTACCCCTTCAGAGGACAGGTCACATTTACTACCAGTGCCTCAGGGTAACAACCCTCTGGTGAACAGCAGACAGAACCTCTGGCAGAGCTTCTGCCACAGCTGAATTTCTTGGAAAAAAAAGTTATCTATACCAGGAAAAATGTCTTACTGAAAATAGAGTACAGTGCAAGAAGAAAGGCATTTCAAAATCATTTCTCCTGCTCCATGTCTTGATACCCATGTAGAGCAACACTGGGGCTGTTGTCTCTCTGACCCTGCTCTGCCAGAAGGGAGCTTGGGGAAGAGGGGCACCTCCTGGTGCCCCGAACTCACCACTGCCCTCCCGGGAAGCTCAGCTGGTGCAGTGGGACAAAGCTTTCTGCAGTGCTTTCCTACTAGATCTGATCAGCTTTGACTCAGCTGGCCTTGCACCTCTCTGAAAGACAGAAACTGCTGGTTTATCAATGAAAAAACCTGTTTTCTTTAAGGGATTTCCTAAAATCTGTATGTGGCAGGCTGTGGAAGACTCAAGAAAGCAGCCAGGCCTTGGTCAGTCCTGCAGTTTTAGCCACATGCACATTCATTTTCCTTGCTCTCCCTGGTTTTCATGCAGCTTGCAAAGTTCATTTCATCAGCAGTCATGCTCATACACACATTATTAAAAGCACTGTCTACCAGGAAAAAAGAAAACCCACACAGGGTATGTAATTTTTAAGTGAGAAAAATAAAATATCTGTATTTCAACAAATACTCAAGACTCATTTTGATACAAAATTAATCCCCTGCTTCCTCAGCAGTACTCGGTCAGTAGCTATCAAGTAAAACCACTGTCACAGGACTAAGAAAACCACTCGATGAACAACGTATTCTGAACATGGATAAACATTCACATAAATAGGGGCTGACACACACAGAAGGAAATAAATAACCATCATCTGCTTTCCCCAGAACTCCAGGAATCTTTCCCCATGGCATCCACGGCAGGTGCTTGTTTGCGAGAGAACAGAATCAGTCCGTGTCTGAAGGATTTCCATCCAGCTCTTTTGTTTCACTATTTACAACCTGTCTGAAGAGGCAGACTCTGTCAGGTGATGGAAAAAACAGTCCACCCATTTTCCTCTCTTCTCCAGGTCCTTCTGGTCAGTTTGCTGGATGTGTTGAAAGTGAACAGTGCAAAGAGTGACTCCTACTGCCGGGTAGGATGGCTGCCCGCAGTGAAGCGACTCCTGTAACAAAGCACAAAGGACTCCCATTAGCCACAGCAGTTTTAAAGGGAGGCTGCCCTTCTGGAGTTTTGTATATAATTTTATCACTCTGACATCAACTTGCCCTCCCCTTAATGTCCAAGTATTAGCCTTAATCTGTGAGTAATGGATGACTGCAGAACTCTGTCCTAAGGGAACAAAAGTCGAGATCATTTCAGTCCTTCCCTCAGTCATGACTCATTGTCTAAGCTGTACCACAGACAAATGTGCTTCAGGTTCTCTTCTGAGGTAAGAATCACAAGATGCACTGAGTAGCTACTAACATGTTTCCTTCTCACACCCTCCTCCTCTTCCTGAAGCGGGCACTTCTCCTGATTTGAGGAGCACTGGCGTCAGCCACGTCACTGCAGGAGTCCAGGACAGCCTGGCCAGCATTCTCTGCAGCTCCCATGCCCTGCAACACAAGCAGAAGAGACACTCAACTCCACCACCAGACCCAGTGTAACTGCAGAAGAACCCCCTCAGCCAACAGACGATGGAAGCTCAGCAAGTTTTCCAAAACAATTTTCCATTCACCTTCAAAATCAAGCACAGGACAACAATGTTCTATTACCAATGTCACAGCAAGCACAAAACATCCCAAAGTTTTCAGAGCGAAACCTTCAGCCAACACTGGCACTTCTCTCTGCTTTCTGGTACCAAACCAGAGTAATTCCTGCTGTAGTTTCTGTCTGGGCACAACCATTTGTCAGCAGTTGTGAGCTGGCCAGAAATGATGTTTTGCTTTTGCTGCTGGAGCCAGGCAGTGCCCCAGACAACAGAGGTCAACAGAAACTTCTGATTCCTCCTAAAACACAACCCTACCACAAACTTCGCACTGTCAAAGCACCAGGAGAACAATCTGGTGTTAACAAAAGGTGTGGGAGGGAGCCCAGTGGAAGCTGACACAGGACAGAGGTTGGCAGTGAGGAACTGCTGGTGAGTTTTGGACCAACAGCTCACAGTCCAAGCTACACTGACCTTGGCCCAGACCCAGAAGTCGGAGCCAGAACAGAAAGATAACTGCTGGGAAAGCTCTTCTTTTGAGGCAGCTCTGCCATCTTTCTGCAGAAAGAGCCATTCACCTCACTTACTCATCTTCACTACTGTTTTCTGGGTTTATTTTGGAGCCACAATGAACCAAAATACTAGGCTGGGAGAAAGACTCCTTCCTGGCATTTCTGTAAGGAACAGTGCTGGGTAACAGTGGGTTTAGCTTAAAAAAAATCAAGAGAGTGATTTTAGGTTGATGTTGTGGTTGATATCAGTCAATATAACCTGATAACCTCTGGTCATATAAACCAGTTTGGGATGAAGACCTCAAATGGCAATAGAAGCAAACATGACACAATTCCCCCAGTGTTACTGGGATTTTGAGGGCACGTACAATGAAGGACAAGGGCCTGATTCCACAAATACAGGAGTCAGCTGAGCAGATTATGAACTGCAGGAGGAAGGCAGCTTGGATACTCACTTCTGGGAGCTTATAAACCACAGACTTTTACCCCTGTGAGGACTAAGGAATCCCAGCTGAGCTAAAAACCTCTTCCTTTTATCAGCTGAAAAAATGTGTTTACAAGGGCAAAATTCCTGCCAAGCTTAAGAACAGCAAGGGGTTCTCCTGGATTCCAGTGCAATATTTAGCTGGCAGTAACTTTCTGCTTTGAGTCCCTGGCATTTGTGTCTTACCTGATTTAGTAAATCAGCATCTAGATCTCCAGGCTCACCACCAACTGTCCCATCCAACCGTCCGTGTGTGAATTCCTTCCCACCACTCTCTTCCTCAGATGCTTCCTTCTCACTCTGCCACTCCTCTTCGTCACTCTCTTCATAGTGCTTCCTGCTGGCTGACAGAGTTGTTGTCACTTTTGGAGGAGGCAGAGATGCGAGTACAGCTGGAAGTGTGAAGGCTGCTAGGAATCTGGCTTTCAGTAGGAGGTAAGCAGGGTTATCACCGAGCTTCTGCTGCACCAGTTCTCCAATAGCATGCAAATCAACCCCAGTACCCTCACCCTGACTGGCATCAGAAGGCAGAAGACATGCTGCCTGCTCCTCCAGAGCTGCCTTCTGCAGGAGTAGCTTCGAGAGGGTTTTTAAGTTGCACAAAAAAGGTGGCAAATAAGGCAACCTGGTTTGCAGCGAGGGCACCTGGACGCCTTGTTTCCCATTCAGCCACTCCTTCACTAGCCCCTCATCCTCCAGGGAAATCAGGCTGAAGTCAAGCAGGTTCTTTTCTGCACTGGAGGTGGTTGGCTGGGCTGGACCGTCAGCAGGAGGTGCAGTCTCGGGTTTGGAGGCAATGGGTCTGTTCTTCAGGGGCTGTGCAGCAAAGCAGTCAGAGTTCCCTGGGACACTGTTATGGGGAACTGGATCTCCTGGCTGGAGCACAATCCCTTTCACGATGATGCTTGGGTTGGGAGATGATCCGTCTGCTGTCCTGGAGTCATGGCTCTTTCCCAAGCTAGCAGGAGTCGTCACACACTGGGAATCAGCCCTGGGAGTGCCAGCAGGCAGCTGTGGTTGGGGTGGCAGCACTGCAGGCGGGGTTGGTGCATCGGGCAGAGGAGTGGCCTGAGCTGCAGCAGAGTCAGAAGCCTTGGAGAAGCCATCTGAACATGCAGGAGCTGCAGAAGCAGCGCTGGATGTGGTGCATCCGGGACTGGCTGAGGTCACAGGTAGGAGAGCTGGGGAATGGCTGGCTGTCTTTCCTGAAGGAACTGCTACTGCTGCCTGGGCACTTGGTGTTTGTGTCCCTGCACTGCTGGGCTGAGGCATATTTGCTCCAGCTGGTACAAGAGGCACTCCCAAGCTAGAAACACTGCCACTGGATGTCACCGTTGTCTGGCATGGGCTGCTCACAGCAGCAGCTGGCAGGCCTTGGGGAACACCCATCACAGTCTGTACAGCAGTGGGGAGCAAAGCCTGTGGAGTTACAACCCAGGTGAAAGGCAGGATGCTGCTGGGAAGCAACTGAGAACCAATCTGGGGAGTGACAAGAGCAGGCAGCAGACTGACTGGCTGCTGCTGTGGCCCGCTACTATTCAGCTCGCAGGTAACTGGTGTGGAAAAAGACAATTTATTGGTGCCAGACTCAACGCCAAGAGGCACCACTGTAATCTGATGTGGCACAAAAGCTGGTTTCTGCAACACTACTGAAGCTGAACTACCAGCTACGACCTGGCCATTGCACCCTCCTGGATTTGGAGCCTTCTCTGCCACAGCTGGATTCACACCTGGAAAAGCCCCCCCTTGAAGGCTACTTTCCAAAGCTTGCTCTTTTACTTCCTTACTGGATTGCAGCTGTGCCCCTTGTGAGGAATCAGGGCTTTCCCCAGTTTCTGGCACTGATGAGGAATGGTTTTCAAGCACAAGAGTGGTAGAAGTTGAACCTGCAACAGAAGTAAACGCTGGCAGCGGAGCTGGCGCAGGCTGCACCTGGCTCTTGGTACAACCAACCGCCGCAGGCTGGCTCCCCACTTGTGCAGGAGGAATCATTTGCTGTGGTGGGTGCTGGATGATCAGAGGCCCTGAAACCAGCATCTGTGGAGCAATAAATACTGTCCTCTGCAGGGCCTTCTTAGCCCGGGATTCTCTCAGCCGCTTCTCCCTCAGTAGCTCCGAGACTGTTTTAGGCTTCTGCCGTTGTGCTTGGGCTGGGATTGCTCCCTGCGCGGCCGCAGCGCCGCTCTCCGAGGCAGCAGTCGAAGCCTGCCTGGCTTTTAAGGCAACAGGTCTCCTGACAGCACCCCGTGGTATGCCCCGCTGGGAGGGGTTCCTCCGAGCACAAGATTGTGATGAACTGCCTATGGAGGAGAGGAAATAAAAAGGAAATAAAAATGAAAATCTAAAATGGGCTTTTCAAAAGCCATTCCTCAGCTATTAAGCACCCAGAACCCCACCGAGGAGCAGCAAAACTCCTGTTTGTGAGAGTTCCTACAACACAATAGTCTTGATTTAATCAAGTCCCAGCCTGGCATCCTCCAGAGGACTGTGAGGCAGCAAGCTCTCCGCTGGTCCGGGAATGATGGCATTCCCCCAGACACCACCAGTGGGCTGGGAATGCACCTTGGCACCACACACCAGGAGCTGTACTGGTCAGCGTGACGCGGGCACTTCCCACCAGCCAGGATGACAACGAACTGGGGTTTTGGTTGGTACCAGCAGGGTCCCTACAGCCAGCACCTTGCTGGAGGGCTGCGTAACAGAGCTGGTGGCCCAGTGCCACTGGTCCCCCAGCCCTTTGGTGTTTTGGTTTTTTCCCCCATCCTTACCAAAGGGTAACATGTTTAGCCAGTAACTGAAAGATCCAAGAGCTAAAAAAAGGGAGCATGACATTGTAGTTTTGTTCCAAAAGTTCTCCTTCAGTTAAATGGGTCATTAATGTAATGGTGATGAATTAACTGAAAGTCCTTGCACATCATAAAAATAAATGTTCTGCTAAGTACCTGAAGAAGTCTCCATATTTTGGGAAGCCTGCCAAAAAAAGAAGATATTAAATTATACTTCTGAGATACCTGAAGATCATTAAAACAGCACAGATGTGAATCAAACCCACATCTGCCAATATCCTCTGCAAGCGGCCACACAGCCGGCGTTTGTGCTTCCGCACCAAAGTGGGAACACAGCACACAAACAGCACCACTGGCCACGCCATGAGAGAATAAATACATCCCTACTTTAGCCAAGACTTCAGCTGGAAAAAGCTTAGAAGCAGATCACACACAATACCTGTGAAGGTCTTCGTGCATCCGCCCGGAGCAGCTCCGGCTGCCTGAGCCTTCTCTCGCGAATAATCTTCATGCAGCCTTTGGTATCAATCTGGAAGAGCTGCAGGGTGAGAACTTCATTAGAATTTGACCGAGAACAAAAATGTTCTGGTAGAGCCAGTGACAGTAGAAGATGGATGGGAGAGGTTTCACTTGCAAGATTCTGGGGATATTTTTACACCTACAGAAAAAGCACTGACTGTGTCAGACTTCTAGATGCAGGATTTATTAAAGAAAACTTCACATGCAAGCCATGAGGTAGGATTGATCCAGCAGTGATGATTTCAGGAACAAAGATAAACCATTTATTTAAGCATCAAATACAGAGTTAAAGATTACAACTGTTTGAAAGTGGATAATGCTCTTAAAGCAGCAAAA
Source organism: Chloroceryle aenea (assembly GCA_013399075.1). NCBI lineage: Eukaryota > Metazoa > Chordata > Aves > Coraciiformes > Cerylidae > Chloroceryle > Chloroceryle aenea. The sequence goes on from VWZY01012552.1 coordinate 191,987, forward strand.
TGTACCTGGATGAAGAGCGTGAAGAGGGGAGTGCTCACGAGACTGACTGACTTAATCTTCTCTTGAATAGAATCAGCTAGAAAAAAGTCCAAGAAAAACAAACAAACAATCAATCAGCTGGGCCTTCACTGATGGGACATCAGAAAGTGAGGAGAAAAAGGAGACTCCTATCCCTGATGGGTCACCACTACCTTTAGTCTGATGAAAGGCCATCTTCCCCGTTTGCAAGGTGCACGGCAGCAGCACGTTGCCCACCCAGGGAGTCACTGCCATCAGCAGCTTTCTGTCCAGGTTCATTCTCCTCAGCCGCTCTCTCTCTTGGCGATAAGCTCTCTCCGTCACGCTCGGCAGCCCCTGAACCTTCTGGCCAACAGATGCACTAACTCCAGATACTTTTGCTAAAATGCTAGCAGGTTTCAGGATCTTTGATTGCTGTGTGGTAACAAATACATAGTTAGAGCTTCGGTGAGGGAAGTTCTACCATACTTAGTCCCAGGACAAACTATTCACAGGGTAGTTATGAAAAAAAAATAATAAAAATCAGCTTTTCCTCTTGGGATTGCAGTGCAAGAAGATCCAAGATTCTGTCAGAAAACATTTCCTACTAAATACAGCCTGGCAGTGCTCACATCACAGGAGCAGAGAAGATGCACTTACGAGTTTCCTCTGGAAGCACGTGTTGTGTCTCAATACTCTCCTCACATCCTCCAGGGTAACCCTCAGCACTTGCTTTCCACACTTGGAAGCCTTAAAAAAAAGAAAAAAAAGCATAAAAGGAAAGATAAAGGGGAAAGTATCTCACAGAAAATGACATGCATTGGCTATATAAAGAAGGTACAAAAGCTTTCAACTGTTTTCCTGCTGTTGAAATCATTAAGTGAAACCAGCCCTGAAGTGCAGATATTTCCCCTACCTTTAAGTCTCTGTGCATCAAACAAAACCAAAGGTCTGTTTTGTAAAACCTTGGTGTGAAGTGTCTACAAAAAGGCACATGGAGGGTCAGAACTCACAGAATGATTCTCTTTGCATTTTTTTTTGCTTAACAGTACAAGGGAAGGTACAAAAAGAGGTTTGGAAAAGCCCCTGACTCTTCCCTAAACCTCTGCTAATAAAATAATGCCATATCTGTAATCAGAATTAAAGCATTTGCAACCCTTACACACCATAACCTCCAGCAGACACCACTTCTGTAAACAACAAACCTGTCCTTGGTGCAGCTGGCCCCACAGTTGAGGGCACAGATGCAATTCTTGACACAGAAGTCAGAACAATTTGCTGATGTGAACTTCAAAGAGCAATTTAAGCATTCAGTAGTTTGCTAAGGAGTGTCTTTGGGTAGAAAAGTGCTAGAAGGGTTTGTGTTGTTTCAGGACCTGGCCTGGGGTGAAAGCACAGCTTGGAATCAGATAGAGATGTGCAAGAGACTGAATTCTTCCAAACTCTACACCCCACTCACCGGGGTAGAGGGGCACCACAATTCACTAGGCAACTCTGCTTTATTAAGATCTCAAAATAAGTTTTGTTTCTGTGACACTATGCACAGGGAAGAACAGAGCTACCTTGTAGGTAATGCATGGGGAGGCAGTGCTAGAAATTTCTGTTTAATCCCACAGCTCAGTTTCCAACAGCACCACCCAATGGCATAACGAGAAGGCAGCCAAGAGAGGCGTGAGAAAGATTCTGTCATCTCCTTGTCACATACTCTCTTTACTGCAGCAACTGCACTTCCCAGTCACTTCTGATCTAAGCTCCAATCCCACCAAGGGCAGACAGAATCCCAGGCCTCACCTTGTGCATTATTTCTGCTGGATTCTTCACAATGACATCCGTTGAATGAGGACGTGCAATGCCCCTCAGGAGAGTGTTCAACTCTGATGTGTTATCAGCAGCTCTGCCCTTGTCTCCCTCACACGGTGCACTTGGAACTTCACTGCTACTGGCCTTTGCATCAGCACTCATGGGAGAGAACAGGGCTGGAGTTTGGTATCTTCCTTTGATGGGCTCCTGTGCACTTGTCCGTGTTGGGATCCACAAATCGATGCTGGGGAATTCAGACTCCTCCTTGTGCGTGGTCTCCTCCTCTGAACTGTCTGTTAAGTCCAGTTCTAGGTCTTCACTGCTACTCTCTGAAGAGCTGGAGCTCTCTTCCATGTGCTGCCGTTTTGTTGGCCTAGATTTTTTCTTCTCAAAGAAAAAAAAGCACAGACACATTTTAGCCGGTGTTTGCCCCTGACTTGCAAGTCTCTCAAACCAGTAAGTTAAGAAGTTTCACAGGGCAGTGTCCTGTCAGTGAGGTGTGGCTTCCAGATGGACAGTTCTCCCTTTCTGCTGAGATGAACTAAATCCAGTACAACTGACAATTGCCTCTGGACACAGGTTTTTATTGGTTTAGTTTTCCTGTATGCAAAGAAAAAGCTACGGCTCGGGAGAAGCTTGTGTTAAGAACCAGGGCCATGGAAGGACAAACTAAGTACAGCTGCCCCATGTCACTATGTTCAGGTTTCTGTGAACTCTTCCCTTGGGCAGGTGCTTCAGCAATGGAAATGAGACTGTACCTTAAACAGGATCTTAAGCAGCCAGAGATTTCTGGAGTGCCTGGCACCAAAACTGCTAACTCGGGAGGTACAAACACGAAAACCCAGGTGCAGTGCACCCTTACAGGCACTTCAAGGTGATAAAGACAATTATGGATTATAGAAATACATAGCAAACTAACTTCAGACCTTCAGAATAAAGGCTGCTTTAACACGACAAAAAGTAGACCATAAACACCCAAACCAATCTTGGCTGTGTGAAATCAAAGTCAATTTTTGTCTTGATTTCACAGGATTTTGCCTTTAGTTTAGAGAGTCCTAATTAAAGAGATGGGTCTGTGACACAGGAGGATTTGGTACAATACCTTGGACCCAATCATGAGTTTCCACTTGCTCAGACATTGGGAGCCAGTCCGATGAGGCAGTTCAGAAGCTATTTTACTCCAGTGACCTAAAAAGGATGCAGGGGACATCTACTAACACAACAAACCAAGCAACAGGGCTGTTCTGTGCAGAGCATGACACACACATTGCACACTTCCTGGTGTAAGAGATGGGAGTTACTGTACGAATGGGCCTCAAGACCTTCATACCCATTTGTGTTCTCCACTCAGACTCTGCACTGCTATACAAAGCTAAAAACAGAAACTACTGCAAAATGAACCAATGCTGGAGACCCCAGAGGCCCTTGCAGCAGTAAAGGTAGAGCTCAGAAGAAAGCTTAAGGTGAATGCTGAAAAGCTTCTATGTGTTAAGGGAGGTTTTATTTAAAATTAAGAGAGCTCTATGGGGTCACAGCTCTGATCCCTTGCTAACACAGCTATACAACTCTTTACTACACACTCCCTCAATAACTGGGTTTCCAGGAGCAGACTGTGCAATACAAGGAAGGCTGTAACCCTCAGGACAGAGCAGAGCCTGCCAGTGTAAGCCACAGGGCTTAAAATAAGAGGAGAAAAATTAAATGATAAATTCCTTAATGCAATTTAACTTCTCTAAGTTTCTGAAGATTAAGCCACAGAAGCACTTACCCAGGCCATGCTTCTGAACCAGTTCAATTAGCTGCTCCTCTTCCTCTAAGCTCCACTTGCCTTTCTTGACATCACAGTGTAATGCTTTTAAGTACCTTCAAAATGAAAATATTAAAGTAAGGAACATTCAACTCTGCTCACAGTTCTGATCATCACCACGTACTCTGAGGCTGAACAAAACCAGTGCTCCTTATCAGGTCTTTCCTGTTGTAAAGGGTCCCATCCCTACTCCCTTAGTGCAGCGCAGCTACAACCTCTTTGTTCTCAAAAATATCAGGCCACGTGATTAGGAGTTACAAGCAGGAGCTGTAAAGCAGGTCACTGAAATGAGGCCATACTGTACTCTGAGCCTCCTGAAGAGGAGTCCAAGGCTGAGAACTGCTCAGCACCTCGCTCGTGGTGTTCTCCTCTCTGTCAACCTCACTTTCAGCTGTGAGGCTTCTGCCTCTACAAACGCAGGGTCAGCGACTGCATTTAGACCACAGCTGCCTTTTAAGAGTCTGAAAGGTGACCCTGGTTTAAGCAAACCAAACGCATCTCTACAATCAGTTGCTCATTGGCTCTGTGTACAGAGCTGGAAGCAGAGCTGCTCCGTTCGGCGAACGCACCGATCTCTGCACTGAGCGTCGCTCCTCCCCGGCACTTCGGTCCGAATTTTGTACCAGTCACACTCGCCGTACTTCTTCACTGCAGCCAACAGCATCTGTGGTGGCAGGACAGAGCAGGAGTTGAAATTCTCACCAGCAATAACCCTAACAGGCCCCAGAGAGAAGCAGCTCTGTGTGTTTGCACTGTTACAGATCTCTGAATGGCAGCATTTAGACACTTCAAGCCCTCCTGGCTTGTAACCTCCCGTCTTGAGCCGTTTCACACCCCTCTGTGACAGTGTCAAAGCCCAGGTGTATACGGCCATGCAACATCTCAGCAGTGTAACCTTCCCTCTTTCAGCACCCTGCAATCAGAGAAGGGGGCTTACAGCATCTTCCTCGGGTGTCCAGGCTCCCTTCTTCAAGCTGGGGTCTACGCTCTTTGTCCACCGGTAAATCAGCTGGGCAGAATCTCTTCCTTCCATGTAATAAGCAACTAGAAATGCAAGAGTGTGTTTTAAAATCTGTTGCAAGCAGTATTTCTGCCTTCACTTACATTGAACTGCAATGTTTTCCAACAGATCACCATAAGCAGCATTTAAAACCTCAGCTTAAGTACTTCAAGCAGTGGTATGTACACAACAAGAGCACACACAAAACATTACTATTTACAGAGGCATTGCCAGTATGAGATAAGAGATGAGCCAACAATCCATCTTCCCACAGAGAACTAGGAAAGCTTTCAGCTCCAATATATATCTGACAGGTTCAGCACAAAAGGAGTTCTTGGAACTCCTTGTGCCCTGTCTAGATCACAGGCTAGAAAGGTAAAGGTGAAAACAAAACTGTGACTATTCTGGAAATGAAAACATTCATAGGAAATAAAACTTCATTAATTCCTTGAACTGGAGAAGGCTTTAATGTGCAGGAACACCAACAGACACAAGCCTGAGAGAATGAGAAACCCCAACCACTACAGAAGAGTGGAAGATATTTTCACATGTAGGTCACTTACTTTTCTTGTACGGGATATGACTTCCTACTCTCATCTCTTGAACAAGCTCTAAAAGCATCTGATCTTCATTTTTGGTCCACTCTTTCCTTTTCAAATCTTTGTTATAGACTTGATACTTCTGCAGGCACTGGAAAGGTGTCCTGTTTGTCTTAACAGAGTGAGAACAGAGCTACTCAGATAACTGGATATTTATGAGGATAAAAAGCAAGATGATAAGGTTAAAGTACCGAACGTTTTTGGTACTGTTCTAGACTGCTTCTCAGAAAAGCACTAATTAATAATGAACTGACATTAACATCATCTACTGAAAAGTGACGAGGCACAAGTTAAGTGACAGTTAACTGACTTGTCACCTCTCGTGTCTGAGCTGAGAAGCCCTTACCCCCAACTCCTGGGCTATCGCCTGCCAGTCCAGATAACCGTGGTTGGCAGCTATCTTCTTCAGCCTCTCTATCTCCTCCTCAGTCCACTCCTTTTTGTTGATGCTTGGATGCTCACAGTTTTGCCAAAATTTCTTCAGTTCGTCTGAACTGCGTTGTCCGTCAAACTGAAAGGAACAGCAAAAACCTGTTCTGTCTTGTAGCTGGCACTGAACACCCGGACGGACAGGAACACTCATACAAGGAATATATTTTGAATTCCAGGTGTGTCTTATTGCTGAGGTTTTTTTTCCAGAATTAAATCATCACATTTAACCACTAACATCAAATTTGCAGTACTTCTGCACTTGCCAAGTTGAGATCACGTAACGGGAAACCTGAAACATGTGATGGGAACAGTGGATGCAAACTAGACCAGGCCAGGTAACTGTCAAGAGAAGGGGCTGAGACATCCGAGGTAATAAACCAGCTGATCTCTCAACTTACGTGGATGTTTGAGATCTTCTCCCAGTCGTGTTCATCAAATCTGTTTCCTAACAAGTCACTTTCTGGGAGCCGGCTAAAGCAGAAAGTACAAAGAGAACCACGTTACATGGTTAATGGAACAGTCACTTTGTCTTCCTGATCTTGCTGCATCTTATTCCTCCCACCTGTGAGCCTTCCACAAGAGCTGACCTCTTCCTACCTAAAAGCATCGGGCTCTTTACCATAGTAACTTTGCCCCAAACAGCTTTTCTCCTTGAAAAAGAGCTCCCTACAAAATGATGCTGGTTGAGCAGGAAAAAGGATTAATGCAATTTCAGCATCCATTGCTCCAGACTTGTTAAGGAGCCAAAGCTCAGAACTATGAAAAATTTCAGAGCTCTCTGGTTCGTTGTTGCTATATCAAGAAGCAGCATCTCTGTATTGGGTAGAGATACTACATTTGTGTATCAGACCCAAGCCATAATTCTTAGGAAAGAACTGTGGAGATGAGAGCTCTGCAGTGTTTGAAAAGCACTTAACTTTTTTGCAAGTCGACACAAAGATCTTTCCAAACATCACATCTAGAAGTGCTCAAGAAAGGGAGGAATTTTAAGAGGTAAACTTCAAGTACAGTCTCTCAAGAACATGAAAAGAAGACTTCTTACTTAATTGCTTCTATTTCTTGCTCCACTTCTTTGATCTGCTTTTCCAGGATCTGTTTCTCCATTTCAGTCTTGACTTTCTCCAGTTTCTGATTCCAATAACTCATCCTGTTCAAAGACATCATTATGTAAGGTGACTAGATGGGAATGAGGTCGTTGGCAGCAGAAGATGTATGGCAAAGATTATTTCCCCACCAGTATAATATTTTTTTTCCTTCCACATTTATTTCCACCCTACAAAATCCATTGTTGTTCTGTTTTCCCACATGGCACAGTCATTGTCCTGTTTTTTTCCCCTTCAATGCACATCATTCACCCAGAACAGGTCTCAGATTAATCAGTTTTGGTATTTACAGAGAGAACTAATGGTTGCTGCAACAGACTGTACCAGCAACAGGCAGACAAATCTCTCACTGAACACACCATTATGGCCTGCTACACATCACAATTTCAGCTTCAAACCCTGTAGCCCATTGTAAGTTACACCACTGTGTCAAGGGGACAAAAACCAGATGGCCAGAAAATGCCACAATACCTCCCAACCAAAACCTCTCCACCCGCCAGATACCTGCAGAATAACCCTCGAGCATTCACAACCCAACCCAAAAGCTGCAACCTCTTGCTTTTGGTCAGAGCCTGGCCATCCAAGAGCCTTCCAAGGCCCACCCTCTGCAGCAGTGCCCACGGGACAGGGCGGTTGGAGCACCACGGTTGTAAATCACGGGGCAGCTCCCCCGGGCCCAGCAGTGACACTCACAGCACCTTGTCTGGGTTCTGTAACCACCCCAAGTGGCAGCTAACATGAGAACTCGCTGAAGGAAGGTGGAATCTCCACATCCATCCTCTCCCTCCCTCATGCAGAACGTTCTCAGCAGAAGATGCCTGCACAGTACTTACTTCAGTAACTTTGGCTGAAGCAGGCGCTGCAGGCGGTCACTTACTACTGACTTCTGCAGCAGCGTCCTCTCTCTGCTCTTCCCTAGGGAAAAGAAGGTCACCGAGCATTCAGACACGAGTGCAAAAGCAGTGCCAAGGAAAAGAAAGATCCAACGCTGTCAAGAGAGTGGTGAAAGTATCCCCCAGGTCTCCAGTAACTGGTCACCTACAGTCCTGTTGGGCAAGAGCTACCAGCAGCGAGGTACACTGATCCTGTTCTCCACCAAAAGGACTGATGCCACGGGCAAGTAGAGTAAAGTAGCTCAGTTTTATTCTGAAGAGATCTCAATAAATATCATCACCCAGGTGTTTGTAACCACCTAGAGCTGGAAGTGCCACCTGAACTCCTCTCATCTGAGAACTACCCCTGCACAAGCTCGTTTGGTTTTGGAGTGCTCGTGGGAGCTGATGCATCAAATAAATGCAAATGAAAGAAGTCACTAACCACTCAGTGAAGCAATTTACAGAGCATCCATCCACTTTTAACTACTTTTAGAGTAAAGTATGAAATATCAGAAGTTTTGACAGTTAACTGCACATGGCAGGAGGGGAACTAACACTATGAATATATACATCTGTTATAGCTCCTGTGAGACACTGAACAGCACATAAAGTTACCTACATTTTGTTGAAAGCAGTTGTTCAAAAGATTTTATGCCCTGAGCTGCCTTTTCCTTGGCATCTTCATTGGAAGGAGGGCCCTAAGGAGGACGAGAAGGGTTAGATTCACACAGAAAGAGCCAGATACACAGAAAAATAGCCCCTTTCTTCTTCAAACCCTAGCATGAATTGCTACTAAAATGACTGGTAACTCAAACTTGTGCAAGCTGTCACTTCAAACCACCAAGTTACCTTCATTAGCACAAGCTCACAGGTACATCAGCAGATGTAAGAAAATGAACAACAAGAAGTTACTTGGAGCAAGTCTGCCCAGAGTTCCACGGCACATTCCCAGCTCAGAGCCAGTCCTGCTCGCATGAGCTGACAGTTGACAGAGCATTCTGAACACAGGGACACAAATTACACAGGTTTGTACCTGTTTCAGATGCAAGACCAACTGGAGTAGAAATTAAGAGAAGAATTGCTTGAATATTATATTAATATATGTACAGTGACAGCTGCCATCTTAGCTACAACAGTCGAGATCTCCTTTGGCTACAGACTCTTTAAGAACTTATGAAAAAAAACTAGTGACATTTGCCTCAGAAAACTCAGTTTCAAAGACAATCAGATTTAAACAACAGCACGGAATTGGATCATGAAGATGAAGACAAATAATCCAAGTCAAAACCAAGAGCAATTCAAGCGCAGCTGGAACACAGCTCCTCAGAACTCACTTTCAGACGTCACAGCCAGGCACAGGTTGAACAAGAATTGCCAAAAGAAGGTCAGTTAGCAAGAAGTGAGGGGAAAAAAAGGTCTGAACCTCAGGCATGATGTTCCACATAACATTGTTTAGCACAGTTACAATTTACCTCTGTCGCTGACAGAGAGATAAGTAACCTGGTTGTGTTTACTTACAATTCCTGTTGTTTTATCCTTGAAGTATGGCTTCATAAAATGACCCAAAAATATATTTGCTGGCAGATTTCTGCCATCTCCTGCCTTCACTATTTTTGGACCAGCAACTTCACACATGATTTCCTTCTGCAAGGCAAGAATGAAACAGGATCAGTGTCTCTTTCAGAAAAACTCCTTGTTTCAGAGCAGTGGCTGAGCCATCACAAACACCTCCAGCAGGGCTCAAATTAGCAGCACCAGACTGTCAATCAGTGCACGTGTTAAAGATGGGATTTGGACCTTCCTAAGTTCATACAGCACACTGCAGATGATACCAACTTGCTACAAGAAGCTAAAATATATACGTGGCTATAAAGGAGCACCCCAGAGGGAGTGTTCTGGGTGATAAGAGAGTGTGGAAGCATCACTCAAACCATTCAAAGGGACAGTCAAGTGACACTGGTTTGAACCACCAGGAAGAAAATGAAGCTGGTTCCTGGCCAGACAAGCCAGCACTGCACCAGCATGTGACTAAGGGACCACAGCTGCTGCAGCTGGTCCCACTGGTGCCTGCGATGGATTAGGAATGTCCTGGAAGTTTTACTGGGCTTGATGGGCAGGGCAAGATGGCAAACAGCAACCCAAAAAAGCAGAGGAATAAACTTTTTACTCCTGTTTCGTTCACCTGCTGTTCTTTGTTTTGTGCAATGAGAAGCTCGACTTCCTCAATCTTTTCCTGGATGACTTCCTGGTACACATGGTTCATCTGCAGGCAGGTTTCTGGATCCTGGGGCAGGCTGCTTTCGGTATCATCATCGCTGCTGTCATCTTCTCTTTCCATTTCCTTGAGGCAAATGAAACATTTTAGAGAAAAAAAAAAAAAAGAAAGAAAGAAAATAGAAAACTCAGTAACTCAATTCTTCCATTATCTTACAAAATGATTTTCAAAAGAAGTGGAGGCATGCAACGGCTTCTCTCCCTGGCAGCTGTCTGAACATTCCCAGGAGTGGGGTTCCCCACCTCAGCCAGCTCCCCTCCACCCTGTTCACCAGTTCAGCCTGCCTGAGCCAAAGTCTGACCCCAAACCTCACCAACGCCTGGCCTTGTGACATCAACTGCAACTGAACTGCAAACCAGTAACGCCCGGAGCCTTTACGCCGGGGTCTTAGGAGTAACATTCCCCTCACATTCAATCCCAGAATTCGTCAGGTGCAAAGAAGGAAAGGATTTCAGGCTCACAAGCTGATGGTTCCTCACTCATGTGCCATTGCTCTGTGACCTCCCCAGAGGCTGCTGCAGTTCGTCACAGATCAGCCAGCACTGGAGCAGTCAGGCCTCAGATG
>VWZY01012552.1:225196-259199 GCA_013399075.1 Chloroceryle aenea
GTCAGCACTAACTCACCAGTCACCTTCGTGTGACCCGAGCTGCAGTGGAGTGTAAAGGAGCTGCCACAAAGCTGGAGCAGCACCTGCAAGCTCCCTGCTTTCATCACTGGTGTCTGAGGAGCCTCGTTACAATGACTCTCACTAAGGTGAGCACACATAACCAACAGGGCTTGGTAATTTGAGCAAGAGCAACTCAGGTTGATGAGGAACCTAGTCAGGAACAGACAAACCATCACCACAGTCTGCAGTGAAGCTGCTGTAACTTTACCACTTGTAACTTCACCATTTGTATGCACGTACCTTCTGACCCTGCATGTTCCAGGTGGCTACAAAAATCCCAACGTTGCGATCGGGGAAGTATCTGCTGAGCTCTTCTGCTCCCAGTNGGTCAGCACTAACTCACCAGTCACCTTCGTGTGACCCGAGCTGCAGTGGAGTGTAAAGGAGCTGCCACAAAGCTGGAGCAGCACCTGCAAGCTCCCTGCTTTCATCACTGGTGTCTGAGGAGCCTCGTTACAATGACTCTCACTAAGGTGAGCACACATAACCAACAGGGCTTGGTAATTTGAGCAAGAGCACCTCAGGTTGATGAGGAACCTAGTCAGGAACAGACAAACCATCACCACAGTCTGCAGTGAAGCTGCTGTAACTTTCCCACTTGTAACTTCACCATNTCCCGCGTGTTGCTTCACCATTTGTACGCACGTACCTTCTGACCCTGCATGTTCCAGGTGGCTACAAAAATCCCAACGTTGCGATCGGGGAAGTATCTGCTGAGCTCTTCTGCTCCCAGTAAGGCACCGCTCGCCAGAAGGCTGCCTTCCAAGTAGCTTCTGTGAACAGAAGAGCCACAAAAGAGCTTCTAAGGAAACAGTGTGATGTGTGGAGTAATGATGTGTGGGGCTTGAGTCTTGAGTTAACTGAGAACGCACCTCAGGGGCAAGAAAACGGCGTTTAGTGTTTGTTTATAGCTGTTCTTGCCTAAAATTCCTTATAAAATTCCAACCCTTAGAGAGTGTCCGTGGATTGTATGTGAGAAACCAACACTATTGTCATAAACCAGCCTTGCCAAAGCCAGGCCACACGTCAGATGGCAAGACTGATGCTGCACAGCTTCTGGGATAAGAAGACTGAAGCCTCCCAAAGTCTTCGGTCCCTCAAGTGCTTATCCCAGACCCAAAATTAAGAGACTCATTTGCCATCCAAGTACCCTGAACAGCTCAGCTGACTTAAAACATGAACACAGCTCTACCATTCTCAGTGTTCTGGCACGAAGTTGCTCCTAACCAGGAATTCAAACTCACACCCTTCCTTCAATTGAGCTCATCAAATTAGCTTCCAAATAAACAATTCATTGCATCTGAGGTTTACAAGAACATCAGCCTCCCAAGGGCCAGCCCTGCCCCACACCACCTGCCCCTCCAGAGAGGGATCCAGGAAAGGGCTGCAGGTTGAATAAGCATTTTCAGTCTTGCATAAGCTCTGCAAGGAATGGCGACGGCGCGATGTCAGGGAACACTGCAACTCGCCAGGCTGCCCAGCTGCACACNCTCATTTGCCATCCAAGTACCCTGAACAGCTCAGCTGACTTAAAACATGAACACAGCTCTACCATTCTCAGTGTTCTGGCACCAAGTTGCTCCTAACCAGGAATTCAAACTCACACCCTTCCTTCAATTGAGCTCATCAAATTAGCTTCCAAATAAACAATTCATTGCATCTGAGGTTTACAAGAACATCAGCCTCCCAAGGGCCAGCCCTGCCCCACACCACCTGCCCCTCCAGAGAGGGATCCAGGAAAGGGCTGCAGGTTGAATAAGCATTTTCAGTCTTGCATAAGCTCTGCAAGGAATGGCGACGGCGCGATGTCAGGGAACACTGCAACTCGCCAGGCTGCCCAGCTGCACACCCACCCCCCAACAGCTTTGCAGAGGGAAAAAGAAAACCCCTCGTGGTGCAGAGTAACAATCAATCCTTGGGGCTTTTTTTTAACCAGAGAGTTTCAAGCTAAAATATTTGGGGGTTTACCTGCCATTTAACATTTTGGTTCAAGATGAATGTACTTTTAGAGGTAAATAAAACCCACAAGGTAGTTTTTCCCAACTGTGAGCACACACAGTTACCATTTCTTCATTTTCCAACCAGATTCCTTTACTACTACAAGCCATCTGTCAGCAAATCACACCTTTATACCCAGCTGAAAGGAGCAAACACAGAGCATCTGTACTAATCTCTTCATCTTCAGACTGTTCCCAGTCTCCCCAGCAGGTTAAACACCACAAAAGAACTTTTAGGCTTTACTGAGAGGTCGGAAGGTCCCTGCCCCTGCCCAGCAAGTTGCTGCGGGCAGCTGGCTCCCTCCTAACACACCCCAAACTCTGCCCTGAGAAACTGGGGGACGTACCTGCTTCGGACATCCTTGGAGCGAATGGGGGTGAGCAGGCTGAACGTAGACTTCATGGAGTCTGTGGAGCAACTGTCACAGCCCATCCCATTGCCGTGCAGCCTGGTGTCGCTCAGGCTGCTGCTTACCCTCCCAAACTTGGGCTGAGAATGATGTCGATAATCCGCATGATCCCAGTCGATCCTATTAGCTGTCCTCAGCGTGTGAGAGGCCGCGCTGAGCTCCACGGGCGGCAGAGGTCGAGCCGGCATTATTTGGGACAGCCGGGGTTTGCCGCCGGCAAACGCTTTCCCCCGCAGAAGCCCACCAAAGGCACTGGAGATCTCGGAGGCTCGTTTCCCCAGTTCGGAGGTGCCTCCTCTGCTCTTCCCCACGGGACCATCTTCCGAGGGGTCCGGTGAGCTGTGCAAGGAGTTCGGCTGGCAGCACTGGTGGCTCGCCCTACCCCTGATGGGAGGGCTGAGGGATGCTTCCTGCAGAGAACCGTTTGAGGAACTTGTCTCGTTGGGATCAGTCAGACTTTCCTGACTCGTTCTAAACCTCCTCCACTTCCTCCAGCTTTTCTCATCCAGAGATGCAGCGCGTTCCAGACGGGGCTTCCGAGGAGGCCTTGGAGTGATGGATTTAATTTTCATATTAGCTTTGAGTTCAGCCGGTAGAAGCTTTAAGGTTTCATTTAGAGAGGTGCCTACACTTGGAGGATCCTCAAAGGTAAGCACCCCATTGCCACCAGCCTCTTTCTTTGCTGCTTTGCCAGCTTTTTTAGCATGCAGGTCCTGCACTGCTCCACCTTCCATGCTCCGAGTGACACATGCCCCTGAGTGCTGTGGAAATCCATTTGGAGTACTCATTTCTCCCCCAGGTACCAACTATGGGCACGGCTCCATAGGGAGAGTTCCTCGCAGCGCAGCTTCCTGCTCTTGCTTAAGTTGCAAGTTCACCTTGGAAGGACATGGAAACTGAAGACAGCTCAAGTCTTTAGCTGAGAACACCGGGCAGGAGTACACGGAGGCAGATGCATTGTCTGCAAGGTTTCCAGAGGGAGGACACCTGGACTTCCTCAAGAGAAACACATGAGAAGTTACTGAGCTGCAAACTTTGCTCCTTAATCACAAAGCAAGGTCCCTGCAGGACTTCCCTCTGGAACAATTCACACTTTTATGTGACCTTGTTAGAAACCCAGAGTTATTTTTCTTGCGGGTGCTTTTTCAGGAGCAGAGAGCACTGAACTGACTTCCTCGCTGCCGTGGGCATCGCGGCTGCGTACGGACACCTTCGGGACGAGGCTGTGATTACCGTTAGTGTGAGAGGGAATTAAAATCATGCATAAGTCACAAAAATCACAGCTCGTTCTCCTCACTACCAGTACAACCAGGCTCTGGCTGTCCGCAGCACTCGGCGCCAGAGGACAGGAAATTTCCAGCGATCTCTCACCCGGGAGATCGCCGACACCTTTTCTTGGCTTTACTCAAACCCTCGGCCACTGCCGCTGAAACTGGGAAAACATCTGAGGGGCAGTTTTAGGGATACGGGACCGGGGTTCAAGGCAGACCCCTACCGGGGGTGGTGGGGGGGAAGCCTCTCATTATTNGAAAAGACCGATAAAATTTAATAATAATAAAAATAAATGAAAATAACAAAAAATAGAAATTAAAATCCGTACCAGGTTAGGGAGCATTTAAAGAAGCAATTTAAAAGCAAAGCATTTTGTACTGTAAAAAAAAAAATCTTTACTATTGTCTATATCAAATTTGCATATTTCACCCCAAATAATTAAACCAGTTCCAGCACAGAGCAGCCCCCTTCCGAGCCAGCATCATCCCAGCTCCCTGTCTCTAAAGGGATTACCTCCAAAGCAGGAGCAGCTCCTTCACCTGGCTTCCTAAAGCAATAACCACAGGAAGAAGTAAAATGTGAAAGTGCTCCAGAGCGCAAAATATTTTATTCAAGAATTTACAGTGTCAAATCTTACACTTAGGAAAGAGCCGCCCCCAGCTCAAAGGGAGCCTTTGTGAAGGAAGGTGTTTGGCAGTCTCTACCGAAAGGAGAAAGCGGCAGCAGCCTGGCTGAGTTCGAGGAAAGCCAAGTGTCCAACTGGGTTTCAGTTCTAGAAAAGTGAACCCCACCGACTGCTGCTGCCCACCCCTGGAATCGAGGATGGACCATTATGCAAAGGTTTCTAATCCCCCCCCAAACAGCACTTTACTTGGGCTACACACAAACCTCGTAGGACGTACGTAAGGCTATTGAGATTTCAGAGGTGGTGTTATTCAGGAAAGGAAAGAAAAACAATAAAGAAAGCACAAGGGGGGCCCAACACTGGTAATTTCACATTCATATTATTTCTACTCACCGGCAGAAATTCAAGTAAAATGAAATAGTTTGGTGGCAAGTTCTAAATAAAATATGGCCTAATGATTTAATAAATATTTAAAGTTTATTTCTCTCAGCAGATAATTCAGATTCTTCGGTGAATACGAATGTTGCATATCATGGTTTTCAAGATTTCCTATATTAAACCTACAGATTTTGAAGTCCATCAGCAGAGGTCTAATCCATCTACTTTTAGCACATTTGAAATTCAGCCGTTAGCTATTTAAGACCTTGGTTATTTTAGTAATGGAAATCCCAGAACAGAAGATTATGCCAATTCTGGCACTCGAGAGGAAGAAAATAAAAATAAAAATAAACTCCAAACCTTCCACTTTCAAGCTGTTATCACCTTAATCAGACAGTGCCAGCAGTTTGAGAGAAAGCAAATAACCGTATTGCACTTAAAGGAACAACTCACTCGTCAAATAGTACAGCGGTGGCTATGATACAGCTGCTGTCAGACTATACAGTTTGCTTTACAAGGAGTCTAAACCACAAACTACATACATACTAGGTAAGATCCAAATCGAGTTAGTATTAGATTACAGTCACAGTTTTCATTCAATATAGGTCAATTTATTTGGACGAGCTGTGGCTCCCTCCCCCCTTCCGAAACCACCCCAGCGCGAGGCGGTGCCCAGCGGGACGTCTCCCGTTTCATAGCTGACAGACTGAGTCCTGTTTGATAAGCATCACAATTGTGCATGGTCCTTTTAAGGCCACAGAGTGTTGTGTTACAACGTGGATGTGGGGTCCCCCTCGCCCTCCCCTGCTGGGAGGGGAGCATCCTTCAGAAATCAAGGAATCCCTGAACCTGTGTCTTCCAAGGTCACACCAGTAGGTTTAAAATGAAGGAGGAATAAATTGCTCAGGCAATTTACACAGTTTTTGTAACAGACAGCAACTCTTCCCTCCCTTGTGTCTATTCTTGATCACAGCAGAGCTATTCCTAGCCAGGTTTTATAAGGAGAAGTTACATTATTTCATATTTGGTGATGATTGGCCTAGATGAGGCGCACGTAGGGAGACCACGAGGGAAAAAAAAATCATCCATCATTGAATTTCTGTCACGTCAACTTCAGGTAGTACTGATACCGTGTCCCCTAAGATCAACTAGTACTCAGGATAGTTCTTTGTATGCTCAGAATTCCAAATACAAAGCCATTGTATTTTACTTCAATGCTGGGTACTTCCTCTGTCCGATTCTTCCTAGTCTGGAACTTCCAGCGCCTGCAGGAGACTGAAAAAGAAGAAAAACTATTCTGTAAAAATGTCATACTGGAGACAGAGTAAGAAAGAGTTGGCACTAAAGTATGAACACAAAGCTGCTAAAGAATACTGGTCTACACTCTACAAGCACCAGCTCAGATTTAAGATAATGCAACCAAATCACTGTTCAACAGTTTTGTTGAAAGTGAAGCAGCTTTTACTCACTTGTGCAAATTGAGAAGGATTGTAGAAGGGCACTGATCCCGCTGAAGGTCCCCCTGGAGGTGGCACAGCAGCAGGCTAGAAAGCAGATAATGCTCAAGTTAGAAACAGCAGAGCATCCCTGCCTCTCAAACCTCGTTTGCTTCGTCATACAGAGCAAATAGTCACAGTGATAATGCCAACACCACCGAGCGCCAGGGCGCTTTGCGTCCGTATCGTTCATGTTACTGCTCAACGTAGGAACTGGCAAAACAATGTCACACATGCAGCAACTGCAAATAGCTCCAAAAATCCAAAGCATGCAAAACCAAAACAAGCCACCGGTGCGACTTCACTGAGTTAGTACCTCCTGCTTTTGTTAGTAGACCTTAGGACTCGCCCCAAAAGAAACATTCTAAGCTAAAGTTTTGCTTTACTAAGAAATATCAGAAAGAGTCGGTGTCACCCCTTTATGGTGACCCCCAAGCACTGGAACTTAGAGCAGAGATGAAGCATTCCTTTAATTCCTACAGGGGCTTTTGCAGATCAAACAGGCCGTGGCAGTATTGACGATTTCAGACTGGTGGCAGCAGCAGAATGACAAGGATTTGCTTGTGAGAGTCCTTTTAGGATGTTGTTTGGTTTAATTTTTTTTTTTCCTTTTGTTTAAAATCAACATTCTGGTATCCCCAGAAAGAGCTGATCAAAAGTTTTATGTGAATCTCTTAGGAAGGTGAACACAAACAAAAAGCATGCCTGGATTACATGCACTCTCATGAATACAGAAAAACCAACTCTGAAGACCCTGTTTGAGTGTTGAAAGGAACACTCCATCATTAGCTACTTTTCATGTTACTTCTGTGAAATGGGAGGAGGGGAAAACGACTAAAAGTAGCATTAGTATTTGAGCAAATGCAAAATAAAAGAGGGGAAAAGTAAATAACATAAATGAGAATGGCCAGCCACATGTACCTGATTAAAATGCTGGCTTACTTCACGTGATAATGAACTCATTGAACTAGAGCGCGAAAGCTACAAAACAGCAAGAACACACAAATACAAAAAAAACACAAATAAAGAAGTCGTCATGCATGTCACTGCCCCAAGCTTTCAGTCGTTTTATTTCATTTTCAAAGTCTCACTGCCAAAGGTTAAACCAAGTTCAAGTTAAAAAAACCAAAAAACCAAAAACCAAACCAAAACAAACCAGAAAGAAAAAAAACAACAAACCAACCACAAAAATGTAAAGCCAGAAGTTAGTTTAAATCAAAGGGACTTCTTAAAGCACAAAATTATGTAGCTATAGAAAACATTTAGTAGGAACAAAGGTAATGTTACTCTGCCTGGCACACAGCAATCCTCTCCTCGCTCCTCCTCCACTTTAATATTAGTGAAATTAAACACATGCATGGAGGCAGGAAGAGAGCCTCACACTGCTACTGGCATTTTACTCTGAATAAGGCTGGTAAAAGTCTATTTCTACAGGAAAAATAATAAAAGGAGATGACACCACAGTATGTAAACAGGGAGCCTGAACGTCTTGCATGGGCTCGGAGGTTTTTCAAGTAGAAGGAGGCAGTCACGATTCCATCTTGGCTGCTCATCAGCAACTGAGCCAGTTACTTGTTGCTTTAGATGGCCCATGGTAAGTCCACTACAAATGAATGATTTAAATATGCTGCAGCAGTCATTAGCTAACTACTTTGACTCGAGCCTTACCTCGCCTGACTGGGAGCCATCGGGGTTAGAAACGGGAAGTCCAGAGCCAGGAGGAAGGATCGCAGGATTTAAATACTACAGAAAAACAACACACTTGTGTTTATCTTTGTTGCCATGATGCTATTTTGCCATATTGATCCCACTGAAGGAGAAGGTTACAATACATCGGGCCATGCAGTGTACGGCTCCTCCTGTGTCCTCTGTCCCTTTCCTGACACATCCTGCACCTGAGAACCTGCAGCCTTGCAGGACGTGCAACTTGTGGGCTTCCCATTGCCATTTTCACTCTCCTTTCTTTAACTACAATGCTACACACCAAAAGTATTCCCTACAACAACACGCTTTGTATGTACTGTGGCTGGGAAACTCCTAGGGAGAATCATGAGGGTTTTGTAATGAGAAGTTTGCCTTGTGTACACCTGATGTGCTTTCTAACCCACCTCTGGTTCCACAGCTGCAGCAGGATCCGGGCTGGGTTGATTTGCAGCTGCCACATGCTCTGCAGCACCAGTTCCTTCCAGTGGCTGGGGTTCCCCTGGAACTACAGAGGAAATGGGATTTAGCCAAAGTCTGCAGTACAGTTCATGCAGACAACCCTGGTGCAACACAGCATGTAGTGAGAGCAGAAAAAGTCCACTACAGATTGTAAGCAAGTGTGCAGGGAAGAACTCGCCCTTTCTTTGACCAAGTAACAATCCTGGAACTAGGAATGGGGGTTGAAGAGAGCACGAGATACTGAGCAACACAGGAATAGTACACAGTCTAAACTGTGCTCTTTGGATGGCCTGGTCACTCTGCAATGGGGGAATTAAAAAGCAAACAGCTCTGCATGCTGCAAAGGGATTCACTAACCCACTCATTTCACTGCAGTTCCCAGATTGATCCCACTTCTAACTCCAAGTGGAGTCAGAGATTGACCATTCTTCAATGTTCACTAAAGGCTACGTAGTGCACAGACAGTCAGAAGTGCCTCGGATAGCCATGTAACTGTGAATAACCACACGACCTCCTCACCATTTTACCCACTCAAGACACACCTGAGTTTGGAACAAATACATTTGCAGGAACTGGCATTGGCGCCAAGGGGGCAAAGAGGTCTGATGGGGCAGGAAGAGCACCACTCGACTTGGTTCCACCTGGATTCAGGACATCAACGTAACGGGCTCTGCTTCCAGCTAAAACAGAAAAATCCAGAAATAACAGAAATAAGTCTCGTGTTAGTCATCCCTGTGTCCATTGGAGAGGTTTGCAGGATAAACTGTCTTTCAGCATCAAATCGTAATGCTCCAGGGATACAAACGATACCCCAGCCAGGCTACAGTTGTGACAGCAATCACAGGGCAGAAGCCAGGCACACGCAAAGCCACCACCAGCCACAGCTCTATCACATCTCCCAGCTGCCAGCTGTTCCCAAACAACTCCAGAAAAGCCAAGACTTCTGCTTTCACAGAGAAAATCCAAAGTCTTCTCTACTTGAAGCATCAATGTTGTCCAGTACCTGCTCTTCTGGAGAAGATGTTGACAGGGGCACCAGGGGGGCCTCCAGGTCCACCTCCAGGTGCACCTCCAGGTCCACCTCCAGGTCCAGGTGGAGCAGTCTGAGGAACTTTAGGAAACCCTGTTGGAGGTGGTGGCGGAGGTTTACTCTGCAGGGAGAACAAAAAAATCCAACCACATCATGGTTTTGAACCCAGTATCTGTCTGATGACTCCTCTTCCTCACTCATTCTAGAGCACATAAAACTGAGCACAGAGGTGTGCATCTTGCAGTGGAGCCCAACATTCCTCACCCTCCATCTGATGGCTTAACTAATGTCAGGGCATTTCCACAACTCATCTCCACTCACTTTAAAAGGAAACATTTACAGCAGTGGTTCTTACCACCTGTTTGTGTTTTGAGGCAGATCCCTGAGTGACAAGGATGGACAGGACATGTGATTTTTTTCTTGCTACATGATGCATTACATTTTCAAAACTACCTTTTCCCCTCCATATTCTGATTGCAGCAAATCAATTAACAAGCACTTGTCTAAGTGATGCCACTGGACTAAGTTTAGAGCAAACTCCCTTGTAAATTCAATTGCAATTACTGGATCCACACCAGCAACTAAAGACGTAGATGGTTCCATAATGATGTAGACTTCACCAACATGTAACCTGCTTAGTTTCAAGATGTTGCAAGTTTCAGTCTAAATTAATCAGAAGGCAACTCTGAAGAGCTAATAACAGATTAGAGAAAATTGTGTGCCAGTACAGATTGCAGTTTTACACCTAGAGAAATAAAGAGCACTCAGATTTTTACCTCCTCCTCTGGTTCATCCAGATTAACCCAGCGTTGTTTCTGTTCATCCCAAACAATCTGCAAGAAAAATCACAGGCAAAGATGAGAAATCCAAACACAGCCAAAAAGAAAAAAGAAATCCAATTTTTTTTGTAAAAAGCCAGTTTGGAATAAGCACAATCTTGAAAGCTTTACGCACGTTTGTTTACTCAAAGCAATGTTCATCTGTCATTCAGGAAAACATTGTGAGCAAATTAAAATGTATAAAGGGTTTTGTGATGTAGGGGCCTTACTGATTTGTTCTTGTCATCTGGAAGGTGAGCTTCATTTTTTCCTTTTCCCATCAGCCAGCGAAGCCAGTTTGCACCAGTCTAAAAATAAATTCATCTAGTCAGTTAATTCTTTCAGTGATGTCAGGTTAAAAGAAACATTCAAGCAACAATTCATTTTCTGTTAGGGACTTCAGCTCTGAGCCCAGAGCTGCACCTAACAAAGAGAAAGAAGCAGTTTAGTCAGGGTCTCTTAAATCCATACCCTGGACCAGGAGTTATCACATAAACCAACAGATCTAATCCAGCTACAGCCACCTTCCTTGGAAAGCTTACCTTTCTAGGTGCTGGCTCCTTTTTTGTCTCTTTTTTAGTCTCTTTCCCTACAGGAACAGAAGGAGAAGGAGAGGGCTGTTGTGCTGTGGAGTTGGATCTCTCTCGTCCCACAGAATGAGCAGAGGACTCTGAAGTCGTTCGGGATCTTCGCCCATAACCCTGTGTTTCAAATACATGGGAAAGTGCAAAGTTGTCACTGCTGGGGTGAAGGATTAACCTTTCATCTTGCTAAACAAATGCTTTCTTTGAAAAGTTAAAATAGGAAGAGATACAAAAGCAGGTGAAAAATAACAATTAGAATGAAGATTTAGTAAAGGAAACAGCCTGCTCGGGGCGTACCATGTGTGCTGACGACTGAGATGCAGATCTGGATCTTCGTCCTGGTGCCTGGTTAGATATAAAGCCAGGACATGCACAATAAGCAAGCAGCTACATACCCAACACAACACTCACTTCTTATCAAAAATAGCCACACAATTAAAAATATTCAAGCTGGTTCATGGGGTTATGTCTATCTCTGCAGGCACAGAAAAAGGGCTCAGGTCTGGCCAGGTACTTGCACTATCGTGGAACTGGCCCATGCAGGCTAACCAGCCCATGTGAGGAAAGACAAAAGTGCTGCACAAGGGAGTGGTTGAAGGGGAAAAAAAGCTAGTGCAGCAATATCAGGTGTAAAAAAATAAAGTCACTATAATATATTCCTCTATAAGTAGTTAATTTCTAGTTACAGTCTCCTCATCCTTTGCCACTTGCCAAATGTATCCCTATTAAAAGTGTTTATATTAAATCCTTCAAGCAACTGTCACTTCAGGAGACTAAGCTAACTTCCAAGGAGATACCAGCTGCAGTGGTATTGAAACAGGAGGTATTTAAAAAAGAGGGTTGGGATTTTGGTGAACACTCTCCCTGGTTCCAGCCATCACCCAGCAGCAGGCACCGCTGTGCTTTTAAGACTTGCTGAGGTACGCTACGAGTTCTGGCTTGAAGAATCATTCTGGGAGGTGGGAGAGGAAGGTGGGGCAGAGAAAGATAAATCAGACAACAGCCTGATTCCACTCTCCCCATTGAAAAAAAAATTCTTTTTAGAGAAGAAAATTATGGCTAAGTTTTTTCTCTTGGTTCTTGATTATGTATTTTACTGAAGGGGAAGGACAGGGGGAAAGAATCACTAAGCTTCAAGCTTTGCTGAAGAGCAAGACAGAGCTCAAATACACTTCTGTGTTTGCAAAGATGTGCAATGCAGCTGACAGTTGCTGAAGTGGATGAATTAAAGATACCATGCTTGCCATTCTGCCATAGAAATCCTCCTCTCGCTGTTCAGGGAAAGGGTTTTGTGAGGGAGACTCCGGGGCAACTCTCTGCATTCCTTAAAAGACAAATTAGATTATGTTAGTGTGGGGGGACACACAACAACCACCAGAAAAACACAAACCCAAGACACTCAAACCCCACAATGCTTTCAAGGTAAAACTTTCACTAGTTACCCATTTTGTGGTAGAAAATCTGGTCATTTCCAGAATAGGAACTGTGATTGGTGTGATTTTTTTCATTTTCTCTTGCACGGATACGATGTTGGTTGTAAACACAGGTCAGAGCATGGGGTGGTTTAAGGTTCTTCACATCACTAACAGGGCTCTGCTATCACACAGTTAAAACATCAGCATCCTAGAAGCTGATGTCCAGAGGCAGAAGTCCCTGAGGCTCCAATCACAGACCCTGCAACCAGAGCTGCCAGTCCCAGTGCACTCCATGATGGCCTGTTAGGTCTAACTAACTTGATGTACCATTTTCTAAGCATTGAGATATTTTGTGTTATTCCCCAAAATACTTCATTGCTCTTGTAAGGAAGGAAAGCTGTACACTAAGGTCCCAGACCTGTTTCCAGGTTTGTCTGCTCTTCTGACCGTGGTTCCATTTCTTGTGGTGGCCCTCCTGGTGGTAGGGCTGACCCTAAATACAGCGGAGCTGGTTCCGTTCCATACGGATTTGAAAATCCTGGGGGTGCAAAGCCAGGTCCTGGCCCAATAGGCTGAGGAGCCACTGAATAGAAAGGGACACTTCGGGCAGCTTCCTGGTCACCAGGAGGAATCATGGCAGTTGACCCATCAAGAACAGCCTGAGGTACTGAAGCAAAAAAAGAAGTTAAGAGTTATAACTAAACAGAAATCCCAGTGTATGAACCTTTTACTTTATGAATAAAATGACAGAATGCAGAAATTACACCTCCTTGTTACTACCAACCCTTAAGTGGTTTCTTCTATCAGAGCCCTGAAACATTTATTTGCACCCTGTCATGAAGGAGGATATGGAACACTAACCTGAAGGCATCAGCTGCACACTTTGCATCTGTTGAGCCATATTGGGTAACAAGGATGCCAACAATGCATTTTCAGCACCTGGCCCCACGTCACGGCCAACTCCTGCTCCATCACATTGACTACCATGGTCTAACTCAGAGCTTGGTGTGCTACAGGGATACGGTGGTGGAGTGGATCTGTCTGTGTTGTAAGCTATTGCACCCTCCTGCACAAAAAAGCAACGTCTTAGGAACTGTACCAGACATTAAGTTTGTAACCAAGGGACCACATAGCAAAGGAAATCTTAACGAGTGAAAACAGCACAAATGTTATCAGTGTTTAGTCAAAAACTGAGTTGTTGGTCATTTTCAGGCCAAGTTCAATCAAAAATTTTCAAGGCTTTTGTTTGTAGTTTTTTTTGTTTGGGTTTTTTTAATGATTTTTTTAATAGAAGTTTTGGTAATTAGCTCAAGGTTCAAATTTCTAACAGATCTCTTTAAATAAATGGTTATTTCCAGTTACAATCTAGCTACACTAATTCACACACAACTTTTTTTTCTGGCAAGCAGTTCCTCTGCTTACAGCAGGAGTTACTGCAACCTAATGAGCCTCACAACTCATCTTGTGTTACCATACTAGGAGAAGCTCATCTCCTATGACACACACCACTGACTATTCTGTATTGAACCTTAGGGCACTAAAGTGGGGTAAATCCACTTGGTTTACATTGTAACAGTTGCACTTTACACCATGAACTTATCTTAAGGTCACTTCATTTGCTTCTGTAGTCAATCATATAAACAAAACCATATAAAAAGTTAGAGTTACACATATCCTTAAAAGAGAATGCTTAATATTGAAAAGTACATTCTGTACCTTGATCTGTCCATCCACATGTCGAAGCCTTACTAACCATGAAGGTTCAATAAAAGATTCCTGTTCTGGTTTTTCTTTTATCTGTGGGTCAAACAGGCGTAGTTGTGATGACATCTAGAGAAAGGAAACATTGTAAAGTTGAAGGTAACCAAAGTAGTTGTGATGATGTCTAGAGAAAGGAAACATTGTAAAGTTGAAGGTAACCAAAGGCAAATTTAGCCACAGCTCACCACCTGCAGTACCATGCCACGAGTAGGTAATTCTTTCTTGAATTACCTGGATTAGCTGGCCAATGAGTACAGGTGAATAGTAATGTGGATCTTTAAGGACTGTTCTGGAAATCACTTCACAGTAATGGAAAGCCTGAGCAGCGAGTCCCATTTCAGCCAGCCGGCAAGCGTAGATGAATTTGAAAACCTAGGGAATCAAAAAAAGACAAGACAAGATTCAGTTCTCCTCTTGCACCCAATTAATCCAATGGAAGTTCCCTATTTGTCTACAGCTAGTGAAAAAAAAAAAAAAAAAAAATATACCAAAACCCACAAACCAAAGGGAACAGCTCTTCACCTGGAAATTGGGCAAGCAGCCAGGCTGAGTTCCTAGGGACTGTGCATATTCATAGGCTTCTGTTCTCTGAATGGCTTCGTTGGTGGCAAACTTAAAAAATGGCAAGCTAGGTGGGAATGGGAGAGGAAAGATTTATTATTTAATATTGTGATTATATAGGTCATCAACAACAGAAAATAAAAGACTCAGAATTGTATTTCTGTTAGACACAAAATCACTAACTTTTACTCTTTGAACAAGGACAGGGCAGCAAGTAATGATCTGCAAACCCACTGTGGCTACTGATTAGGAGATTAGTGCAACTCAGCCTCTCAAACCATTACACTCTCACTTTTGAATCTAAAAAGTCATGTTTAAAATAAAAGGGAAAGAAAAAAGACAGGACAGCCAAACCTATGATTTGATCCAATTAGGACAAGCTTTGTCGTCTTCCTTGTGTAAACTCCAAAACCAACTTGGGCCATAAGGTAACAAAAATGAGCAGCATCCAGCAGGCCTTTAGAAGCTGTAGAGAAATAACCAATGGAACTCAGGATATTTCCTTGGTGGCACCTTGTAATTCAGCATCCCATATTGTTTTGGCTTTGTATTCAAATACCTCCACAATAGAGACACACCCATATAAACCTGTTCCAATTAATTCTACACAGCAATTGCTTGTTTTCCAAAAAATAAAAATAAGCTGAGTAATGAAAGCTTTCAGAAAGCTTTTCCTTCAGTCATCACCCTGCTCGTTCCCCCAGAGTTACCAAGAGTGTCTCCCATGGTAGCAATGGTCCTGGATTCCAAGTCCACATTATTGGTCAAGTTGGATAACACCATTGCTAGATGAGGCCTCCAGTCTCCCCATTTCTCATCTCCACAGCACTAAAATTAGAAGAATTACTTAGTCAAATCAGTGACTGGAGCTCAGCATGGGTAAGCGTTTCAACCTAAAGAGGACCAAAACAATGTATCTGACAATTCTAGGAAGAGCACATGGAAAGATCACTGTTGTGAACTACACTACTCACTGCAGCACCTCTTTGGTCTCAAGGGCAGCTCACACTCCAATCTTACCGTGGATGCAGCTGGCATCCTTCCAGACATGAGCTGGTAAACAGTCTGCAGAGGGTCATTAATTGGGAGACTGTTGGCAAATCTACAGAGACACCATACAGAAAAACAAAACACAAACATGGGGAAGGCAGGTTAAAAGTACTCCAACATTCAGCAGCAGTTAATCTAGCTTGGGTTGAGAGAAGGAAGTGCTGCTTGAAAACACTGCTCTTAAGAAGCAATTGCCCAGTGGATAAGGTTCAAAAGCAAGACATTGCTAGCTAACAATCTGCCACCTGACACAGGTCAGCCCAAGCTAGGAAAAACCTCAGGATTCTCCCCACACCAGCTGCCTAGACTCAGTACATGACTGCACAAACTCCTGAAGCAGGAAGTTTTTCTGTCTACAAAGGGATGCACAAACACATATACTGCTTTTAGGCCAGGAGAATGGAGGGTTTGAGAGTTACTTGGGTTTTGCATGGTTTTTGGTTTTTTTCCAAAACCTGACTAAGACCACCAGTTGAGCAAGCCCACAAATGACACTATTCAAACACCCCTTACATGGAACAAGTGGCAAAAAGTAACTTCTCAAGTTTAAGTTTATGGCCAGAAGGCCCCAGCATAAAAAGTAACAGAAGACAACTGAATAGACAGGTAAAATGACAGCATAATTCTTGCATGAGCTACTATGGGCAACTCGTGATTTTGATATTAAGACTTCTGAGCAGCAAGTCTCTACTTCATCAGCAGAACAGGTTGTTGCATTGTAGTGATCAACAAGGCAGAGAGTACCTGGTCATAACTCGTGCATGTGTTCTGCTGTCCATTTTGCTGGCAAGTAGCAGAGCGTGACCCCACAAACCATGCTTCATGGCAGACTCCAAAGCATCCTAAATAACACAGAAATTAGTTTCTTGGGAATAGCTTAAGACACTTCTCAGATAAACAGTGACTGTTTTACAGGATTACTCTGTGGCAATGAAAGAAACATTGAGGGCAAATGCTAAGGCATGGATATAATTGTTTTATATCAGGAACTGGAGGGCATAACATTTTTCCCTACTGCTGTAGTGCCATAAATATTATACACACTGCAGGTCACAAAAATATTTTTAACTGACATTGTGAGACTCGAGATTTGTGAAAAAGAAGTAAACAAAATAAGACACATGCAGTAGTTCAAACAACAGTAAAAGCATTCACCTTCTTGCGGCCATACAGCAGCAACTCTCTGAACCTCTCGGTCTCTTTCTCCAGACTGTCAATTGTGGTTATAAGACTATCAGTGAGAAATGAGAGCTGGGCTTCACCAGATTCCTCTTCCACTTGTTCCAAAGCCTCATTAGTGAAATCAATCAAATTTGCCTCGTTAGGGGACTTCCCAGGAAGCCACACTGTTTTATGATCTCGGAGCAGAAGTTCAGCCAGGTCTGTTCCCACAACAGTCTATATGCAGAGAGGGGGGGGAAAAAAAAGAAATAAATCTGTTATTTCAACATTGCTTTCATTTTATTTGTCACTTCAGCAGCAATGTGTGAATATCAGCACCTCTGAGCTCCTGAGGACGTGGGACCAGTTTACCTGTCCCATCAATCCGAAGTATTCCAAGCTAAGTCACCATCCCCTCCACAAATAACACCCTGTATGAAGTATTTTAGGACAGATAAAAATTGGAGCAGTGAGACATACCCCATTCTGCCTGCACAACAGCACAATGAAGTCCCAAAGCAGACTTGCAGATTCTTTATCAATTAAATTTTCATTCTTAAAACACTGTGAAGCTTTATTTTGTGCAAAATTAATAACATCCACTTTATGGGTGTCATCCCTGAAAAAAAAATAAAGAAAAAAGGGTTTTTGAGAGAGATACAAACATTCAGAATGTTATTGTGATTGGTATGAGGAACAAATTTAAAGCTCAATGTGTTATTTAAGCAGATGAAAAGCCACAAATATTTTAATTCAGTTAAAATCCTGCAATTTGCAGACAGTTAAAAGTTTGGTGAATAAACAAATTCTGAAGGCACGAGAGTTAGATCTGCAAGCTACAGGAACATACTTAGCAAGAGGACCAGGAAACACTCTCATCTCTTCTTGCTCCGGGGAATGTTGTAACATAGTCTAAAACACAAACCACAAGAAATTTTTATAGCCACAGATACTGCTTTTTAACAATAAAACCCCCAGATCTGAACGTGACCCATGGCATAAATCAAGCCTAATGCTCTTAAATATAATGCATACGGTGACTTGCAACCTGCACAGGATAATAAATGATGAAATGTACTTTACAGAGAAGTCATTCTGTAGCAAAATACCAAAGTCTTCTTCACATCTCCTTGATCAAACACTCAAATCACAGAAAAATGTTGGGAAAGACCTTTAAGATCAATGAGTTTAACTTGGAAAACTAACACTGCCAAGTCCAGTGATTTTCCTGATGCTGGCTCTAGTACTTGTGGACAATTTTACTCCCTTCTGGTGGCACTTTACAACAAAAATCTACCCTCACCACATCAGCCTGTTGTTCCATACACTTCCCAGGACATGAGTAGACACTCAGAATAAAAATATCCCCATGCTATTAACCCCCAGTCCNACGAGTATTGCCCTTCTTTGTAGACACACAGTAAGAATAAAAATACACCCATGCTATTAACCCCCAGTCCATCCAGATGGCTAGCAGTCCTCAGCCCTGCAGAGAACATGTGAAGATAATGTTGTCTCTACAAACAGCAACACTTCAGAAACAACCTGGCACAACTCCAGCCCTTCCAGGGTGTAAGGATTTTACCTGAGCAAAATTATAAGGAGCTGGATGATCTCATCATGACTGTATCACTGCTCAGAGAAAAGGAATTTTTGAAGTGACTGTTTTACTTATGATTACAGCCCAAACAGATAAAGATGCATGTGCTGACATATAAAATAAGTCAGGAAGCTCCTGATCCATGTTCCCTACCTCCCTTCAAAAAAAACCAAACCCACAAAACCAAACCCCCACATTCCATCACCTCCCTTATTTCTTTTAAGCTTTACCTCCATACTGTGTATTTCGACCAGAGCTGGCTGTCCTTCTGAAGGCAAGTTTGGCAGCACTTTTATTAAGAAGCCCCCAGGACCAAACCTAGCACAGATATGAGGCACTGAAAATTTCTCAGGCGTTGAGGGCCTTAAAGGTGCTGAAATGGGAAGGAAAGATAAAGTCAGATCAGTGACTTGTCCTGCAGCTTGCTGATTTATTTACTCAATTCAGTAACTGAAAAACCCCTGCCCTTCAATCTGGCTAAACTTTAGAAGCCACAATCAGTTCCAGTAGAGTCCCAAAGATCTTCTGAAGATTTGCAACGAGCAAAACTAGATTATAAAACTTTAAACTGCACTCACTTTTTCAATGCAGAGGCTTTGTTTGTTTGTATCACACATTTCTGTGATGTCTGTACAAACATGAGGTGAATTTTCAAAGAGCTAACGATACACTTCAGCATACTCTGGAAAAGCTTTTCCAGGGAACAGTGTTTTGTTCCACGGCAAAAGGGTAAGAAAAAAATTATGGAAAAACCTTTAATATAACTTAAACTTTAATCATTCCCCATAAAGCACAAGCAGTGTAGTTAAAAGTCTAGCTAAGAAGACATTTAAAACTGGAAGTATCCAGTATTTAATAACAAACACTGACTAGTTATTCCTAAAGCACTGTCTAGTTATTACTGTTCTGTCATACATCCTTACACTGAAAAGGAACCAAAACCTTGTTCACGTGCACACAGGCTGTAAACCAGCATTTATCCTTCCTGTTAAGAGGCTCGAACGCACGAGCAGCATCTCACACGCTACAAAGACTAACAGAAGTGCAAACAACTACTGGCAGAGAACTCACAAGCCCAACGTTCTTCCCCTCCTCCTTCCCCAGTGGTGCCAATACCTTGCTCTACAGCTGCCCACCCAGTTTCAGGCGGGTAGCCATAGTCTGGGAAAGGCTGCTGCCCGTCGAAGGTGGCGGGGTACCCGCCGTAGGGATAGTCCTGGAGCGCCGCCGCCTGCGCTGTAGCTTCATACGCATTAGCCGTTAGGTCGTGGTTACTTCTGTACAGCTGGCTCTAAACAGAGCACATCAGGCATTGTTAGCAGAGTGGGAGACTACACCTACAATGACAGGCTACACTAACAAAGACTGTACCTCCAAAATTAACCAGATACTCTCTGTGTTTTACAGGGCATTTGTATTTATGGCAGCAGTAGATGAGTAATCGGTTAGATCTGGGTTTTGCTTTTAAAGTCAAAATACCATCATACAAATATGTGGTTAGTCTTGTAACAGATCCCAAAGCATTCATGCTTTTGATGAGAGTAAGGAAGTAACACTGAAAGCCAGACACATTATCAGCTACAGCCAAGCACAGTAAGGGCAAAGTTCTCACAAACAGCAAATGGATTCAGTAGATGACATTTTCCATTTCTGTGTGTGGCAACTTGCACAGCTGAGTGCAGATTTTGGTTAAAGATCTCTTGATAGCTGTGACAAATATTAAGTTCAAAACTATAATACAAACCAGTCTCAATTTACAGGATAAAAGTTTTCAAAATACACAATCCCCAAGCTACACTCAGAAATACTTTGTATTTATCACGTTCCACCCCCTCAACAGAAAAAGCCCCAACTCAGCTGAAAGAATCCTCAGTGTGACCATCTGAAACTCACTTGTTGAGAGCGAGAGCTGAAACTGCTCTGGTGGCTGTGAACGCTGCGGGAGCTGCGGAGACTGTGACCAGAATGCTCACTGTGGACACTGCGCCTGTCAAACTCATCACCATAAGGATCTCTCTGGGGCTCAGAATCATCATCAAAACTTCCAGTGAAACGAGGGTCGTATCTCCAGTTATCTTCGTATCGATCGTGTCTGAAGAACAGGGAAACATAAAGGGTAAAAATGGACAGAGCCACTCATAACCCTGAGGGAAGTGACTTCACTGCATGCCTGTCAAGAAGAAAACCGTGCTTAACACCAGAAGGGCTTTCAGATTATTTCTTAGATTGGTTTTATTACAGTAAACAAACTGACATTTCTTCCAAAAATTCATCCAGAATATCCATGATCAAGACCAACACCATACTCAGAGCCTGTCCTAGGAAAGCCCACAGAATGTTCACTCTGAAAACAAGCCCTGCTGCCTTAAATCTTATGAGCAATGTGACAGCTCATCTGGTTTTCCTCAGTGAGCTTCATTAAAGCTACAGAAAGGACCAGAGACATAAATCTGAAATGTGTTAAGAATGTGTTGGAATAGTCTGTTACAGGATGCATCTGCATTCCTAGAGGATACTGAGGGGATTTCACTTACAAAGCCACACAATACCCCACAATTCTGATGCCTCACACAACTACCACAACACCTAAATTCTGAAGACTTTGGGGCAGATCTTCTGTGAATAAAGTAGCATTTGTGTTAGCGCACAAGCAAAGCCTCACTCTTTCCCTTAACATTTACTGCCATAAATCCTCTGGTGACACATTTCACTGGGGGGACTCAGCCCTGAAGAAACCAATACCAGATTCTCTGCCTTTCACTCCGACACACGCCATGGACACCTACACCCTGCACTGCCCGGGAGAGCACGGAGGGAGAGCACGAACCTGCTGCCGTACGGATACGCTTCTCTCTTCGGGTAAGGGTTGTGCTCAGCATCGTACCAGTACCTCTGCTCATAGCTTCTAGGATCTCTGTATCTGGGATCGTATGCCGATGAGTAACGTTCCCAGCGACTTGGATCTTTGGATAAGAAGAAGAATTGGTTTAAGTACTGGAAGCTGTGGCCTACAGCCTTTTTCTACACCTTTCATTGTATGTTGATTTGGTCCTGGAGCATACAGCAGAACTATTTTGAGTTAGAAAAACAAATGAAAAATGACAACAAACAAATCAGTTTCACACCTTTCGGACAAACAGGGTTATTCTAGATAGCTTGCTACTCTTGCAAGGACAGTGTTTACCATCAGACAGCTAGATCTCTTCTAGCAACTTTGAAACTCCATCATAGCATGGTAACAACCCAACAAGTATTCACAGAATCCTTGTGATCCGTCCTCAGGGTGTCACGTTAATTGTCTCAGGATGGGGACAGATGTTGCTTAAGCAATTATAATAAGCAATTGCACGAGCAATTATCTTCAGATTACCAACGCCAGTATCTCTCTGTGTGCATTCAGGTAATCATGGACAAAACCAGAGTCTAGTCACGAGTCAAGAGCTGTTTACACCCCCCTAAAATTGACTTCAGAAGTCTGCCTGGAGGGTACACCAAGGATACCACCCAGTCAACGACAAGCTTGTAACACATTGAAAAAAATCTATTCTGCAGACTTACAGTGGTGTGCTTTCACAATGGAAGGCTAATTGAAGGCTGGTGGTGAGGAAAAAATATGTTTTTATTTGCTATTTACTACTTCTACTGCATAAAAACCATACAAGAAGAAGGGTGTGTGTATGAGAAACTGAAGTAGGCAAGAAGATCAATCTTCATCAAATAGTTGTGAAGAGGATTTCAGGTTTATTAATATGAAAAAATATAATAATTCTCTGATCTTAAGCTTCCTCCTCCCTGCAGTTTTGTTTGTTTGTTTAAATTGCAATTTTCTGTAGAAGAGTTCTGGAGTTCCTGTTGACACCTTACCTCCATAATCATAGGAGTTTGGGTAATAGCCTGGATAATAATCACTCCATCCACTTTTTCCATAGTAATCATCAGTATACCCTTGCCTGAAAGAAAGCACACAGGCATAAAAACGTTTTTCTTCCTCCTTCAATNGCACGAACCTGCTGCCGTACGGATACGCTTCTCTCTTCGGGTAAGGGTTGTGCTCAGCATCGTACCAGTACCTCTGCTCATAGCTTCTAGGATCTCTGTATCTGGGATCGTATGCCGATGAGTAACGTTCCCAGCGACTTGGATCTTTGGATAAGAAGAAGAATTGGTTTAAGTACTGGAAGCTGTGGCCTACAGCCTTTTTCTACACCTTTCATTGTATGTTGATTTGGTCCTGGAGCATACAGCAGAACTATTTTGAGTTAGAAAAACAAATGAAAAATGACAACAAACAAATCAGTTTCACACCTTTCGGACAAGCAGGGTTATTCTAGATAGCTTGCTACTCTTGCAAGGGCAGTGTTTACCATCAGACAGCTAGATCTCTTCTAGCAACTTTGAAACTCCATCATAGCATGGTAACAACCCAACAAGTATTCACAGAATCCTTGTGATCCGTCCTCAGGGTGTCACGTTAATTGTCTCAGGATGGGGACAGATGTTGCTTAAGCAATTATAATAAGCAATTGCACGAGCAATTATCTTCAGATTACCAACGCCAGTATCTCTCTGTGTGCATTCAGGTAATCATGGACAAAACCAGAGTCTAGTCACGAGTCAAGAGCTGTTTACACCCCCCTAAAATTGACTTCAGAAGTCTGCCTGGAGGGTACACCAAGGATACCACCCAGTCAACGACAAGCTTGTAACACATTGAAAAAAATCTACAGACTTACAGTGGTGTGCTTTCACAATGGGAAGGCTAACTGAAGGCTGGTGGTGAGGAAAAAATATGTTTTTATTTGCTATTTACTACTTCTACTGCATAAAAACCATACAAGAAGAAGGGCGTGTGTATGAGAAACTGAAGTAGGCCAAAAGATCAATCTTCATCAAATAGTTGTGAAGAGGATTTCAGGTTTATTAATATGAAAAAATATAATAATTCTCTGATCTTAAGGTTCCTCCTCCCTGCAGTTTTGTTTGTTTGTTTAAATTGCAATTTTCTGTAGAAGAGTTCTGGAGTTCCTGTTGACACCTTACCTCCATAATCATAGGAGTTTGGGTAATAGCCTGGATAATAATCACTCCATCCACTTTTTCCATAGTAATCATCAGTATACCCTTGCCTGAAAGAAAGCACACAGGCATAAAAACGTTTTTCTTCCTCCTTCAATCTTTTCTAAAGTCAACAAACAACAACTGTATGCCACAAGAGATGAGGCAGTTTCCTATTTAAAATGATGCATTTAGAGGAAATGAAAGAATCACAAAATTAAGACTTTACAAACCCACATATCATTAAATTGTTGTGTGCCAGAAAAAGCTGACAGCCCTTACTACAACAATCACTAAATCATTGCATGAACTGCTTTGGTGGTAAGCTGAATTACTTACAGACAATCAATCATCAGAACTACTGCTATTTAATAGCAGCCTTTGAACTCTCCAAACAGAGAAGTCGGTAACTTAACAAGTAATGAACCAATTGCTCCCTTAACTTTAAGAGTGCTTTGTTATACATCTTATGGTGATGAAAAGAGGGCTACAGCCTGGAGAAGAGGTCATGAAAATAGGTCAGGACGTGCACTAGCACTCACGGATAGATGAACAGAGGGTTGCAGCCTCTGGGGCTGCAGTTGTGGCATCTGTCACCAGTGTTAAACACAGTCAGAAACAAGATAAAACCAAAACATGCTACACCCTTCTCTGGGGACCTGGCCAAAGAAGTCAGTGCTGTGTCACCTCGTTGGCTCAGAGCTGATGCTGGTCTGTGGCACTCAGAACACCAGCACTGCTGGCGTCCCAGAGCTTTATCTGCATCCTGCTCTCAGACTGTCTCAAGCTCAACTGTTGGGTAGATGCAGCAATGTTTTGAGTGTTCACAAATCCCTACATTTAACACTTCAGCAAATGAGCATTAAAATAAATAGCACTGAGATGAAACTGTAACACAGCACGTAACTAATTCCAGGCATCTTCTAGGTTATTGCCCTCCTTGGATGGCATGTAGGAAAGGCTTGCTTTTCATTTGAGCAGAGAGAACTGAAGAGAAGCAGACACTCTTTTACAGAGCCCACATTAGAGTGCTGATGGTCCAGATGAACCGAACAAGCACAAGAACCTGACTAAACCCAACACAACAATGCAAGAGTCAGCAGAAATGCAAGAGAGAACTGGAATACTTTCACTGGAGAAAGAAAGAAAGATGTGGCCATTACTTGCAAACTCACGAGCCTTTATTGTATGCTATTTTTAGGACACTGTCCCAGTCTCTGAAAAATGCTACAAGATGAATGTTAGATCAAAAATGTAGTGTGTCTACATGTATGTATATACAGCACATAGACATGCATGCTTCTATCTACCCATGTGTGTACACACACACACTCACAAATACACGTATGTATACATATGGGAGGCAGATATTAAATGCCAATGTAGAACGATGGGAGCTTTCCTGCTCCTCTACAACTGATCACAGACCTGACAGGGCGAACCCCAAAGTGGCCAAGCAAGTCAAGTGATGCTCCTCCCTGGAACGCGTGGGAAATTTGCCAACACAGCACCTACTCTGCAGAGGAGGAGGGTTGATCTTATCAGATCAGGCTTATCCACCCCACCGATGTCCTCAGTGTCCTTCAGAAAGATGTTATTCACCTTCCCAAACAGTTTACAGAGCTGCATCACCAGTATGGGTACATTAAGGGCAAGTTTTAGGCAGGCTGTCACACTGATTTGAAGTAATCACCAAATAAATTTGACACAGCACCAAGGTAAGTCCACTTGATCCATGCTCTCTCTCTCCCAAACATCTGAAACACTGCAGGTCAGTAGGCCACAGGCACGGCTACACTTGTAAAACAAACCCCAGAGCAATGTGCAATTTATTAACAGAATCAGTGACCACTGCTTAAGTGCAAGCCAGGAACTACACCAGTAAAACAGCGTTGGTTCACAGCCCCGCGGCCCGTGCTGCTCTTTCACAGCACAGGAAACAGAGCTGACCTCAGCAGCCAGGCCACCGCAGCACGCTCCTGCCTGGCAGGAATTCCACCCACCACCCAGAGAACTGAATGAAAGGAGTAAGCAGCTTCAGCAACAGAACAGGCTGTGGAATCATATCTTTTTCATCAGTGGCATTCGATACCGTCCGTTCCTATGACAGCACACAATGAGCTTTTGAACTTCCTCACTGTGGTTTGTGCTATGAAGAAAAGGCATCGTTACACTCCCTGCTCCAGGGTACATCAGATCGCTGCTCGACTCAGGAAGCACGTACCTAGAAGAAGGCCTGTCAGAGCAGTGACTAGCTCTGGAACTGGGGCGTTCAGGCTCCGAGTACCGATAGCTCCCAGGCTCCATGTAAGCAGTGCCGGCGCTGTCGTAGTGTCTGTACCGGGGGTCGTACTGTCCGTAGCTATCCTCCTAGAAAAGAGGTGGGTAAGTAAGGTAAGAGGCTTCCCACCTCCAAGAATGAACCTTTAAAAAACCCCAAAGAAATCACCATACATTAATGAGTTGGGCCAGAAGGGACCTTTCAAGCTCATCTGGTCCAACCCCCTGCAGGGAGCAGGGCCATCTGCAGCCAGAGCAGGGTGCTCAGAGCCCTGGCCACCTCCCCTGCAACGGGGACAGGGATGGGGCAGCCACCACCTCTCTGGGCAGCCTGGGCCAGGCTCTCACCAACCTCAGTGTAAAAAATGTCTTCCTTCTCTCCAGTTTCATCCCCCCTCCTTTTATTTAAACCCACCACCCCCTGTCCCGTCCCAACAGGCCCTGCTAAACACCTTTCTGACAGGTCCCCTGGAGTACTGAAAGGCCACAAGAAGGTCTCCCTGGAGCCTTCTCTTCTCCAGGCTGGACACCCCCAACTCTCAGCCAGGCCTCCCAGCAGAGGGGTTCCAGGCTCTGACCATTTTTGTGGCCCTTCTCTGCACTCGCTCCAACCAACTCACGTCCAGTTCAGGTTTGTTGCAGTTGTCACTGTCGACTTTTTCCAAGAACCAAATAAACTGCTATCAGCTGACGCCTGTGCCAACTGGAATCACTATTAGTGGTCTTCTTATTAAAAACTTTGAGTTTTTAATAAACTCTGTAAAGTAAGTTTTGTTAGCGCTGTCTGGATTTTCCCTACCATTAAATATTTAACATGAATGCTATGGGAATATTGATGATGACAACAGTTTAAACTCATTATTCAAAGATGAAAATTACTAGCAGATACTGAGGGGGGAGGAAAGGAAAAAAAGAGAAGTTTACCATGTAGTAAAGATGAGCTGCTGCCCTGGGATCTGTGGGAGGATACGGTGGTGGATACGGAGGCTGGTAAGCATCGTACGGGTGCCTGTAGTAGTAGTAAGGGTTCTGGGCTGGACCAAAGGCATCCTGAGGAGTCTGAGGCAGGGACGGACGCTGCAGATCTTGCTGCACACTTGGCATGACTGACTGACTGGTGGTGGTAGAAGGGGCTGTGGATGTTGGAGCACCCAATGGCTGCCCAGATGCCGGTTGCTTATCGGGACTTGTCTGATCGTACCCCGCTGTCGGCTGCGCTGAGCTCGCCTCCGGGGGACCCGCCGGCTGCGGAGGGTTGCTCAGCAGCTGGTTCTCCCGCTGCTGCGATGCCTGCACGGCCTTAGTCCCTGCAGCAAGCTGGTAGTTTGAAGGGACTGAGGGCTGCCCGGGTGTTGGTTGCTGCATTTGAGCTGCTTGCATTTGTGGCTGGGATGGCAGTGCTCCCTGTACAGCTCTGTCTGGTACAGCCTGACGCTGCACATCTTTTGTCACCTGTTGATAGAAATGTTGTTGGTCATGCATCTCGGGACCCACCTGACCAGCACTACCAGCTGACTGCTGAGGATATACTGGACCACCAGAAAGTGACTGGTTAGGCACCTGTACAGAATTACTTGCACTGGTTTTCTCCAACGTCCGTGGTACTGTGAAGTCGAGCGCTCCAGCAGCTTCTTCGTTGCTATTTGAATGATTTGCAGCATTATTAGCCTGCACTACAGAATTAACAGGGGGGACTAGAGCACTTCCACTGGGGAGATTCATCCCAGGAGAAACAGATGAGTTAGACCCTGGCTTGCTAGCAAATTCGGGAACAAAACCTTCCATATTAACATTCTTTTGCCCTTCTGGAGCTAAATTAAGCGGAGTTTTCAAAAGCGAGTTTGCAGGCTGATTAGAAGCAGTATCAGAGGAATTAACAGGGCTTTGTAATAAATTATGCTTTAAGAGATTAGCGTTTGGAAGTGCATTAACTACCAGAGGTCCAACTTGCATCACAGGTAACGGCACATTTTCCCCAGAAGTGATCCCACCAGCATGTGAAGTTTGGGGACCCATTGCGGGCTTGTCCCCAACCCCAGAGTCCTTCATTGGCTGATTGTTTTCATGGTTGCTTAGCTGATTAGATAGAGAAATAGAAAAATTAATTGGCTGGGCCAAGTTATAGCTTTGATTAGGCTGAGCAATCAGGATAGGCTGATTTTGCAAAGACTCTGTAGGTGGAGAAGACAACAAACTTGCATAACCAGAACTTGCCTGAGACTGAAGTGCCTCCTCTTCCCCCATTTTGGGAGGATTCTCAAGATTTTCAGAAGCTATATTTCCATCTTGGGAAAGCTGCACCGCAATAGCCCCTGGTTTACTTGGCTGTTGATTAGACAGGCCTTCTTCTGGTGGCTGAATGACTTCCACAGTTTGCTTGGCAGGTACGTACACTGCAGGAGCAGCAGGAGCTAGAAGAACATTTCCCCCAAAGTTAGGTAACTCATTATGAGCCCACAAAGTTGTTGCTGGGCTATCACACTTCTTAACTGCTCCCTGAGCTCTTGTCGAAGCCCTTCTCTCAGAAACTGATTGTATGTTTTCCATAATGGGTCCAGAGTGCAAGACATTCCCAGCTTCACCAGTGACTGCAAGAGGCAGTGGGTGTACCTGAGGCATGAAAATATTTTCTAGGTTATCTGGTGGCTGTTCAAGATTGCCGGGGGACGCAGCTGGCACCGCTGTGTTCTTCTTGATATTCTTTTGATTCGAGTGGTTCTCTCTTAACTCAACCACCATCTTTGCTTGGTCAATCTCTGCAGGTTTTATACCAACTCCATGGGACCTCACAGGTTCGAAAGAACTATTTGCACTTGTTTGAAATACTCCCGTAGGCTTAGGAGGACTTGGAGTTGGAGGCTGGGATAGATGACCGTGGTAGTTTTTGCTCAAGTTTAGCTCACTTGAATCGCCTCCCAGAGGAGAGGAGTCAATCTGCTTAAAGAAGCTAGCAGAAGACTCTTCATCAGGCTTCCCACTTTCTTGCTGAATAAACGTTCCAACCTGCTCTTGAGGTCTTGCCGAGCCAGAAGCGCTCCTATGGCTGATGCTGCTGTAGTTTGAAGATACGCTGTCTGGCCGGACAGGATGAGGTAATGAATCGGGTGCCTCCAAATTTGGTCCTCCTTCAGCATGGCTCACAACAGCATTCTTTGGAAGCATCTGACCTGGAAAGGATCCGTATCTGTACGGATCTGGACCAGCAGCCGGGGACAAAGCGCTGATGTTCTGTGGTTCACTTGGCAGCACCTCCTGATTCTGAATGCACTCCAGGTTCTCCACATTTTCATACTGTGACCCGCCACTCCCAGAGGGATCACCCACACCCGCCTTGTCCTCACTAACAAACATAGGGTGCTTAGCAGCCTGTGTCTCCTGCTGACTTACAATCTTAGGGAAGTACTGGACGTCCATTCCTTTCTGCACCATCTCGTTGGCTGAACCCACACCAGTCTGTGCCTGAGAGAGAACACTGGTTCCAATGCGCTGAGGATGCACTGGCTGCTGATACAAGGATGCTGAATTGGGCTGACAAGCATCAAACTCTGTTTTCTCAAGTACATAATTTCTTTCTGATGAAAGTATTTCTTCATTTTCTGCCTCATCCCCTTTGAAAAACATGGAGAGAGTTCCTGAATCTCTGTCTGTGGGAACAGGTCTATTTGATGTTTCAGACGTATCTGGAGACTGGTTTGGGGGGTTATTTTCCTGAGCTGTGGGAATGACAAAACTAGAGTCTTGCAACGGTGGCTGTGGGTAAAACTGTTCCTGGTAGGGTTGACTTAACCAAGCATTGGTCATTTCTGTGTTCTGCCTAAACACGTTTCCAGGCTGGATGCTGTTCACGTGATGACTGTTACTTGCAGAGCTGTTTTTCCCATTCTTTTCACAACCAAGGGATAAAGGCGCTTGCATGGTATTTTGTGGAATACCTTGGTGTACAAGACCCTGCTGTAAATGTGTCTGTGGAGGAGGATGAGAAGCACTAAGAGAAGACTGAGAAACGTTATGAACATCAGTCTGAGGGGATGGCTCAGGATAGGGTGCAAAATTTCGAACCGGAGACTGCAGGTTACCTTGAAGAGGTCTCCACTGAGACACGGGCTGCTGAGGAGGTGGAGGGAAGAGTGCGGACGTACTGGGTCCCAGAGGAACATCATTTGGATCTCTACTGACATCCTGTCTACCTCCGGGTTTGTTTGATGCTGACACCATTCCCGGATGCACACCGAAAGAATTTTCAGCTGCTGCTCCTGTATTATAATGCAAGGGTACTGCAGGCCCACGGAGCCCAAGGTCTGCGTTGGGATGCACCTCTGCAGTGCTATTTAGAACGTATCCTGGGGACGGCGAAGGAATCGGGACATTAGAAAACGTACTGGTATTTAATCCTGGCTGAGATACAGGAGCTGACAGTGACATATGTGGTCCGTGAGGATTGTCCCCTGCACGTGGCGGTGAAGTCTGCGGAAACGCCGCCGGGGAAGAACTTTGCATAACCAACGCGTTGCCCTTGGATGGATTATCTAAAGGGGAGCCCTGGGGAGTCTGTCTGCCAAAGGCAAAAGGGTCTGTCACGGGCTGCACTGGGGCAGCTGCTGGATTTGCTCGTTTACCCAGCGAGCTGCTTCTCCAGTACATGTTCCGAGCAACTCCCGCAGGAGGTGGAGCTGCCGCTCCCGCTGGCACAGTCTGGGGAGGCTGCTGCATGATGGCCTTCTGCAGGGTCAGGTGCTAGGTGACAAACTAGTGGAGCACGTCACAGACAGATCCCTTCTTCCACCCTGTTAAGGTAAAACAGATGACAAGTCAGTTTCCTTTGCAATTTTTAGTTTTAGAAACAAAACTACTCAAAGAACTCAAAGTGGAAAGTCTCTCTCTTCTCCAGAGTGCAGAAGAAATTTACACACAACACTGTATTTCTAAATCCTGGTCCAGTATTAATGAAATTTAAGGCTGGTGGTAACAATGCCCATTATTTAACAAGTGTATTAACAGCTCTAAGCAAGAGCAATTACACACAGTTCGGTCCTGCACAAATGTTAATCTGGGGCTGCTAAAGCACCAACGGCATTACACAAATTCAGCTGAAGCAGAAGTTGAGGCACAGCAGCAGTCAGCCTACCCCAGGACCTACAGGCACCACAGCAAGCTCGATTTCATTACAAAGAGGGGAGAAATTGTATCTAATTCTGTCAGAGACTATCTTCAGCCCCGTTGTGCTGCTGCTGCTGATGTGAATGGACCTTTTCAGAGGTAAGATGAGAAGCATCTCAAGAAAGAATTCATCAGATGTTAATCCCCTCAACAGAACACAGTCCATTTTTGTTTCAAACAAGAAAACATTGTGTAGGACAGTGGTGTTATTTACTTTGAGAAAGGCAACCGGGTTTTCATCTCTCTTCTAGATGAATGCTGCATAACAGCAGAACTGCACTGAAGAGCATAAAAGGCAATCAACCCCCCCCATTAATTATTTGATGCTTCTGCTTTAGCACTGAGGGGACTTTGGCACGGCATGGAAAGGAAAGGCACAGAAGCACTCTAACTCTACCAGTTAGATCTCCAAACAATACCAGTTAGGAATTTGGTACACAGGAAGTTCAGGAAATTAATCAGGAACAGGTATTTTTCAATTTTATCACCCCTAACAACCTGGGGAGGAGGGAAGCTGACAACAGTAGAAGTGCTCTTCAGTACGTGTCCAGTTCAGCTCAGCAGAGCTTTAGCTCCACATGACAGCCTTGTTTTCTAACAGGACACAACAAATATGGTTTATATCATCTAGAGCAAAGTACCCACAGCAAGTGTTTCGTACCAGATGCACTCTTGTTTACAGAGGACAGAGAAAGGCTGTGCAATTTTGGTTGTTTTTACTGACAAGATGCTGAAACTTAAAAAAAAATGTGTAATAAAATGGGAAGCCAGAAAAGTCAGATGTTTGTAATTAAGCCAAAATTTTAATAGCTATTGAGAAGTTGAAATGCAAAATACTTCTGGGTTATGGTTAACAGAAAAACCTATGAGTGAACACTGGGTAACTACACATATTTCATAGAGATTTAGAACTAAAACATTCCAAAAGTATACTGACCTAGTAATCAGACTTTACTGGACAGCAGGACAACTCACACGAGGAAAGAACCCAACAGTTCCTCACTCCAGAACCCAACAGTCCTATATATAACCCAGGTCCCACTTTCAGAAGGCCTCAGTCAACAGAGACTGAATCTCTCAATTCCTCCCCCACACCCACGTATTTCATAGTCATATTAAAACTTCTTAAATTTATTAAAATGTGTTTTGTTCAAATGGGAAAAGAAGACCAGAAACTGGCCTCACCAGCGAGGATTAAACAGAAAGCTTCATCAGTTTACTGCATTACTTGCATTTGTCTTCAGCATTCTGAAAACACAGCTGCCTGGTGACTTCCTCCCAAGGAATCCTTCCAGCCAGGGGCTGGTGCTTTGCAATCTTTTCTCCCATTACAAAGTCGAGGTGAAGATTTCCAGCTGGCCACGCTTAGCACCAGCCACGTTAGCAGGAAACCTGCCTCAACACCCACCTCAGCTCCCATGGGCTTAAGAAACCCTGGGCTGCTCAGGACACCCACACTGATTTTTTGTGTTCTTTACAGTATTAACTGAACTGCAAAACCTCCTCCCACCCCTGCACATAAACCAGGATTTTTGTGCTACATATGACAAAGCAGGGAGGAAAAAAGGCTAATTGAAACCACTGCCAAGGTAGTTACCTCCTGGAAAGCACTGAGCAAGATGTTGATGTCTACCTCACAGTTCTGTTCTTACAGACAAGGTGTTTCTGAAACACAGCCGAGCACAGAAGCCAACTGCTTTTACAACTTAAATACTCCCAACTTTCCAGCGTGGATTTCACTCCATACGGTGTCTTATCAGACGTACACAGAGAATGAAAACCCTAACACTTCACCACATTTGTGTTACAACCAGCACCAGCAAGGAGCCAATTCAAATAAGCAGAGTTCTGTGTTGAAGCTCTGGGTTGCCATTCCCATAGCAAGACCTGGAGCTTTTCATTCCATGAGTTCAACGGGAGGGTATCAGCTCCCTCACCGAAGGGAAGTTAATATTAACAGACTGCACACAGTAGCCAAGGCACACAAGATTTGAGGAATTAAGTCCAAATAAAATGAACGTGCCCGTGTCAGGCAATTTAAACAGACAATATCAACTCGGTGATACTGACCCTCCCCACCCCCAGTGCAGCATTAACAGAAATGCTGAGTTTTTGGGAGGAATTTTTACATGAGAAATAACTACGTAAGCTGGGAGCGATGAATCTCTGCTTTATCTACCTTGGAAATTCTTAACTTCCAGCAGGTTTACTAAGAGGTAACACAGAGCAGGCTGCTGAACATTAGTCACCAGAAAAAACAATTGCAGAAGGTGTTCCCTGACATGCCAAAAAAGAAGGAAAACATTAAAACAACCCTCTAGACAAGGCCACCGATAAATTTCACCCGACCAGCTCTAGAACCATGACCAGTTTTAAACTCTGTGAAAATTGATCTGCACGAAAGAATAACTTACTTGGGGTGAATTATTTCAATCCTACCTCCAAGGGACACAAGTTAAATATGCTAAACAAGAATAAGTGTTCCACAAAGCAGGTCACAGAGCACCAACATCAGCTCTCACGTGTGCCTATAGAGACACAGACACTTGCACACACACGCACGTACCGAGCAATAAACAGCACGATTGCACACACGGGTCCCCAACAATGACAGCAAAGTGAATAACAAGAAGTTGCTGCAATCCCAAAGACAAGAACAGCTGGAAAACTAGATATGGAGCTTTAAGATCAGTGTCTGGGACTCTAATTTTTCACTTTCTTTTTCTACGCAGACAGCACACATGCAGGTGACACTCAGACTGAACACGCTCTGCATCCCCAGTACTGCCAATAGCTTCCTGATGGCTTTCTCACAAATGGTATCCAGCGAAATCAGCTCCTGGGGTATCAAAAGCACTGAGTTTAAGGTGAAAAGCCCCAATTATATGCAGCAGCATAAAAGATTTCCCATTTGTTTTGGGAAGGAGACTGACTACCAGCCCGTCACGCCAGCAGGTCCAAGACTTTCAGGCAACAGTACCACTGAGTCAGCACCAGTTGCAGACCTATGACACTTAACAAGTCGAAAAAACAGCGTGACGAGAAGTACCGCGTCTTATCACGGGCAATACGCGACCGCGAACGTCAGGCGGTACTTCTGGCCGCGGAATCGCCTTTCCTCTCCCCCACC
>VWZY01012553.1:0-14312 GCA_013399075.1 Chloroceryle aenea
GCTGCATCCTTCTTCGAGGGGAAATGTGCATTGTTGATTAGCTATGATGTTCTGTTTCATTTCTAAAGTATATGAAGATCACTGTTAGGTGAATTGGTCCCTTTATCACCTAATTTGCAGTATCTCGATGAGGTATTTTGAGGCTTAATTGATAAATGCTTGAAAATACATTCAAGTCTTTTGAAAGGATAGAGTGGGTGATAATACATGTCTACAATGAGTATTTGCAGTTACTCTGAATGG
The DNA here is from genome assembly GCA_013399075.1 of Chloroceryle aenea. Lineage (NCBI taxonomy): Eukaryota > Metazoa > Chordata > Aves > Coraciiformes > Cerylidae > Chloroceryle > Chloroceryle aenea. The sequence goes on from VWZY01012553.1 coordinate 244, forward strand.
AAACCTGGATTTTGTTGATGCTCAGCTGTAGTTCATATGCGACCTCTGCAAGCTCTGCTGAGAGTTATGCCCGGACACAGTCTCTCACTGAGGCTGCATTGTCAGTAAGAGGCAGAATAACTGAGCTGCAGCTACATAACACTGACATTGGAAAGTGCAGCAATTTAAAGCGACAACCCAAACCAGCACTTTTAAAGTTATTAAACTGCATGGGTCCCAAGAACAGATGCTCACCCCAAAAAGTGGTGACATTCCCAAATACACAAACCATTAGAAAAAAATCATGACTGAGAAGGCTGACATTCAAACCCCTTCACAAGCTGCACCAGACCTGCGAAGAGTAGCAACAGATGGAAATTGGTGTCCCTCAGGGGTCCATACTGTAACCAGTGTTCTTTAATATCTTCATCAATAACATAGACAATTGAATTGAGTGCACCCTCATCATGTTTTCAGATGACACCAAGCTGAGTGGTGCAGTTGACATGTCAGAGGGATTGGATGGCAGCCAGAGGGACCTGGACAGGCTTGACAAGTGGGCCTGTGTGAACCTCATGAGGTTCAACAAGGCCAAGTGAAAGGTCATGCACCTGTGTCAGAGCAATCCTTGATATCAGTACAGGCTGGGGGACGACGAGATTGAGAGCAGCCCTGCCGAGAAGAACGTGGGAGTACTGGTGTATGAAAAGCAGGACATGAGCTGACAATGTGAGCTTGCAGCCCAGAAAGGCAATTGTATCCTGGGCTGCTAAAAAAAAAAAAGGGTTGACAGCGGGTCAAGGGAAGGGATTGACNGGGAAGTGATTGTCCCATTCAACTCTGCTCAGGTGAGATCTCACCTGCAGTACTGTGTCCATCTCTGGAATCCTCAGCACAAGAAAGACATCAACCTGTTGGAGCAGGTCCAGAGGAAGGCCACAGAAGGCTCTGAGGATACCTTACTGCAGCCTTTCAGTACTTAAAGGGGTCTGTAAGAAAGATGGAGATAGTCTTTTAGCAGGGCCTGTTGTGACAGAACAAGGGGTAATGGTTTTAAACTAAAAGAGAATTGATTCCAACTAGATATAAAGAAGAAATGTTGTTACTATGAGGATGGTGAAACACTGGGAGAAGTTGCCCAGAGAAGTGTTGGAGGCCCTATCCTTGGAGACATTCAAGGTCAGGTTTGATGGAGTTCTGATCAGCCTGCACTAGTTTAAGATGTCCCTGTTTACTGCAGAGGAGTGGACTAGATAAACGCTTCCAACCCAAACAATTCTATGAGTCACCAAATGATGAGAGTAAACTTGCCCAGCTTCCATGTCAAAAGCAGTGGAAGAGTCCAAGAGAATTACAGGTGAGAGATGGTTGCAGCTTTCCAGAAGGGAGGAAATAGCTGGAGAAACACTCTTGGAATTGGAAAAGTTTTCCAAAGCCCTCTCTGAAGTGAATCAAAGTTGTCATTCCGAATGAGGTGTGATGGCAAAGTGTAGTTTTCCAGGATCTTGGCAGAAACTGTAGATTAGACTTAAGAGGTGGGTAATCTGTGTAACATGCAACGGTATTACCTTAAAAAAATGGAAAGTGGAAAAGTGAAATGCTGAAAATGCAGCTTCAGTATGACAGAAATAAGATAACCAGCCACTGGACTACGGGTGATTTTCCTTCTCTGGATCTGGATGAGCAGGATTCTGCAGGAAAAACAGCAGGCACTCCTATGATGAATGATCATCTCAAAATCCCTGCTCACAGATGATCTGAAATAAGGGAACACAAGCAAACCTTACTTCATTGTGGAACTCCTTCATCTGAGTGTATGGCCAAGTGACCTTAGTTTGGGTGGTGGCCAGTGGCATTTTAACACATTGACTTTGTTCTTGTGTACTTTAATGTGCAGAACTGTCCTTTCTCCCCAAACCAAGGGCTTTGCACCATTTAGACAAGGCAAGTTTAAATTGTATCTCAGTGCTTTCGAAAAAGCTCCATCTGGCCTTGGCAAAGGTCTTACACTAGTTAATGCAGTGGGATACCACTGAGCAGTCTCTTTTTGATGCTAATGGATAAGTTTATTTTGTAGTTCAGGTCTGAGGCAGTAGCACCTCAGATTTCCTCCAGTGTGGAAATGATTAACTTTAGACCTCTGAAATGCTTCATATTCCACCTGTGAGACAGTTTTGTGTGCCAGGGACACAATTACCTGTCAGGACAGAATCTAACTGGAGCTGGAGACTTTGTCTTCAGTGGGGAAGTCCTTGAGCATAAAGCCTCCCTCAGTGGCACCATTCCTCAGCTGAGAACTGCCTCCTGCTGTGTGGCCACATATGCCAAGCACAGCTGGATGATGTATCAGATGTAGTTGGACTGACCCATTACAATGGGCATGCTGCAGCATGCAGCCGGGCACAGGCTCTGATGCTACACTGCAATGCATGAGGTACCAACCAAACCAGAGAAGTGTGAGTGCTGTGCGAGTTTTGGACAAGTGTGTGCCATTTACAGGTTTTTTTGGTCAGAATGGCAGGATGAACTTCAATTAAAAAAAATAAATCTAAATTTTCACATGCTTAGAAACAGCAATTGAAAAATTACTAAGCTTATTCACAAAGGAGAGAAGGTGCATCTTTTCCTGAAGAATGAAATTGCTTTGGCAAAGGTTCTTATTTCTGTATATGTCCATGGTACGTCTCCTCTAGAAGACATGACAGAGTAAAAATAATTCATGAATGCTTCCTGAGGTGTACCTTATAATCTGTTTTGTTTCTGTCCATAACATCTGAAAGATAAGGACAAAAAACTTCCAGAATTGCCTTGCTCACTAAGTCCCACCTGTTGGTTGTACTGCATGAGATAACAGAACCAGGGACGATCTTATTAGTGGTGAGGAAGAGCCTGTGTCTGGTGCGGAAGAACTCTCCCTATCGTATTTCGTCATGGCACATGACCCCACGGTGCTTTGATAGCAGCTGTTCATGCCCAGCTACAGCCCATCATCATCTTGCCATTATGGTATCAGATAACAGAAAGGGCTGGTGACCTTGATGAGAGCTTGCACAAGCTTATTCAAAAAAACTGCAACAGTTTGCAAGGAAAGGCCTGCTGAGAAATATGGACTTGACAATGGAGGATAAAACCATGGGGAACTACAGATGTGATGGGCACTCTGAGGAGTCAGTGCTGAGGAAGATGGAGGAAGGACAACTGACAAGGATAGTCAGCAGCAATGACTGAGGATCAGCACAAAGCATGGGTGAAGGGGATTGTGGTCCTGAGGAGTGAGAGGCAGCTGGGAAAAAATTCTGCCCAGGTGAAGTTATGAAAGGAAAACAATCTTGAAAGAACAGCTGCTGGAAGAAATACTGAAGGAGAAAAGAGAGGAACAAGATGGTTATGTTGGACATCATCCTGAACTTAACTTGAAATGTTTCTTCAAGGGAAGGTTTCCACTTGGAGGACAAACCATGGAAGAACATGAGGTCACAAAAAAGAAGATATAGCAAGGATGAGAATGATTCATCTCTCATCAAGGAATTAGAATAATTGAGTACAAAGATAAGGCAAGATTTCCAAACAAATAACCACAGTTACAGACCTTCCTGAGATGCACATGTGGCTTTCTTCCTCTTTGTGTATCAGATGAAGTTCTCTGGACTTCATGGGAAGAAAGAAGATGAAAGTTTATTCCTTGTATTCTTTGTCAGCTGGTGGGAGTAATAACCATTTCTTTGTCTGGGAGCCTTGGACACTGCCTGTGCTCTTCCCTTGTTAGCCTGGGGCATTACTTTACTTCTGTGGGTATGCTTATCTGCTGTTTTGCTCCCAAGAGAAATGGCACCAAAACCAACTTCTTTCAGCTAGATTTTACAAGCTGAGTATTTTCCCTCAGTGATTAAAATTTCTACTTTACATCCACTAATCCGGGGCCTACATGCGGAAGAACATCTCCATGCTCTGGAACATCACTGCCTTTTTTTGTCTGCAGACAGGTACCTGCACATCCCTTACCCAGTCCTGAGCAATGTTTACTTTGGAAATGTAAAATGAAACAAAAGTGGGGTGGAAGGTCTTTACAGAGTCTGAATCACACTGGATACAGCCTATTTCATGCACTGTTATGTACAGATGATATGTATTTATGAGAGAGTAAGAACAAATAAGAAATGCTGATTTTTAAAAAATATTTTCCATTGTACATAACTAAATATTTAAATATCACAATTTTCTGTAAATCAGAAATTTCACATATTTTCAGCTTATGAATCATTTCAGTGTCCTTACAGCAAAATGTTTCAGTGTGGCCTGTTTACACAAATTTGTCTTGCCTCCCTTTTTCCTCAACCTTCAGAAAAAAAATCACCTATATTAAAACATATGACCCTGCAGTGCTTTTTTATATCATGAGAGTCATATTCAAATTCCATGCCCCATAAAAAAGCGGTATTTTCCAGGTTATACTCCATATATCCATATTCCATTGGATCTCATAACACGACAATGTGCTTAGGTAGAAGGAAAAATGAACAATATTTATGGATAGGTAATCTGGCCTGGGACCCTGTTTCTCATGGGTATTCCTATATTTGTAGACTAACTGTAGTTAGTCTACTGTACGTTACTGACACTAACAAACACAGAAGCAATGCAAGCACGCTGTTTAAGTCTCTTAGCCTTCACAGTAAGAAAGCCACACACTGACTGCCTACTAGGAATGGTCCCTGGCCTGTGTAATTGTTCAGGAGAAGTGCTAATTGGCTCAGCCCAAAGTCATACCAAGAAATATTTTAAAAAATTTATGATACAGGCAATAGCATTTTAATGTCTGGGAACATTCCCAGCAGCTGCTTTATTTATTAGCATAAGACCATATACAGCCCCAAATTACAATTCCTTTAAGACAGCATTCCACATTATGCAGTTTAAAGTTGAAGGGATATATTGTTTAGATTTTTCCCTAAGAAACAATTGAAAAATGTTGAAGTAATGGATCTTTTCTCATAGTGAACACTGATTCTGCAGAAACTGCACTTCTGTTTTGGAAATCATGAATGAGCAACTCATACTTAAGGAGACCCAAATTTTAATTGAATAATTAATTCTTTAGGCTGTAGTTTGTTCTTTTTGGTTTGTTTTTTTTTTTTTAGTGGTTCATAAATAATCATTCTCAACACTTCTGTGAGTACAGAGTAGTATTTCAGAAGTGGGAGAATGAGTTTCAATGAGATAAAAGTAAGAAACATGGAGTGTTGTGAAGGCTAACTCCTACCTAGCCAGATAGTGTCTCTTCTACTGGTACAACTTCAGGACCAAAATTTAAAACACCATCTCAAAAAAAGGAGATGCATACCAAGAGAGGCAAATATCTCTAGTGAATTGACAAATATCACACTGGGACTCTGTAGAAGTGGTACTACATTAAAATCTCTAGGTGTACTTCCTTAATCACAAGACTACTTCATCTTTCTTTGGTTCCCTATTTCACTCAGCTCTGATTTCCCACAACAAATGAGCAAGGATGCTGGAAGGAAAGAGGCAATTCCACTATGAAGTTCCAATTCTACTTCTAGGGATGCACTGCAGCCTATATGCAGGTGGAGCAGGAGTCCTGTGGAAACTCTACTTGGTGATAATGTTGAGAGAAGATATCACCATACATAGCAGTTCACAAGACTAAATGAAGTTGAGGGTAACATAATTTTTGGCACCTCCTCAATAGTGAGTGAGTGACTTTGCAAGAATAACATTCCTTAGCATCATTTTATGCCTGTAGAATACTTTGCACTGGGGTGTGACTGTGTAAGAAGCATTTGTCATGCTAGTTCAGATTCTTTCTGTTAAAATGTGATTAATTAAGAATAAACTGTGTGGCCAAAGGTTCTAAAGGAAATAAAGTATATAAAATATAAATATACAATCCTACATATGTATAAAACCAAATAAGACTAAAATAAGGCAAGGGAAACCAGGTTATCAAGCTGGGATATTGCTGGAACACACAGTGGAGCAAACAGCTAACTATTTAAAGGTTACTGGAGCAGGGATATCTCAACTAGACTTCTGATGTTAATGGTGGTAAGCATTTCACGTTTGAACTCTAAAGAGTGGAGTTGGTCATGTGTCACTGACTTCCTATAAAGATACTGAATCTTCGTCACAGTCTTTACTAGTACATAACAGTTGTTTCGTTTCTATTGCAGGCTGGTCACAGTGCTCAGAAATATCAGTTTAGTGCTCAGAAATAATTTTTCAGATTTGAGAGATATATGACTGTTGCTGACTATTGCTGAGAATTTTTGCAGGCTTTTAAAAGTTTTATTTCTATTTACATGGCTTTTACATTATACTGCCCACAGGGGAGAAGAGAAGGGAAAAATCTGAATGAACTTTGCCTGCTTTTAGTCCATGTTATAGCTCTGAATGCTCCATCTATTTCCAGATTTTCACAACCCATTAAATACATATAGAGCAAACTGTGGGATTTCTTTCAGTACAATTTTCTTGTCTGCATGCTTTGGTTTGGTCTTTTTGGTTGGTTGGGTTTTTGTTTTTTTTTTTTTAGGGTTGGTTGGTCATTTTTTTTCTTCTTGGTAGAACCAAAATGAAAAGTGACCTGAATTTAGATTTTTTTTTTTTTTTCCTCCAAACACCCTATGTTCTGTAAAGGGGCTGAAAGTTGGTAATAGTTCCAAGCAGGAATTATTTGTCCATATGTAAACTACCTCAATCGCACACCATCTGTAGACATGTAGCAGTGATCTAATTACCATACTGAGGATATGGAGAGAGAAGAAACCCTCCTTGGAGGCTGCCAGAGCCAGTGATCCTTGTATATTGTGCAATGGTTTGCACTGGAACACACATGGGAATTCCAGAAACTCAAATAGTCATACAAATCTGCCAAAAATATCAACAGAAAAGAAAGATGTGAAATAATAGGGACCGTTAATGGGATGGAGTAAGCCATGAAGTCTATATAGTTTTCCTTATTAGCATGTATAGCCCTTAAAGGGGAATCCTGACCATGAAGGAAATATTTCAAATAATTATTTTATCTAATACAAGTGCATGCACACACACGTGTATAAGCAAAATTACTTATATTTGCCATTCACTTGTGTCAGAAATGCATCTTGTTTCCCTCATTTGTATCCTTTCAGTTTCTTATGTGCTCTCCCTGACATGCATCAGTGAGAGCTTTTCAATCTCATTTCCTCTTCTCACTTTTGTTCTACTTCTTGCTGCCCTGACTAGGTTTAACTATCTTCCTGCTTCCCAAATTCTCATTATCTTTCTGTCTCTCACCTTTTCAGTATGATTCCTCCTCCTTCCACCCAGGCTTCCCAAACATCTCTCTCGACTCCAAGCTCTTTTCCCCCCAACACCTTCCCCAGCCATTTCTAGCCTCTTGTCTATTATTAGTTACTCCTAAACACAGCTGTATGTTTATTTAAGTTTGTAAGTAGCTGCATTCCTTGATGTTCCCAGTACTTAAAAAATAATTAAAAAACCTAAACCACCATCCATTAATGCCTTCCTCCTCTTCTCCCTCCTGTTTCATCCTAGAGAAGAAATAAACAGCATTAATAGATTTTTTTTGTTTGTTGGGTGTGGTTTGTTGGATAATTTTGGAGGGGGTGGAGGCAGGGTAGTTGGAGTTGTGGTCTGTTTATTTGTTTTTTAAGATCCAGTTTAGCTGTTAGCATGTGAGAGTCACTGTAAGTATCTTGAGGGAAAATGATACGGAAAAAATGTTTTGTAGAAACACTGTGTGTTCACCTTTGGCATATACCTCCTTGGAAGCACAAGCACATGCATCCACCACAGTGAAAGCTCTGCCACTACTTAAGTCTCTTCTTATCTGCTTCTTGTTTTAGCATGGGAAATTGGGAGCAGGGAAAGAAGAAATCTTCTTGGCTGCTGGCAGTGAGTGTGGAGAGCTGAGGCTGGTGTGACCGAGGGTGAGACTAACCAACTGAGGTCTTCTTTGCTCAGCAGACCCTGATCTTTGCTCAGCCTGGTATTCTGGGTTACTGTTATAACAATTCCTATAAAATTCATGAAGTTGTTCTACTAGAACTCCTTCCCCATTATTTAACATGACAAGCTCCCCTGATCATGATATTTGGTGACTGACATATGCAGCCCAGTACTATGCAGCTCTGTTTGTCCTCCTATATTTGCAGTACTGCAGCTCAGTCAAATGTGATTTATTCCTCATGGTAGGGGACAATGAAGAGGCAGGATTGATTAATTTTTACAGGGCTTTATTTTTTTTTAATACTTCAGCCACGCATTCTATCCTTTTTTCCTTCTCTGACAGGATAATCTGAGGGAGGCTATTTCTCATCACGTGCAAATCCCACCAACTCTCTGGAGACAACTCATGGAAAGCACAACACCATCACTTCTGTGCTAATCCAAACCTTTTCCAAGAAGGGCTGAACATATTTTTTTGCAGGTCAGCGCTAGTTATTGTGCAGTTTTGCAGTCTGTTGTCCTGTCACTCTTCCTTGCCTTTGGCAGGTTGTCAGATATCATTAAGACGCTCTTAGTGATGTAGCATTGAACACTTAGTTTTGGTTACTCTTTTCTTAAGAGTAAAGTGGCAGCAAGACATAACTTATGTGTGGAAGGGGCTGAAGAGCATTAGCCTTTTATTCTCTGTTCAATTAAATGATATTTTTCTGTATGTACCTGTGATGTACAAATGTGCATGAATATATGTGCCAGCACCAAGGTGAAAAGACACGGGGAATCCTATGTTACCTCCTGATCCTCCTGAATCTTTGTCTGTTTGTGCTAGGAAAGTCCTAAGAAATCTGCTAGTAAACTACAGAGGTCACAGTTTCAAATAAACTAATCAATTCTCTATGACAGTAGTGTTATAGGAAAGTGTCTCTAATTCTGTAGGGTCTACCTTCTTCAGAAACAGAAACCGATGAACCTTCCCATAGCATTAAGTATGCAATCTAACAGATGATTATGAATGCTTCAAATGAGAGCTACTGGTTACCGTTATTAATTGCAGTAAATACGTTTGCAATGTATTGAGATAAAGTTTATTTAATTTAAATAATTTGCTTAAGCATGTAATTGGGAATTTTACAATTTGAATTAATTTTTGGGTAAACAGAAGAGCTTGGCAGTATTCAGATGACAGGAAAGTTTTATTCTGAGGCAATACATTCCTCTCACTCCTGTATATTACACAATTTAAAGCACACTTGGAAGTTCTCTATAATAACAGCTTTTTAAAATATGAAAATGTTTGTTCAGAAAATATCAGATCAAAATGTTCCTTCATTTTCCACTGCACTTTTAAAGGATTCTTTACCCTATTGAACAATAAAAAAAAACCAAACAAACAACTGGTATAGCTTCATGAAAGATTTTAACATCACAAAATCTGTATTGTTTTTCCCACAAAATCTGTAGTATGAACCTATTTGCACAGGTCTGTCTCTTACTACATAGAAGACTTCAGTTCTCCCCTGACTGTCTAACCCAAATCTATTTCCACTGTAGAGAAGCTCAGAGTGTGTAAACATTCCTTTTTTTTTGACTGTTAATAAGATACACATTTACAAACTTTTGCTTGAATCTCATCACTCACATTATGAGACCTTTTTAACAGACACAGTTTAAAGAGATATAGTCATTGTGAACTCACAGCACAACATCACTAGATGCTCATTGTCCTTTAAGTTTATTTGCAAATCAAGTTACAATTAAACCATGTCATTACAAAACAGTTTTGTCCAAGAGGATCTCTGCCCCACCACGGCACTCCCACGAAGGTTCTGTTGTGTGGACAGCTTCAAACATGACCTACATACATTTAAAGGAAAATCCTTTCTACTGTGTGAAAAGCCTCAATCATATTCCCAAACCATGGTATAACCTTGAATAAAGAGGCTTTATCATGGTTGAAGGCAGAATTTAGGTTCCTTCTACAGTGCAGAATTGGAGTCATGCTTTAATTGTATTGCAGGGTAATTGGGTCCCCTGGAATATATTTTTCTTTAGATATAGCTAAATGTAAGGCCTTAAATCTCTCAAGGACGTGAGATGTCATTACATCTTTTGCAGTACTGATATGAGACTAAAGAATTTGAAAAATGAAGGGGGAAGGCACATAAGTATGAAAAATTGACCCCAGCTTAGACAGCAAAAAAAAATAACTGTTGTAAAAAAAAAAAAATCTATTTTAGAAGTCTTCACTGTTTCATATCTCTACTGTTTTCTACCCAACAGAAAAGAAAAAAAAAAAATTAAAAATCCAGGGAGATATAAATTGAGTTATGCTCTATGCTTATGGCTAATGATGGGATTCATCAGAATCTTAGCCATTCCAGAACCTTAGCTGCCTAGTAACTAGACATTGAGCTTAATCTAGCTGTCAGACATCCTGGTTTTGCAATATACAGGCACTTTCTGGAAATTAGTTATCTTACTAACGGAGACTTGTAACTTAAGGTGGGAAGAAATGCCTTTTTGGAGATGCTTTTCCCTCTGAAGCAACCACAGAGGGAGTTTGGATAACTAGCTTATACTAGATGCATTTTTAAGGCATGTCAGAGAGGCAAGAGAAATCCTGTCCTCAGGTCTGCTACCAGGCCCTTACTCTGAAAAAAAATTTTCTCACTAATATCTCCATTAAAAGCCAAACCCTAAACAAGAGCAAGAGCCTTCTGACAGAAGCCAGAGCTTTGCTGCTGTTTGCTTTGCATCAGGAACACCACCTCCATAGACCTAAAAATAGAAATGAACTGCCCAATCTCTTCCCCTCCACTAGTACAGCAATGATCAAAGAGATAGATCAGTAAAAAGAACAGCTAGACCTTGAAAAAAAACAAGAGATAGGATCTTCCAGGATTCATGTTTTTGAAGAGTCACTTCTCTACTTATAAATGTATCCAGTCTTTCATTCTCCTAAGATATTTTTTTAACCTGACTTTTTGCTCTTTCTTACTTGTTACAATTATAATGGACTGTCCCTTTCCCTCTTTTCCCTTTCACTTTTGATTTTTATTTTGGCGTTGTGGAAAAGTCACAGCTATGTGAATGCCTGGGATCCTGAGGTGGCTTTTTACTTCTTCCTTCAGGCAGCAAAATATCTGCTAACTGTGTCCAGCCCCAGACTGTGAGGGATGCATAGTCTCCAGTTTGCCTAGAGTATAAGCATGAAACAAAATCATATTGGAGCCAATGCTATCAAATAAAATAAATAGGATCATAACCAGGTCTACTGTGCATTTACACAGCAGGACCATGGAAACACTTGAAATGGGAAAAGCATTATGGAGGCAAATCATTGCTGGCAGTCATATATATGCTACCATCTGTTGTTGCACTAAAAGAAACACGCTATTGGATTTTTCTCCTTTCTCCTCTAGCTCAAACTAGTTAAGCTCTGAGGTGGCAGGCAGAAGTTTCTTTCTGCTCTCCAGACTACAAAGCTGACACATACATTTCCTAAGAACATTATAGGAGCTTTTTTGGCAAGTGATCCAAAGATTCCCAGCAGTCCAGATACCAATAGCACTACACCTCAGGTGCCAAGAGAGAATCCATTCATCCAGCAGTGACTGTATCTGTTTTCAAATTAATTTCTTTGAATATATTCCCATTACCCAAAGAAAATGGGAAATTAGCTAGCAAAATCTGAGATAATGCTGTCTCAGCTCAATACTAGATTATTTGTGTTCATCCTCTTCTTACAAATTAACACAGGAAACAAAGGTTCAGAAGTATGCCTTTGTTTTTCCATACTGATGTTGATGGATTTGGTAAAATGGTTCTTTGGTTGGTATAAATCTGTGCACCTGCACTGACGATGTTTTGCTTACTTCTATGCTGAGAAGCTGAGTACAAGTTTTTTAGTAAAGTCTTCATTATAGAGCTACTGATAAAATCGTAAAGCTCTTCATGAGTCCAACCATCTAAGCACTAAACTGTCAGGAAGTCTAGTCTCCATCCCAACACAAACTTGGATACATCACTTGATACATTTATTATATAAAGGCTTTCTTGTGTCTTTTATTTCCTTCCAGAGAACTGAATCATTGATTTTTAAAGCCAAAAAAGGTCTGACACAAATCAGTCTCTTTTCTGTCACACAAGAAAGTCTGCATTAAAAAATCCTACATAAAATATTTAACTTCCATTTGAATTGCATTGTATCTTTTAAATAATGTCCAGTCTTTATTTTAAAATGTAATTAATAGAGGATCTGATATGTTAATAAGTTCACAATTTCATTGTTTACATATCCCCCAAAAAACCCCAAACCATACCTATTTTGCCATCCATTTTGCACTTACATCAACATCCTATAATCAGGCATCATCCGGTCCTTCAAAATACATCATACAGGCATGTATGTAAGAGATAAATAAAAATATATTAGAGTAGGACTGGAGAGGAAAATTCAATTTCATGTTTGCTCACATGACATCTAATATACCTGATGAGAAAAAGGGTAACTCTAGCTCAACATCTTCCTAATAAGACTGTTATTATATATCAATCTGACTAGTAGTACATACAACAGACCACAACCCCATCAAGGATATAAGCACAGGCATAAAACATGAGATCAATGGTTCACCCAGTCCCACTGTATTTGTCACATGGGGCAAAAGAAAACGGCATATGAAAATAAGGATCATATACATGCTACTCTCTGAAATACCGCTTCAGGCTTCAACAACTTGTAGCTACAAACTACCAGAGAAAAGTGTAGATTTATAAGTGTATAATATTTCTCCTTCCATAAACTTACCCTCTTTTTGAGCCTATGCCAACTTTTAGCTACCATGGCTGCTGTGGCAAAAAATTGCCCACCTAACCTCATAAGTTGAGAAGAATGACCCTCTTTTATTTTTGAACAGCCGCTTGGTGTGTTCATTTAATGCCCCCTAGGTCATGTGTGGAAGATACTGTACTCATCCAGTCTGTGGATTTATAGAGATTTATTCTCATATCAATCAGCTGTCTCAGGCTGAACTGGCAGTCCTATTTTCCAGGCTGAAGAATCCTAAGCTACTAAGTAGTTCCTTGTATGGAAGCCACTTGATGCTTTTCATCACAGAGAAAGTCTCAATAAATTGTCATCTAACTTTTGGATGGTAAAAGTTAGAGTGTTGAATACCACCTTTCATGTTCAGCGTTTCCAGCCCAGGTATCTCATTGCATTACTGAGGAAGAGTTCCTGAAAATTTGGGCTTTAAGTGGACAATGCACACACTAACAGACAACATGAGGCTTAGTTCATTAAGATATACAATGACAAGACCTTTGGGAACAGACGTGGTCCTATTGTTATTCAGGCCATCATGCATTTGTTTCTCCCCTTAGTATGTCAGCAGTAGTGGAGCACCACAAATGACAGCAGAATTAAACATAGCGTTTATATTTTATAGTCTTGCAAAAGCATGCACAAAAGTGCCAGTGCTATAAACATTTCTAGAAAGCATGCTTTAAAGAGTGCTTGATCTCCCTAACTCCTTATCTCCAAAAGATAGAACTGCATGTTATATACCTACAAAGTCCCACCAGCCATTCTTTCTCTGGTGACTATTATACCATGAGTTGCCAAATGAGGATCCAGAAACCATTTTCTTTAAACAGAAATATCATGTAACAGACACAAAGACAAAAAGCAACTATATTTTTCTATGATTTTCCTTCAAAGTTAAAGGGAGGAAAGAAGCAAAGATAGTTATTCAGACTGCTTATTTAAAGAGAAATTTTGCATTACCATAGTAGATGACATATAAAAAAAAAGCAGGAAAAAGGTCTAGAAAATGATAAAAACTAGGACTGCACTATGGCAAAGACAGAAGGTTATTAGAATATACAATGCTTGTATATTCAAAGATGCTGAATATTGGTCAATGTGCCAAGTGATTTAATGTGCTTCTCTGGCTTCTGGCCACTACTCTCTTATCTGGATATGACAAAAGGAAAGAAAGAACTCAAAGAGGCAGAAACAAGTAAGTGCAAATATCACCCCAATCCATAAAAAAGGCTGCAAGGCTGACCCTGGTAACTACAGGCCTGTCAGCCTGACCTCGGTGCCTGTCAGAGTTATG
>VWZY01012553.1:16195-27758 GCA_013399075.1 Chloroceryle aenea
AGTTGTAGCTTCCAGTACTGTAGCTTTTAAGCATTGCTTCTTGTCCTTTTGCTCTGTCCCTTTCAGGAAAGTATGGTTTGGTCTTTCCTATGATGTCCCTTCTGGTAGTGGAAGATTGAAATCAGATTCCTGAGTGGGTTTCTCTAAAGGTAAGCAAATCCATCTAAGGGCCCAAAACTGAGCACAATGCTCCAGCTGTGGCCTCACAAGTGCCTAGTAAAGGAGAATGACCCCTTTTCTGGACTTATAGGTTGTATGCCTGCTGGGTCCACCATTAGCTGCCAGAGCACTCTTCATGCCTGGCCTTTCAGTGTGCAAAGTCACTCCATAACTAGCCTGTACCCAGCCCGTACTGCTGGGGATCCTCCTGCCCTCCATGTAGCATTCAACTTTTGGCACTTTTGTATACATTGAGGTACCAGAACTGGGATCTTAAACTTCTCATGAGTTTTCTAACAAGCATCTGGCATCTGCTGCCCAAACTTGGAACAAAGCCTTCTTTGGCTTTCAGAGTCAAAGTCAGTCCAAATGTTCCGAGGATGAAGCTGTTAATATTCATTAGGAGAACATAATCCACATAAAAACTTTATATATATACATGCAGTAGCTTGGAAATTCAAATAAGCAAATCAAAAGCTCAGCCTGTTTCATACCCATGAAAAAAAGGTGTTAACTAAAGCTTTAATATTTTTCTCATCCTCAGCAATAAACTGCATAAATCCAGTTAATGAACTCATCAGGTTTATGCTTGACATTAATAGGAAGTGAAAATTACCTCTAGACCTATCAACATTTACAATAGATACTATGAATTTTAAGTATTGTTAATGATCTTCTGTTTAAACAGAAGAACAGTGTAAGCATCAGCTTTATAGATGGCACCACAAAACAGCTGAGTCTTGTAGACAAGAGTCAGGATCAATAAGTGAACAGCATTACACAAAGCAGGTGGGGGTACCTTTTTACACTGCCTAGGACCAAGCCAGCATCTGCATGAATATAAACATTACTGATATTCAGTCATATTACAAAGTCCATTCAGCTCACTCAGGGCTCAGGAAAGATTCCCAGGGCCAACACAACACTGCTACTGGAAGACGGTGAAAATATATTGTACTAAGTGCAATAAGATCTTGAGTATAGATAGGGGTGGAAGTGCGCAGTGCTGCAAAGGAAATTATAGTGGAGCACTTCATTTGTAAAATCTTTTCAAATCAACCATTTCAAGAAAGCTGCAAGGTGAGAAAGGAGTTTTTTTATAGTGTCATTGCAACATCAAGTCCCTTTTGGGTAATCCCATTTCTGTTTCTTAACTGAGGAATGCAAAGCAAAGGAACTTCATGTTCATAGACATATTTAAAACAGATCATTGGCCCATCCTGGCACTAGTAATTCTCTTTCTAAAATCATGGAGATAAGAGCTAGATAATTGCTTGCACTTTTTGCAGAAATCACTTATTTTCTTTCATTAACAGCTGATACCTGTTCTGTGGGGCCTCCACAAAGGAAAATGTGCTCTTGGACACATGCTGGGTTTTTTTGTTTGTTTGTTTGTTTTTCACCATGGACACATAATTTGGAAGCAGGAAAGAATTGCAGCTATTCTGTGTCATCCAGGTGTTGTAGTCATAACCACAGCCTACTCTGGCAGAAACTGTGTGGGGCCAGCACCTCAATGAATGGGACTTAGGTAAGCTTCATGCTGGAGCTGAGTCAGCTGGCACCAGATATGGCTGAAGGCCTGGCTTAAGGAAACTTGGTGCTAAAAAGAGCAATGGTCATTCTGTAATGATTTATACATGCAAATCAAAGTACTGGACTCTGTCACTGAGTAAATCAAGGTTAAATGCTCCCAGCTATCAAAGCACAGTTGCAACAGGAAGCATTCTGAGGGAAAATGAAAGTGAGACTTAAGGAGTTGCACTGCTGTACAGGATATGGAGCTTGTATCTTAAGCTCGGTGTTGTAAAATGTCTCAGGTGTCTGAACTCCATGCTTAGCAGCAAACCCTTTCTATATAGTACATGTTATTTATGCAGACTATGAGGATTTATTCATGACCTTTGAGTTATGGCAAACAAGTAAGATATATCAGCTCTTGTGAGGTCAAAGAGGGGGTAACCAAGAAAGCAGATTTCAGTCTTTGTTCATTAACATGACTAAAAATTTGAGTATAATTGTGGGAACCTGAACAGTAAATATAACCATACCAGCAGTCTCTTTTCAAGAGCAGCACAAGTACCAAACTGGTAAGGTAGGTCAAATGTCTCCTAAAGTGCTGGAATCCACTTGCTTGCTGAAAACTGCTTACAACAATATTCAGAAGTTAAACATTTCCAAGGCAACATGAAATCTTAGACACAGATATGACTGAGGTTATGCACCCACAAGTAGATCTATGATAATGGCCATAACAAAGTAGAATGGACACGAGGAAGAACAGAAAGGTGGTGCCACATGTTCAAGAGCTCTCCATGCATCAGTTCCAGCAGCAACAGCTCTGGTAGCAGGCTGTTCTTGTAACATTGCTTCAGATATTTGCCAATACTGTTCATATAAGAAGTCTGTAAGTGGAGACTTCCTTTGTGATTAAGAAGATAAACATTATCAGGAGTGGCATATTGCATCCTATAGGTATGCTTCCAAAAAAGAGGATTTTCTAATAAAAATGTAATTTCTAAATTTCCTTTTTCTCCCCTCCAACCTCATTCTCACCATCAGATTTCCAAGAAATGCATCCCAACAGGTCTCAGAGACGGTTGTTTTGACTTCTTGGCACCGTGGGAACCACTTTCCTCTCCCTGTGGATAATCTCCTGAGAAGATCTGGTGTGAAGAATGTTTCTCATAGCAGCAGGAGCATGGCAAATGGTTCCAATCTAAGACATAAATGACTCTTTTGTTTTCCTTTCCCAAAATGCTTGTTTTATCTCAGAACTCTATCCTTTTATAGTCTAGGCACAGCCTTGACATCTTAAACACAAGCATTTTTAAGGGGAGCAATGCAATGAAATGAGGTCTTCAGATGATCAATTTAGTTGTAATGTTGTTAAAGTGATCAGTTGCTTGAGTTTTCCCACAAGGCTCTGGGTCAGCTGGAATTCTCCCAGAGGAACAGAAAGCACAATGAAAAGACATTGCAACCTTAAACAGTTTTTCTTAGTTCTTCAGAGACATTTAATTGTAATTATGCTGCTCCCTGTAAGGGTTTCGGAAGATGGGGTTTTATTTCAGGTCTTGATTTCATAGAATAGTTAGTACTATTTTTAACATATACACTTGGGACCAAATTTCCCAGTCGAAAAGGTCAATAGCTTCTAAGTCAGGGCTGTAACTCAACTGGAATCATCTGACTTTATGACAGTTTTCACTACTTTAGGATCCAGCCCAAAGTCAGAAACACCACAAGTGCTCACTATTTTCCAGAGGAGAGCAATGGCTATGGAAAGACGAAGCCAGCATATGAGTGGAGTAATAGTAGCAAGACTTCCTCTTGTCAGCAGGGTAATTTGCTTTTGGTTATATTTATATAATCCATTAATGACAGGACAAGGCTTAATGAGTTAATTAAGGACAGAATTAACACAAGCTCTCATAATAGCATTTTAAATTCAAGGTGTTCATAGAAAGCAGGCAGGACAATGCAGAGGATTTTAATATCTATTTCTCAACATGAATAAACTATGCTTAGAGTAGTTCTGACCCAAATTTGCTAATGTGGGTTTGGATTTAGAGCACTTCACTGAAGATTACAGCATGACTTTTTCAAAGGTTTTAGCCTTCCCAGACCTAGCCCATCCAGTGCCAGTTACTCCAGAAAATCAGAGCTGCCTCTAAAGCCATCCACCAGTAATTACAAGATAAGATTTGAAAAATGAGCACAATTCAAATTAATGAAGTTGCTGCAAGGAGCTCATAGCTCCTTAACCTCTGTGTTTCCAGGATTGTGGTAATAGGAAGAAAACCATAATGGTTAAGATGGGAAGAGCAAGTAAATTAATAGTATTAAGATGCAGTCAAAAAGGATACATTTACGTAGGGAAAGGATCAGGATCCCTTAAGATAGGAGTTATTTCCCAGAGGAAATGGTGGAAATTCCATGGCTGGAGAAAGTAAAAATTTAGAATAGGTGAACTTTTAGAAAAGGCCCTGTAGAGACCATCTTCCATTGTACTGAGGAGGCCTGCAGGGTATACATACAATTTTAAAGCTATAATGCTTGTGCATGAATGTTTTACCACTAGACTAGGCAGCAGTATATCTCACATATTTTTTTCTCCAAAGGAGGACAGATACTTCTTGTTGGATAGGTCACTATTCACAGATTTATTTTAGAGGAAAGTGAGGACTGAAAAATAGGCTAGCAAGGAATAATTAAAATATTTCATTGCTTTTTCCATTGAAAGAAACTCAGGAATATTTTGCTATCAGCTATTGGTAGGAAAAATAGCAGAAAGCAGAACAGAAAGAGCATACTAAGGCAGGAGGATAAAGGTGCCCATTTAATCGATCTTATAATTGCACTAAAAGAGATGGAAACCAGCTGTGGCATGTCTTTCTGGGGTAGCAAAACTGTGTCCTTACTTCAAGAGGAAAAATCCAATAAAAAAAAAAAACAACACAACAACAAACTTCGCTCAACCCTTTTCCTCCAACTCCACATGATGTGCAAGAAACATGTAGTTCATCAGTCTCACAAGCTCCTCTCCTCTGCATGCATGCGAAGAATACCCTGAAGCAATTTCCCACTCAGCCTTCTGCTGTGTGACCTTCCCATGGAGAAATATGCTGAATCTCATACTTACTGGGGTCAACAGGAGGACTCCCACTAATGGACAATACTGGTTGTCACAGTGGCTCTCTATTTTTAAACAACCACACCAAGAAAGATGGAGAGGAGAGTGGTGTCAGATGTTTGGCATTACTGTGCAGAGATCAGGGGAAAATCTGTGTGAAGTGAGAACTGATTCTTGCATCAAATCTTGTTTCTAGATTATAAACAAAGCCTAACTCTTTAGTCATATTAATATGGAATCCCATGTTCTGGAATCTAAATTCCTGTTCATGGAAAACCAATTCTTTTACATTGAGTAAAATCCTCTACATGGATCATACCATAATTCCACTTTAGGATAAAAATCTTCCTTGAATAAGATCATAACCTAATGCCATGATGAAGAACTACTTTCTGATTTCTCTGCTTTGGAGGCAGAAATGAGGCATTTTAAAGAAATATATAGATGCCATATGCTAATGTAGAAATTCCATATTACACACTTATAACAAGAATGCAGTATTGTAATCACAGAATCACAGAATGTTAGGGGTTAGAAGAGACTTCGAAAGATCATCTAGTCCAACCACCCTGCCACAGCAGGATCTCCTAGATTATGTCACACAGGAATGTATCCAGGTGGGTTTGGAAGTCTCCAGAGGAGGAGACTCTACAGCCTCCCTGGGCAGCCTGTTCCAGCGCTCTGTTACCCTCACCGTGTTTCATGGAATATCCTATGTTCTAGCTTGCACTTATTGCTCCTTGTCCTATCATTGGACATTACTGAGAAGATCCTGGCTCCATACTCCTGCCACTCACCCTTTACGTATTTATAAACAGTAATGAGGCCACCCTTTGGTCCCCTCTTCTCCAAGCTAAAGAGAACTATCTCCCTCAGCCTTTCCTCATAAGGCAGATGCTTCACTCCCTTAATCATCTTTGTGTCTCTGCACTGGACTCTTTGAAGTGATTCCCTGTTTACTCTTCTTGAACTGGAGGGCCCAGAACTGGACTCCATATTCCAGATGCAGCCTCACCAGAGCAGAGTAGAGGGGGAGGAGAACCTCTATTGACCTACTAACCACACCCCTTCCAGTACCCCCCAGGATGCCATTGGCTTTCCTGGCCACAAGGGCACATTGCTGGCACATGGTCATCCTGCTGTCCCCCAGGTCCCTTTCCTCTACACTGCTTTCCAGCAGGTCGGTCACCAACCTATACTGGTATGTAGGGTTATTCTTTTCCAGATGCAAGACTTGACACTTTCCCTTGTTATATTTAATTAAATTTCTCCCTGCCCAACTCTCCAGCCTGTCCAGGTTTCACTGAATGGCAGCACAGCCTGCTGGTATGCCATCCACTCCTCCAGTTTTGTGTTGTCAGCAAAATTGCGCCAATGCACTCTGTTCCTTCATCCAGGTCGTTGATGAATATATTGAATAGTACTGGTCCCAGTACTGACCCTTGAGGTACTCCACTAGATGTAGGCCTCCAGCTAGACTCTGTCCCATTGACCACAAGTCATACTTCATCATATGTAATCATATATGATCAAACTTCTGGTTATTTTTCCTCTGCTGAACTATTTACTCTTCTGTGCACGCATCTCTAGCAACCTAGGGTATGTTTGCTTAAGATGTGGGCTTTACAAAAACAGTTTGCAAATAGTTTGTTGACAAAAAAAAGAAAAAAAGAAAACAAAATCATTCCAGTATTTGCATTCTTCCATACAGATGCAATTTGTAAAATAAGAAACAAAAAACCACAGGCTTAGAAAAATAAACCAATATCTATATTCTCTAAGTAGATGGTGGGTATTCATGTTATCTTTCAAAACAAAAGGACTGTCCTTAATGTTTACTTTTCTACCTGAATTAGGTATAATATAAATAGATGAGAATTCAGTTCCAGTCTTTACTCCAATCTGAAAGAACCTATACTTGAACACTATTATGCGAGTCACCTCTGTTGTTTGGCATTACTCTGAGAAGAATAAGGAACACATTCTGTTATGTTTTAGTGATCAATAGAGGTGACTGCATATTTCCAGAGAAGCCTTAATGCTTAAACTAAACAGTTAAAAAAGAAATTGAAAAGTGGGGCTTAGCTCCATCTGGAACTACTTTTCTTTATTAGATGACAAATCCATATTTACTTTTTGTTTTGTTTTTTGAAGAGCAATATTTATTTTCAACATAGTTTTAATCAAGCTACAATAGATGTCTCAAAACACATTGATAATGCAGCATTTGGAATTATGTCATCCATTCAAACTGTTTCCCTTGGAAGGAGAGCATGGAACACAAACACTTTTGCTATTTATGTAGTTCCTCCTCTTCCTGCAGGTACATCAGTATAAATCATAGCTTCCCTGACTAGATCATACAGTACTCTTTCTCTCCAGACCAGAGGAAAGGAAAAATCTAACACTAATTTCAGCTAACATGAGATTGATCTATGATGATCAATTCTGTTTATAACTTGTACTAGAAACACCTGCACAGTATAGTCAGACTTGTAAATCTCTTCTTCCTTCTCTGTCCATGACAATAAACTTAATAATTTGTCAACAGCAATGAAAGTATGGATGAACAAGGAGCTCCTGGACACACTTGGATGCAAAAAGAGGGTCTACAGAGAGTGGAAGCAAGGACAGGTATCCTGGGAGAAATAAAAGAAGCTGTTCAAGCATCCAGGGATCAAGGTAGGAAAGCTAAAGCCCAGACAGAATGTAATCTGGGCAGGGACATCAAGGGTAACAAGAAAAACTTCTACAGCTATGTCAGTGATAAAAGGAAGGCTTGGGAATATGTGGGCCCTCTCCAGAAGGAAACAGGAGACTTGGTCACAAGGGATATGGAGAAGTTTGAGCTACTCAATGACTTCTTTGCCCTCAGCAAGGGCTCCAGCCACAGTGCCCAACTTGCAGAAGTCAAAGGCAGGGACCAGGAGAAGGAAGATCTGCCCACTTTAAGTGAAGGTCAGTTTCTAGACCACCTAAAGAGCCTGAAGGTGTTCATGGGACCTGATGACATCCATCTGTGGGTCATGAGGGAACTGGCAGATGAAGTTGCTAAGCCACTTTCCATCATATTTGAAAAGTCCTGGCAATCTGGTGCAGTTTCTGTGGACTGGAAAAGAGGAAACATCAGCTCCATTTTCAAAAAGGGAAAAAAAAGAATTAGGCAACTACAGGCCAGTCAGTCTCACTTCTGTGCCCAGCAAGTTCATGGAGCAGATACTCCTAAAGGCACATGGAAAATAAGATTGGTGGCAATGAAAGTGGCTTCACCAAGGGCTTGATAAATCCGGTGGCCTTTTACAATTGTGTTATGTTGCGAAAAATGGGGGAATAAATCCCGTCTTGTGAGGCAAGTGCTGAATACGCGACAGACACAAATTGGGAGACAAATAGGAATCATTTATTTACAGCAACATTTACAGGTTCTTTTGGATTGACAATGATAAATTAAAAGCCACAGGTACGCTAAAGGTTTGTCACTAACATAACAACAACACACTATACTCACACACACACACTAACAACAGCAGCAATAACTTGCCCGCTGGAGGCCTGGCCATCTGGCAAATAGACAAGCCTGTTGAACAGAAATACAGAGAAGCAAAGGCATAGAAATGCACCTGAGGAGAAATGTAAAATAGACCTGGGAAGGAAAAGTATATCGCTCAGCCTTATAGTGAGGTAAATAATCTTACATACGAGGTGTCCCGAGAGGGGGAGATGGAGAAGGAGGAAACTTGGTCAATCTGTCTAGTCATGGCTATGGTTCCAAGTTGATCATGTCTCGATTTTTGGGCCAAAATTAGGGTGATGTTTATACCTGATTTTTTTTTACATTACATCACCGGGGTATATGAGTAGGGTTGACTATAGACAATCTTATCTCTTATGTTAATGCCACAAAGTCCATTAATTCACACCTGCATGGGTGCAGGTAGTGGCTCCTTTTGTTTATGGCAAAGGAAATGGGGGACTGGAACAACAAGGACTCATTCTGCAGTCCTCCAGGCATCCGGATAACACCAGATATCGATCTAGTGATGGTTGCCACGTCACCCAGTACTGAGTTTCATGCTTCCAGGCATGCAGCTGCATGGTGTATGTGATTTGGACTTTGTTACATCTACAGGTTACAGTGTTGGTGGATAAGGGAAGAGCAATGGAAGTCAACTACCTGAATGTGTGCAGAGCATTTGACACTATCCCACATGACATCCTGGTCTCTAAGTTGGAAAGATGTGTATTTGATGGATGGATCAATCAGTGGATAAGGATTTGGTTGGATGGTGAACCTCAAAAACTTGCGGTCAACAGCTCGATGTCCAAGCAGAGGTCAGTGACAAGTGGTGTTCCTCAGGGATTGGTACTGGCACCAGTATTTTTTAACATCTTTCTTGGTGACATGGACAGTGGGATTGAGGCACACTCAGCAAGTTTACAGATGAAACCAAGCTTTGTGGGGATGTTGACTTGTTGGAGGGAAACTTGACAGGCTGGAGAGGTGAGCCCACGCCAACTTCATGAAGTTCAAAAAGGCAAGGTCACACACCTGTGTTGGGGCATTCCCAAGCACAAACACAGTCTGTGGAGTATGGATTGACAGCAGTTTTGAGGAGAAAGACTCGTGGAGTCTGATGAGAAGCTCAGTATGGACCAACAATGTGCAAGTGCAGTCCAGAAAGCCAACCATCCTGGGCTGCATCAAGTGTGGCCAGCAGGTCAAGGGAGTTGATTCTTCCCCTCTACTCTGCTCTTGTGAGACCTCATCTGGAGTACTGTGTCCAGCTCTGTAGTCCCCAATACAAGAAGGACATAGGCTTGTTGAAGCAGTTCCAGAAAAGGGCCATAAAGATGATCAGAAGGCTGGAACCCCTCTCCTATGAGGCCAGGCTGAAAGATCTGTCTGTGTTCAGTCTGGAGAAGAGAAGGCCCCAAAGAGACATTGTTGCAGCCTTCTAGTATTTAAAAGGGAACTACAGGAAAGCTGCAGAGGAACTTTTTACAAGAGCATGTAGTGATAGGACAAGGGGTAATGACTTCAAACTGGAAGAGGGGCGATTTAGATTAGAAGTTAGGAAGAAGTTATTCACTCTGAGGGTGGTGAGACACTGGAAGAGGTTACCCTGGGAAGTTGTGGATGCTCCATCACTGGATGTGTTCAAGGCCAGATTGGATGGGGCTTTCCACAACCTGACCTAGTGGGAGGTGTAACTGCCCATGGCAGGGGAGTTGGAACTAGATGATCTTTATGGTCTCTTCTAACCCAAACCATTCCATGATTCTATTTTGTGATCACTGGGGTTTTCCCAGCTCTGAACAGCTTCGGGAAAGGTAGATAAGTAAGGTAAGTGTAAAGAAAAAGGAATACTACCTTTCCTGCTGGCCCTGCATAGATTGCTGCAGCTTTCTTATGTGGTTTAGAGCTACTTAGAGGTCAGGAGCAGAAGCCATTCTGAAGCATTCATTCAACAAAATCATCCAGCTTCACGCAAAATGCTACAGGCCTATGAAACATTACCCATCTTCCTGGCAACATTTCCTCTTGCTTGTTTTCATGTGCATCTTAAACATGCTTACTTGGTATTTAAAATTCTCCCATCCACCAAAATTAAGCAAAGCAAACCTCAGTGTTTTGCTTCCACTTTTTCCTCCTCTGAGTCAGCTGTGGAAAGGCCCTTATGATCGCTGCTCTACAGAAGATGCAGGACTCCCTTAGCAACTTGCAGACCAGGAATTGACTGGAGACACAGGCAGCTGTGTCCGGTCTGTCCAAAGTGGCAGTCTTGTTCTCTGGGAAGTCATTTCTTCCAGATCTGTTTTCAGTTTTGGTGCTCTGGCCCACAAGCTCTCTATTTAAGAGTTAAATTCAAAGAAGAGTTGGTTGTCGTACTGATGCAAGCCCTATTTGCCACTTGCTGTTGCTCTTATGGGGGACTTCAACTTCCCAGGTATCTGCTGGAAATGCAACACAGCAGAGAGAGAACAATCCAGGACGTTCATAGAATTTGTAGGGGACAACTTCCTCACATAGTTGTAAGTGAACCGACCGGGGAAGGTGCCCTGCTGGACCTCTTGTTTGTAAACAGAGAAGGACTACTGGAGGATGTGGCAATTGGAGGCCATCTAGGGAACAGTGACCATGAAATTATTAAGTTCTCTGTTCTTAGAGATGTTAGGAGGGGAGGCAGCAATACTGACACTTTGGACTTTCGAAGGGCAGATTTTGACTTGTTTTGGAGGTCACGTAATAGAATCCCCTGGGAGTTAGTTTTGAAAGATGTAGGAATCCAGGAAGGATGGACAGTTTTTAAAAAGGCAATCTTAAAGGCACAGGAGAAGGCCATCTCACGTGCTGTAAGACAAATTAGTAGCAAAGAAGACTGGCCTGGCTGAATAGGAAGGTTTGACTCAAAATCAGAGAAAAAAGGAGGGTCTATGGCCTCTGGAAGAAGGGGCAGACAACTCATAATGAGTATAAGAATGTTGTTAGGTCATGCAGAGAAATAATTAGAAGGTCAAAAGCTTAGCTAGAAGTTAACCTGGCTTTAGAGTTAAAAAGCAACAATGAAAATTTCTATAAATACACTAACAATAAAAGAAAGGCCATGGAAGGCCTCCATCCCCTACTAGATTCATGAGGAAAGATGGTAATAAAAGATGAGAAGGTTGAGGTGCTTAATGACTTCTTTGCTTCAGTCTTTAGCAATAGGAGCACTTACAGCAAGGAAAGTCACTCCTCCAAGCCAAGAGACAGGGGCCAAGAACACA
>VWZY01012554.1:0-14551 GCA_013399075.1 Chloroceryle aenea
TGACTTGTGCCATAAATTGGCCCAGCATAGTTACTGCCCTAGTATATTATACTTTTGTTTTCTATGGCTTTCGTGTGACCAATAAAAATATTTTTAAACATACACTACTGAATAAGGTTGTTTTTTTCTCTATACATATAATTAATGGGCCAGTTGTGTATGCGTGAATTGGAGAAAAAAAAACGGGCAGAAGTTGCTTGGCAGACGAGAAACAATGGGGCTATATTTAGAAATAAATATTTAGTTCTGTACGGAGTTTTGAGCTCTCTGTAGGAAGAACGGGGGTTTGTTTACTGTTTCATTTTTTGATTATGTGCTTGTGTGTATTTAATGGTCTTTATCACAATTGTTTTAGACACCTGTTCAGATAAAGGAATTCGGTGCAGTAAATAAAATTGACTTCTCCCCAATTCCTCCATATAACTATGCTGTCACAGCCTCCTCGAGGGTAAGTGGCTTTTCTGAGGTTTTCATGTTCTTGTCCTGCAGTTGGTGTCATATGAGCAAACTTAATGTCTTCTTGCTTTGCTAGATCCACATTTATGGTCGTTACTCTCAAGAACCACTCAAAACATTTTCTCGCTTCAAAGATGCTGCTTATTGTGCCACATACAGAGATGATGGCAATCTGCTTGTTGCTGGCAGTGAGGAAGGTAGCATTCGCCTTTTTGACATTGGTGGAAGAGCACCACTGAGACAATTTGATGGTCACACTAAGTAAGACACTTTTTTTCCTTTGTGTGCATGCTTTGTGTGTTGCTGAAAGTCAGAGTAATACTCATCTGTGTTGCTTGCAACTGTCTCATGTAGATCTTACTGAAATATAGATTTTAAAATTTAATTCAACATGAATTATGAAGTATGAATTGAGTATATGGAAGAATGCATTTTATAATTGAAGTAGGTGTCTGTATGTTGTGTAGACATAGTCGTGTGAGTGCTTGGCACTGATAAGCACATTTTATTTTATGCTGTCAGGAAAAGAGTTCTAAAAAGCAGCTAAACAAAATCAATGAAAAAATATGCCAGTAAAGGCAAGAGGCCCTCAGGAAAAAAAAAACAAACCAAACAAAACCAAACCAAAACAGAAAAAGTGCATGATGGCAAGGTGGAGTTGGGATGGGGAAGGAGTTTGAAGAGGATTTCTGATGTACAATTGAGCAGAAGAAGATGATGATGCTTAGATTAAACAGATTACTATGGTGTGTAGGATTAATACGTGTTTAACTATTGTATTTTTTTTTCTAAAGAATGTAACAAATGCAGGCTTGAATGAGTATCTAGTAGACCTGTAAAACCTCTAAGGCAGATAATAACATCTGTGCTTAGGTCATCATGACCCTTTTCTGACTGGAAATATAAAAACTGAAGTGTTTTTAACCTCTAAGGTGAGGCTTTTTAACTTCCAACATTAATCACTTTGCACTTTAGAGAGGACAGTTTCAGTATGCTCTTTGAACAGGCTAACTCCTCTGGCAAGAAGTATACATTTTAACGTTGGATATTCTCAACTTTTGTTTCCAGACCTGTTCATGTAGTGGGCTTCCTGTCTGATAAATACCGAATATTTTCTGGTGGTGATGATTACTCATCAGATCTGTGGGATATTCCAAGTGGTACACAAATTGTGTCATACAGTGAACATACTGACTACGTGAGATGCGGCTGTGCAAGTAAAGTGAATGGAGATGTCTTTATAACAGGTTTGATTTAATTTTTAAATATGCTTCTTTTGGGTTGAATTGAAGAAAAATGCAGAAAGACAGTTTTTGATACAGTAGGATCTTGCTTACTTTAAACATGGAGAAACTTGTCTTTCTATTCTGTGCCTACTTTGTTTCCTTTTTGCTTGCTTCTTAAGCTTGATGCTGGTGTTTGTAGGAAAGCTGTGAGTGAACTAATTTTTAACATCTTTTTGCTTTAGCCTGTTGGGGTTAATGGGACTGTTCTGATGGGCCTTTGAATGTTTTAAGAAAGTCCTGAGACTGTATCCTTCAGATGGGATTGGCTGAAGTATGTATCCGGTTTCTGCAGGAGGACATTAGTTCCACTGTAGTTTGTAGAGCCTGAAAAGGCAGACTCAAAAACTAAAGGTCAGGGGAGGACTTAGTTGAAATCAGTTGCTTTTGGTTTTCCTAGCAGTAGCTTTCTAGTAATCTGTGGTAAGTTTCTCTGAAAAAAACCTGTTACTCCTTACTTCTGGAGACACAAGAGACTAGGTTTCATCAGGTTGCCTGGTATTTGTTGTTAAGAATATACCTGGTTAATGGATGGGAAATAAAGTTAAGACTGAAATTACTTCTAAGGCCTTACATGTTGCTAGGGCTAGAATTAGAAGATTTATGTGTCTGAAGACTGTAAATTAATGGAGTTATATCACAAGATATATCTCACACACATTCTGGGTGTATGGTTTAAAACTGTTTCTGTTTGTCAGGAGCTCTTTTAGATTGTAGGATGTGGTTGTTTTTATTGCTGAAATAATTGAAATTATAAAACTGAAGCTATTTTTGGTACTGTCTGCAGGTTCCTATGATCACACTGTGAAACTCTTTGATGCACGAACAAAAAGCAGTGTCATGACAATAGAACATGGTCAGCCTGTGGAGAGTGTGCTTTTATTCCCTTCTGGTGGGCTTCTAGTATCTGCAGGTACTTCAGTGAAAGAAAATTTCTTTTCTGTAGCCTTCATTTGAAAAGTACTTCAGCTGCTTCCTTCTTGTGTGATGTTTTCATTTGATAATGATGTGGTAAGTGGTGTAACAGATGGATTTGTCATGGATCTTTAGGAATACCTGTTGATATGAAGGGCAGAGGTAAGGGTCTTTTTGAGTCTAATTTGATTTTCTTGTAGTTGGTCAAAAAAAAAAAAAGACATTTTTAATGACAAAATACAGACTTTAGTGACTCCAGTGCTAAAGTGAAGGAATGAACACGCTTAAGAAGTTTTGAGAAGATGGGACTGTATCTCTCTTTTAATGATGACGTGGCTTTTTAGTCTCCTCTCACTACTTCATCAGAAGTCTTGTAACCCAGTGATATCTTGATGAGGATGATGTTAATGATTATTTTGTAAGGGTTGTGTCGAATCATTCATCTGTGCCTGCAGAATGGCCTAAGAAAGATCAGGTTTGTAATGTGTCATCCCAGGAGATAGTCATAATGGTGGGGATAGTGAGTAGGTACAGAAAACTATAATGTTACAAAGGAGGTACTGTATCCCTGTGAAAACTTCTCCAGAGAAGTGTAAATGTGTATATGTGTCAGACTGTTTTGTGTGCTTCCCTCTTACAGGAGGTCGATATGTTAAAGTTTGGGATGTACTAAAAGGTGGACAATTACTAGTTTCACTTAAAAATCACCATAAAACTGTAACATGTTTATGCCTGAACAGCTCTGGACAAAGGTTACTGTCAGGATCCCTGGACAGGTCAGTATATTTTGTGGCTTTATTGTGTTCCAAATTCTTTAGGACTTTTTTCCTTTGTAACTTACTGTATATCAGTGTGAATTTGTGCACATTTTTTGGGCTTAAACCCTTTTTTAACTGTTAAGAGATAAAAGTTACTTGAAACCATGTCTTGGGGCCAGGATACATACTGTGATATACATTAACCACTTCTTCCTGTTAGACAGAATGTCAGTAAGGGTTGCATGTACAGTTTGGGAAGGCATGTGTGGAACCTCTGAATAAGCATTCGTTTTTCTGAATCTGTAAACTGACCTTTGCAGTCTCCATAAAGTAACGTTTCTTAACTTTAATACATTTTACACAACTGAAAGTGTATTAGTATTCCTCTTTAAAGATCCTGTTATTTTTGTGTCTGTGCTGTTGCTTTTTGTACCTAAGTTACACAGGTTAAATATGTCCTCTTATTTTTGTTTGGGTTGGTTGCTTCGTACTGATACTCAGTCTGTTGTCCCTGAGACAGTAGGAATATGAAGTGGTCTGAAATGATATGATCAGTTTTCTTCCTCCCTCCCATACTTAGTAGGTTTCCTTAGACTTTATGATTAAAAAAAAACAAAAAACCAAAACATAAGCTGAAGGATCACACTAGCACTGCAGCTATTTGTCCTTTAATGCTCGCAACAGTAAAGCTCATGCTTGCTGTAAGATAATATTTTGTTATCCCCTTTGTTAAATATATCCTGCCATCAACCAAATGATTAAAGAGCAGCTGGATTCTAGAGTATCTTACGGATTTACTTCTAGAAATTGTCAATAGATTTTACATTTAAAATTTAAGAACAAATTTGAAGAACTGCTATCTTAGTGTTTTCTGATAAACACTGCTGAAGTCAGAGAACCACTACATCTGCCTTCAGTTTCTTCTTCTGTCCTTGCCATGTTTTTCTTTATTGGCTTTTTTGCATCTGTTAACAGAACCCTTCTGTTGCAGCAGAGGTGGTAACTGAGAAGCTCAGTGGTAATCTGAAGAATGCTTTGTATAACTACTCAGTTTCCTTAAATGATATGTAGAAATTGAGAATATAGACACTTTAGAGGAATTTCACCAATGAGACATTAGTAACAAGGTTTTAATTATTACTCTTTTGTCTAGGCATGTGAAGATCTACAGTACTACTTCCTACAAAGTAGTCCATAGCTTTGACTATGCAACATCCATCCTCAGTCTTGCATTGTCGGTAAGTACATTAGAAATCTTTCTGGACAAGGTAATTACTGATAGCTGTTAAATCACTAAAGTAAATTTTTGTCTTCATTGCTTTTGGGTGTTTCAGAAATTTCTGTACATGTAGGATGATTGAATATTTTCTTCCAGAGTTAAAAATTCATGAAGAGGCTTTAAACATAATACATTCAGATACCAGGTGTTACACTATTAGATCTCTCAAAAAATGTGTGGCTATGAAGGACAGTCTACATTAGAGGAAAAGTATACGGTTTAGAAGGGATGTCCTTTGACTTCAAAGAAGATTGTTCTCATCTTTTGCCTTTCAGAAACCTTGTGAGTCCTCCTGTGTGGCAGTGGTAAAATAAAATTGTAGCTAATTTTTTGAGAAACTTAGAATAGGGCGAACTTGTCATAAAGTTTTTGGTGTCAGGTATTGGTTTTAAGGAAGAAAAAAGGAGAGGATGTGAGCATAAATGAACTTCTTTACCAAGGCATGTGTCTTACTGTCTTGAAAATAGAAAACAAAGACTCTTGTTTCTGTGGAACATTTGAGTTCTAATGGACAAGTGGCCTGCTGGCCAGAAATTTGGAGGCTAGTGCTACTTTTTAAAACAATGGTGTCATCGTGTAGTCCCCACCATACCATCTAAGCCCCTAGAGCAGCTGCAAAATGTGCAGTACCTGTAGTTTGGCATCACTGGAGCTGCAGAAATATATTTTGAAACACAATCTTCTGTTTCCTATGGACTAAAACTAATTAAATTTTAAATGTTTATATGAGAACCAAAGGCTGGCTCTGCTGGGTCAAACTAAAGGCTGGTCTGATTCCAGACACTGCTTCCAACTATAGCCATATGTAGATGCATATGGGAGACTTAAAACAGGACAAGTGTATATAGTAAGTTTCCTGCTATTCTCCCAAACTCATTTTCAGATGAGAAATTAGCTCATGAGAGTGTAGTTTCTTTGTAATTCAAAGGATTTCTCTTACATAAACCTGTTCAGTCTCTTCTTGAGCTTGGACAAAATTTTAACTAGAATTTTTGACAAAGAATTCCACATTTCTGCTACTTACGTGAAGAATTGCTTGCTTTTGTTCCATTTGAACCTTCACCACCTTTATCTGATGCCCCTAAATGTGGCAGTGACCAGCTGATCTGCATGTATTCCTGGCATGAGTCTGTAGGCTTTTATCATATCCCTCCTCAATTGTCTTTTTTTCCTGTGCTGGAGTTCTATCTCAAATCAAGCTAATATTTGATTGTCCTCAGGATTTTATGATTTTTTTTTTCCTTTTCTTTTAGGTTGATTCATATAGGATTTAAAATGTGGATTAAAAATTTATTTATTCAGTGGCATAGTGACTTTGTAGTTTTTATTTCTTCTGTAGAAATTCCTAACACAATTTTTTTTTTAATCATTTTTTTTCCTTACCTGCATCTGAGCATTCAGCTAATGTTTAATGTTTTCATAGAATTGTCTGTTAATAGTAACGGGTCAGAACTCACTATTTTATATGTGAAGTCAGTGTTTTTCTTTAGTACATCATTTAAAATTATAACCTCTGGCATCAAGTTCATGCAACCTTTGTTATACAGGTGAAATGTATATCAGTGGCTGGTATTTTGAATATCTTTCACTTGTTTCTCAAAATTCTCTATCCTCCTGTTCCGTGACAGCTTTTTTTATAGGTGATGTTCATGTCTGCTGTATGGATGTAATAGCCAAAGGCAATTGTACACCTGTGGAAAAAGCAGCACCTGTCATCTGTCATAGATTATGCTTTCAGAAAGATATTAATGAGTATTTGAGCTTGCTTCACTAGTCAAGCTGTAGTCCCTATAGGTATTTGTTAAAGGTTTATTAGATTATAATGTTGCTTACGATCATAGCCT
Source organism: Chloroceryle aenea (assembly GCA_013399075.1). Taxonomy (NCBI): domain Eukaryota; kingdom Metazoa; phylum Chordata; class Aves; order Coraciiformes; family Cerylidae; genus Chloroceryle; species Chloroceryle aenea. The sequence continues at coordinate 6,536 of VWZY01012554.1, forward strand.
TGAAGCTGTCTCTGTTTTGAACAAGGTATTTGACCATATGACCTCATAGAAGTGCCTGCCAGTATGTTACTCTATGATACTGTGATAAAAGCCTCATCATGAAGCATAAATATTTATGTCTGCATGGTAGATACATCATCAAATAAAACACTAGGTTTCTAACTCTGTGATTTCTTCATTTTAGCCTGAAGATGAAACCATAGTTGTAGGCATGACCAATGGGGTACTTAATGTTAAACATAGGAAACCTGAAGAAAGGAAAGAAAAGTCTCAGAAGAGACAACCAGCATATAGAACCTATTTGAAAGGAAGAACTTACATGCCAAAACAGGTAAAGATGGTGATAAAATGTGTATTGAAGTAGTCCTTTATTCTCACTCTTTTCTATGAAGTATTTCTTAAACTTCTTTACTTTTTGGGAGTTTGCTAAGTTTGAAGAAAGGGGAGGGAAGATACAAACTTGTTCTTGGTAGTAGATCTAATCCATTTTGTGTCTGTCTTATTCCGAACTCATCTTTCAATTACAGGAAGATTTCTGTGTCAGTAAACCTGCAAAACGTGTTTTGAGGAAATATGACAAGCTGCTCAAGAGCTTTCAGTCTTCCAAGGCCCTTGATGCAGTGCTGGAGGTAAGGCACTGGGTTTTGTCTTACCAGATTTGTGTGCTGTCACCTGATGTGGATTTTTTTCTGTATGTCAAGCTAATTTTATTTCAGTACATAACGCGTAATGAATCAAACTTGTGTAGGTTCTGTTTTTGCTGATGCCAGCCCTGTGTTGTGTGTAAAGATGTTGCTTTGATACTGATCTCTTCTGTACGTTCAGCCACCCATCAGGCTGTATACTCCTGAAGTTACAGTTGCAGTCATGCAGGAATTACATCGCAGAGGAACATTGAGGAGTGCGCTTGCAGGCCGAGATGAGAAGCAAATTAATCTCCTTCTTACATTTGTTGCAAGGTATTATTTTAACCCAAGTTCTCTGACCGTTTTGAGACAAAGAGCTTTTGCCACAGTCTCACCAGGTCACGGGTTGGAACACTGGTACTCCTAAAATCTCACATGCCTTCTGTTTTCTGGTACCGAAGTCAAGGATAGTTCTGAAATAGTTTGTTCACCTGATAGCACAAAACCCCCCTTTGCTGATAGTGTGAGAGTGTATTTTACTCCTTTGCCGGACATTTCCACTCTTACTCTGTTATTTTATTTTCTGTCTCCTTAATGACATGACATCTCCTCATGCCTTCATGTACTTGAGGCTTTTGCCAGTCTACCCGACTCCCATTGCCTTCCTGAAAGGAGGAGGGTAAATAAGACATAAGTAGCTTTTTTAAACTTTCATCTCTGACTGCTGTTCTACGATGTCTCTTGATGAAGAAAAAATTGTCTGTGTGCCTGTATGAGAAAACTGTTTCTTGGTAAGAGAAGGAGTGCAGTTGGCAAAACCAGTAAAACTGGGATGTCTTCTATTTTGCAGGCGTGTGATTGAGCCTAGGTTTACTCCTATACTGGTGACTGTTGCAGATATGATCACTGGTAAGTACAACACAAAAAAAAAAGATTCTCAAAGCCATGAAGTTAGCTTGGAAATAAGATAAAAAATGCTACATTTTTTTTAAAAAGCACACCTTTATGGGTTTGTTTCTATGTATGAACTTTGTACCATTCTTCTAACAACCAAAAGAGATATTGTCATATAACTTTGACCACAGTCAGTACCTGGTTTGCACTGGCTGCAGGAAGCTCCTCATGATCTCTTTGATACTTCATATTTCTATACTTGCATTATGCAAGTGACTTCCACTTCTGTGAGGTAAAAATAGTATTTGAGGTCATAAAAACTTCTGTTTCTGGTAGTTTAACTTGCTGTGAATACATACCAATAACTAGCACTATTGTCAGAACACCATTAAAGTTGTCTTATTTGTCCACAGTGTTGGACTTGGGCCAGACTTCTGAAGTGAACCTCTAACTAGCTAGTATAATTTTCACATTTTTATAGATAATGTGGATTCTTAAGTGACTTTTTTTGTTTACAGACATTTATCAGCCTGTGGTTGGGCAGTCAGCAGTTGTGGATAGACAATTCTTGAGACTTCAGGAAGCTATAGGGAAAGAGATTGACTATCAAGAGGAACTACTAGAAGTTTTGGGAATGATGGATACACTGTTTGCTACTTTTACTAAGAAGAGAGATACTTACCTGGAGGAGAATGGAAGTAACGATCTTACAGAGACCATTGAAACAAATAGGAGTAACTGACTGGCAACCATCACAATAAATTGTCATGAAAATGTGGACTTTAAATATGTGACCTGTTCTGGTATTTTTTTATGATAGTGACTTTCAAAATAAGCCCCTCTGTGTTGAAGATGTTTTCCAAACTGTGTTTCTGAATAAGCTGAGTTACTGAGGACAGAAAGAAGGATGTTTCCATGCAATGTTTTTCACAGTTGAATTTTAAGGTTTTATTCAAAAATTATGTAAACTTCTAAAGAGTGTGTTGTGCATCCACTACTCAGTCATTACTTGATTTAGAGAAACAGTTAACATTTTTCACTTTTTATTTACCACAAAATAATTGAACTTTTATTGTGTCATTGCTCTTATTTAAGGTTAATAACCCATCTCACATACTTGGACGTAAGAATAAAACTATGTTTGCATTTGATAAATGTTGACTACATTATGCTTTCTCTCCCTTCTTCACCTCTGTTTCAGACTTCTGTGAATTCATAGGAAACAGCAAAACAAGTCAGGAAAACAAGTACATGCTTACGTATATTGAAAAATTGTACGTTTCATTTTTTAAATAGTGTACATACATTTTAACTCTCAAAAAGCCAGGTAATTTTTACTTCTAAAGGGAAATTAATTAAAATTACCTTAATATATTAAGTAAACTTTTTTTATTTTATTTCTGCTAATAGACCAGAACAGTCTTTTGTCAGGCAGTATCTCTTAGGAGACTTCATGCAAAGAGTTTCCTAGCTGGGGGAGGTTCTTCCTAGTGCATCTTTATCCCATGACCTTTCAGTAGTGTTTGGAGCTGAAGATGGACATTTATTTTGGAAGCCTAGTGATCCATGGCTTGAGAAATACTGGCCTTGACATCAGGCATATTCTTAGTTCTGAAGTATGCAACCATTACAGTGCCTTGAAATTTCACATTTGGCTAGCAGAACCGTAGGAAGACATTAGATTAAAATAGATTAGTTTGATCTAGATCAGAGGGATATGGGTTTGATGGATAGACTGTTTGGTGGATGAGGAATTGGCTGGATGCTTCATACAGGAGATAGTGGGCAATGGCTCTATTTCCAGATAGAGATCAATGATAAGTGTCATTCCTCAGAGGTCCATATTGAGACCAGTGCTGTTTTAACTTAATCAATGATGTACACAACAGGATCAAGTGTACCCTCAGCAAGTCTGCATATACAACCAGGGCTGAGTGGTGCTGTTGATAGGCCTGAGGGACAGGATATCATCCAGAGGGACCTGGACAAGCTTGAGAAGTGGGCCCATGTGAAATTCATAAGGTTCAACAAGGCCAAGTGCAAGGTCCTGCACCTGGGTTGGGGGCAACTCCTGGTATCAGTACAGGCTGGGAGATAGGGAGATTGAGCGTGCCTCTGTAGAGAAGGACTTGCAGATGCTGGAGGATGAGAAGCTGCACATGAGCTGACAATGTGCACTTACAGCCAGAGAGCCAACTATATCCTGGGCTGCATCAAAAGAAGTGTGGCCAGCTGGGCAAGGGAGNAGCCTAGTGATCCATGGCTTGAGAAATACTGGCCTTGACATCAGGCATATTCTTAGTTCTGAAGTATGCAACCATTACAGTGCCTTGAAATTTCACATTTGGCTAGCAGAACCGTAGGAAGACATTAGATTAAAATAGATTAGTTTGATCTAGATCAGAGGGATATGGGTTTGATGGATAGACTGTTTGGTGGATGAGGAATTGGCTGGATGCTTCATACAGGAGATAGTGGGCAATGGCTCTATTTCCAGATAGAGATCAATGATAAGTGTCATTCCTCAGAGGTCCATATTGAGACCAGTGCTGTTTTAACTTAATCAATGATGTACACAACAGGATCAAGTGTACCCTCAGCAAGTNACTAGGTCCTGTTGCGACAGGACGAGGGGTGATGTTTTTAAACTAAAAGAGAGTGGATTTAGACAAGATAAAAGGCATTTTTTAGAGTGAGGGTGGTGGAATATTGCACCAGGTTGCCCAGAGAGGTGGTAGGAGCCCCATCCCTGGACTCATTCAAGATCAGTTTGGACAGGACTCTGAGCAACTTGATCTAGTTAAAGATGTCCCTAATTATTGCAGGGGGATTGGACTAGATGACCTTTAAAGGTCGTTTCCAATGCAAACCCTTCTATGATCCTAATGGTAATTTGATTTATTACAATGTTTACTACTCATGTTATTCTACCAAGTCAGTTTGCCAAGGCAGAGTCTGGAGTGTGAGGTGTGAGATACTACATAAAGGGAAATCTGATCAAAACAAACATAGAAAACCAAATCCTATTTAAGATCTTACTTTCTAACAAGACTACTACAGTTAAATTTTCAAGACTTTCATCTGATTGGCTAACTGATTTTCTGCTACTTGAGTAGAAGCAGCCAGTTGTGTTATGAGTTTTACTGCATTTACTACCACTGCACTACTACTAACTGAAAGCTAGTATTTGTGCAGGTGACACCTAGTCTGCTTGCCAAACTTTTCTGTTCTTTGTCTCTCTTCTCTTGTCTATTACAAAAATTAATAGTTTCTTTTCTAATTGTTTTACCTAAGATATTTTTTCCATTATCCAAATTTTTCTTCAGTACCTACGTAATTAACTTACAGAGGAGCCAGGAAGACCCTATTATTACCATTGTGACATCTGTTGTTCATGTTCTGATTTTATTTAATTACTAACATAAAAATTAAAATTCTGACTTTTCAATAGGCTTCTGGTTGAATAAAATAATAGGGAAAAAAGTTCTTTCAGGTATCAGTTTGCAGCAGTCTCTCTCTGTTGGTGAATGTTTCAAATGCATTACGGAAGTGCTGAGTATGCATGTTTTTGTTTTACAGATGAAAATAGGATTTATTTACATGAATGTGTAATTAGTTTAATTAGTTTTCCAGCAGTGCGTTAACTTTATGCCCAAGAAAATTCAGATGGAATGTCATGAACTGAAATAGTTAAAATAGTTAATTATGCATTTAATTGAAGGGGATGTAACACTGAGCATCCTATTTGGGGAGAGGATACTCTTTATAAATTCCACTTACATAGAAAAGGGGATATTAGTTGCATACTGCATCTTCCTTGACTTCTACGTCATTTGGGAATTACTGGGTTATTTGTCTTTGAAATATAGCTAATAAATACCATCTTCTATATTTACATAGTTACCACCAAAAAATGTGTCTATTATCTTTTTGACATCTTTTTCATAGGAAGTATATTTTCAGTTCTTTATTTGAAAATGGGAACACCTCCTCACCTTTGAAAATTGTTATGCCTCAGGAGCACGGTTCACATGGAGGGCTGCAAAAAATGAGGCTTCTCTATTCGAATGCAACCAGAAATAGGTTGGGTTTGAGAAAGAATAGTTAATGCAGAACTTCTCTTTTCTTGTTCAGCCACATGTATTATATGGGAGAAAAGAAGAAATGAGCTGGTTTGTCACTTGGTTTATTTTATCGAGCCTTCAGCTGAACATTTCTCAGGAAAGACACTGGTCTTTTTTCCCTGAACTAATAATGCTAATGAGTGAAATTTCTATTGCTAGCTCACTTGCATGTTCTGATATCTTGAGTCTAGTAAACAGACCAGCATTGAAGACCATGATGCTAGAATTTGCTAAACTGTAGTGCTCGAGTAAGTCAAAGTTGAGTAACTAATGATTTAAAAATAGAAAGTACTGAAATATTTGTGGTCTAACTTTGAGCTATGCAGAATGTAGATTATGAGAAGGAATATCAAAGATAACAATGATCTGTTGCTTCATGAGGTTGATCGCCTCAAAAGTACAGACAGAGACAAAGTGGATACATTTAATAACTTCTTTACCCCTGTCTTCGACACCAGTAATGGGCCCTGGGGCCCCAAAGCCCTATGCTGGAAGACCGTGCACAGGTGAATGATAAACTCCCAGTCAACCTTGAATTTGTTCTAGACTTGCTGCTTCAGCTGGATATGCATAAATCTATGTGGCCTGATGGGATTCAACCTAGGGTACTGAAAGAGCTGGTGGATGTCATCATGGGATGTGTCTCCGTTATTTTTCACCAGTCTAATGAGTCTGGAGAGGTTTCAGTCAACTGAAAGCTGGCAAGAATCGCAGTGTTCCAAGAAGGAAATGAAGGAAGATCTTGGTAATTATGGGCCTGTCAGTCTCACTTTACAGTCTGGTAAAACTGTAGAGTTTATCTCACTTGAGATAGAATGCAGTCATTGGTCACAGCTGGCATGGGTTCAATAAGGTAAAGTCTTGCTTAACCAACTTAATTACCTTTTATGGCAAGGTCAGACATCTAGTTGACCAAGGGAAGCCAGTAGATACAGTATTTCGGGATTTTAGCAAAACTTTTGAGCTGCCTCTCACAGTATCCTTCTGGATAAACTGTCCAGCACACTGCAAGACAAATCCATAAGTTGGGTGAGCAACTGGCTGACTGGTCCAGCTCAAAGAGCTGTAGTGAATGGGCTTATGTCAGGCCAGTCACCACAGCTCAATTTTAGGGCTAGTTCACTTCAAAGTTTTTCTAAATGATCTGGATGCAGGAATCCAATGTACATTAAGTACATTTGCCATTGACACTAAACTAGGAGGAGCTGTGGACTCCCTTGAGGGTAAAAAGGTCTTTCAGTGAAAGGTCTCAAGGGCAAGATAGAGGAAGAGCAGGAAAGGTCACTTGGCTTGCTCAGCTTGGAGAAGAGAAAGCTGAGGGATGACCTCATCACAACCTACCAAGTTCCTCAAGGCAGGTAGCAGATGGAGAGGTGCTGATGTCCTCTCACTAGTTACCAGTGATAGGTCATGAGGAAAAGGAATGAAGCTGCATCAAGGAAGCTCAGGCTGGACATTAGGAAAAGGTTCTTCATTGAGAAGGTGGTCAGTCCCTGGAATGGGCTCCGCAGGGAAGTGAGCATGACCTCAAGCCTGCTGAGAGTTCAAGGAGCATCTGGAAGACACTCATATGGTTTAGTATTGGGTAGTCCTGAGAGGAGCGTGGATTTGGATGGTAATGATCTGTAGGGGTCTCTTCCAGCTTGAGTTTATGATTTTATGAAAAACTCATCAGTTTGAGTGTGACCATATTGTTTGTGTGTGTGTATTTTATATTTGGATTCAGAAAACTGCTGTTACCCCCATTACTTTGTTAAGGCTTGCAGATGACTAACAGCATGTGGTCTGACTGTGGCTCTGAAGACGATTCCCTCAGATTTAAGCAGTTGAGCCAGAACAAGATCTGGAATGGAAATCTGGAGAACTGACTTCCTTGCATGCTCTCTCTGGGGAGTTCTTATGACCCCTTCTGTTCTTTGGAAGGCAAAGCGTGGTTTTGTCAGCAGTTGCAGCCAGCTGATTTTGTTCTCTCTGCATGAGTAATTCTTGGATTTTTGTCACTAGTATACACTGAGAAAAAGAGGATGCTGCCTCCAGTGTGGGTGAGTTCCACATTTCATATGGCAGAAGGAATGAAGTGCTAACATAACCATGGGGGTATTAAATTGTCAACCCTGTCTCTGCCTTTCTGCTCTGAGAATCAAATGTGTGGGAGTGTAGGGAAAGGATGACTACTAGATACATTCCCAAGCCTCAACTATTTTGTGAATTATGATGGTCTTTCCCCAGCTGAAAGGGAATTTACGATCTGGTAGGTTTGTTGCATCACCATCTGGATTTGCAAAAAGTTGTTAAAGCTGCTCTTATGAAGAAACTGTTAAAAACACTTTTTTTTTTTTTTTTTTTTCCAAAATTTTTCGCTACTAAGTAAA
>VWZY01012554.1:20630-31911 GCA_013399075.1 Chloroceryle aenea
TTTTTTTTTTTTTTTATGGATATACTCCTGCTTCTGTACTTAATTCTATACAAAAATGAAGGTAGTTCTTCTCAAAAGTCATTGTGAGAGGCATCAATGCAACAGAAATGACACCGTTTTTTTCTTGTGTAGAGATAATTTGCTCTCTACCATAATTTGTGAAAATAGGATTTCAGGGCAGATTGGAATAAAAGGGATTTTACCATACAGGTAAAAAACAATTAACTATATTCTTTGTAATCTGGTGAAACGATTTGAGTATGGAAGTGCTTTTCTTTTTCCAAAGTGGTATTTGAATATCAAGTGCAAGAAAGAAGGTGATCGTGCAGAAGGTGATCGTGCAGATGTATCTTAATAATCTACCAGGAAACACATCGGCCCTTCTCAGTTGCCTTGAAAATTAGACATTAGTGACAACATATTGTCACGCATTCCTTTTCTTAATCTGAAACTGCTGCTTTTATTCAGGAGAAATTCTGTCTGCCCCAAGAATAGTTACTTTGGGGGGTTGTTTCAGAAAGGTGTGTTGAGTGAAATGGCCTGATATTCTTCTGATCTGAATAACGTGTGGAAGGAGAGTTTAGCACGAGGAAGGGTAGCCTGTGACTAATACAGTGACTCAGAAAATCCACTTCCAATTTTTGGCTTTGCCAGCCAAAAATCATCTCTCTGCACGGCCACAGATGCAGTCAGTACCTGCACACTTCAGCTTCCCAATTATAGATGGGGGGAGGGAGGGGCACATCAGTCTCAGGGCAGGAATATACATTGTCTGTGTCTTCCACAAGTACCTATTCTAGGTTCTAAGCTGCTGCCTAGAACAGCGAGTAGAATTTTTATAACCATATTTGTGCCCAAGTATTGAAATGTCAAAAGTCTGTCTTTTCATGAGGAGTTTTCATACTTTTTGACTGGAACACTTCTTTTTTTCTCTTCTGTATTAGTTTGAATATTGTTGCTGCATCTGTAGCATCTTCTTACCCTGTCTCAGGAATGTTTCTGTAATTTTCCTCAGTGTTGTCTGATGAAATTTATTGAAGTTACAGAATTTTCAAAAATTTATAGATTTTCCTGCTGACTAGTTGAGCCACGTGAGTTGTGTCTTTCAGCCTCAGCATCAAGACAAGTGGGTACTGCTAAACTACATTAATAATTAGAAGGAGGTTGTAAGGTGTAATAGCTGCCCTTCTCAATGGAAGCTCCTCTTATGAATATTGGAATGATACCAAATGACTTTTGGCATTGAAAATTTGTTTTGTGCTCTTGATGACTGTAGAGTTTGTTGTGCTGTTTTATCTGTTCTTGAAGGTATAATGCAAATTGCAAAAGTTTCCTTAAGCACACGGTGTATCTCCTACCTTTGTTCATTAGTTACATCAGTTTGGTGGGTGCCCGGGCCTGAGTGATGACGAAGCATCACAGATGGCATTGGAGCATGTATTTGAATGCATTTGTAGAACCAAATGTTTCTGGTCCACTTTGCTATCTTGTCAGTAACCTGTACAGCTGTGCTGTATGGAGTTTTTACAAAGTCTGTTTTTGCTCTGGTCTCATGGCTTCACAGTGTTCAAACCAGGGAGTGGGAAATTTTAAAAGCCATTAAAGAATTTATCATTAAAAAGCTACTGTCTGTCAAAAAGGGCATTAAAAGGAGTCACAGAGGTGAGATGGATCTCGGGCAATGGTATCAGACAGATTTTATTTTGTTAATGATTTTACAGATACATTTGATTTTATTTTTGTCTTTCAGTAATGTATAACCCACACTTCACATTTCAAAGGTTTCTAAAATCTAGAGCCCCATATTTGAAATGAAATTATAACACTGCATTAAGAATGTTAATACAGGTATGCATAAAGAATACATTTTGTCAACCGCAGGAGCAGGTTTCTGTCTAAGAGGCATTTTTCTACAGTTGTTTTTGTGTTCTAACCCCCAACTTATTTTTAAAAGCTTAAAAAATGTGACCTTTTTTTTGAGGCTCTGAATATTTTCCCTGCTAAGGAGCACAGTATGGCTTTAACAAATGACTTTAACAAATTAAAGAAATATGCTAACCATAAATAGGGTGATGTATTTTGGAGGAAGATGTAACTTTCTTTTTCTCTCAAATTGTTGTGCTGTTTTAAAAGGCATTTAGATACATTTCTTCTGTTTACTGGCTTCAAGAGCAACAAAGTAATCAACACTAGTGCAAGCAGCTTCATTATAAATTTAATAGGCAAAGGTTTATTTTGCCTCTTGGTTTGAATAGTATTAGAAGGCAGAGAATGAAAGTGCTGTGAAGCTGCTAGCTGAGGGTTTTGCTTTGTTCCCTCCCTGTCCCCCACGATCAAAAAGTTCAGGAGAGACAAGAGTAAAAATGAAAGATCATGCCAAAACCCTTGCTCTAAAGGTGTAAAACTCTGACTTTGGGAATGCAGTATTTTTTACGTGTGTATTTCAGCTTGGTACTTTTTCCTTCTGTTTAGCTCTTCTAAGGTCTTTTCAGGTCCAGAACACAGATCTGCACATAAAAGAACATTCTGTGCCACGTTAGACCTGATAGCTGTGCAGTGTGGTTGAGTCTTTAGGTATACATACATAATGTAACTCAGATGGAATATATAAATTAAAAAATACAGTTAGGTTCAGTTGCCAGGCTGTTGAGAGGAAGCAGTGGGCTGAACATTATTAATGGAAACTGTCTGGTCTGTGAGCATCATACTGGCATCTCACTGTATTAGGATCTGAGGAGTATAAACACAATATATGCAAAAATTTATGTACATCTTGGAAGCTGTCCTGTGGATTGATGTAGCATCTAGCTCCTACAGACCAGTGCATGGTGAAAAATAATAAAACAGCAATAATGGTGATGTGTAACAGTCATCATGGGGAAGAGAGCTTGGCAGAAAAAATCTTAGTATGCATGTGCTGCTAGATTTTTACAATGTACAAGGCATTTTGCCTAGACACAGATGTTATATTTTAAACTATCACAAATGATCTTCTGGGGATTGATTCCTGCCTACCTTCCAGTGGCCTTTGGGTGGGACACATGCTTGCTTTCCTGTTGCTACAGTTGATCACAAATAAAGATTTAAAGTGCTTGTCTTGATGGTGGTAATAAGACTGTAACTCCTGGTGGTTTATAGACATGAGTTTCAGTGTGATCATCACCAAAAAGAAATATAATTTAAAAAGGAAGAATTGAATTACAGGGCACCTGCAAAGCATCACTTGGGGTTTATTCACATAGTTTGACTCTTTTGATGATCAGCTGGTTGCTTTAAAATTTATGGAACAGCAGTAGTGTCTGTGGCACAGAGCTGTGGGATTATGGTCTGAAAGGAAACTGTAGGGGACAGGGTCTGAAGACTGTGTGCTTTATCTTTGAACTGATACATGGAAGAGAAGTATGAATATGTATTTTATACCACTGCTTATGCTTTGCAGCTGTGTGCAGGGATGAAACAAAACGTGGTCTGGTGCTGCTTAGGGAGTCATGGAGGCTCATTATGGCAGCAGCAGGGCCCTGAGTTAAGTCCATATGAGTGACTGCTGGATTGTAGAGCCGCATCAAAGCTGGAATTCTGTCATCACTTCCTCTGTGTCTTTCTCTCACAGTTATATGCTTTATTTGCAGGGAAGAGGAGAGAGTCAAGTTGTGAGTTGTAATCCCTGCTGCTGTAGCACTGGGAAGTGGCCTTTTGTGTTTAGGAAAATGCTGATGATACACAGTGGGTCTCAGACAGCCAAATAGTAGTCAGTGTTGGGGGAAGGGTCACCTTGTCAACTGGTAGAAATGTGTTTCTACTGTGATTTAGATAATGCTTTCCCTTATCTAATTTATTCAGTATGTACACAGTAAAAAAAAAAAAAAAAATAACTTGTGACTTTTCCACTAAAATGCAGTCAATACTTGATGTTTTTATTTTCCATTGGTTTATTTCATTATTATAGTCCTTCTAACATGCCTTGGTAATAAAGGAAGACATGCTATACAATGCTAAAATTTGTAATGTTGAAAGAAATTTGATATATGAGAGTAGCTTAATTGCTGACCAAAAAAAAAAGATTTTGGGTGAGAAAGAGCATTGGAGAGATTACTGAAATGTCTTGCATCTTTGATACAACTTGTTGATGTTCATCTCAATAACTTGAGCTGGTCAGAAAGCCAGCAATAGCATTTGATATTAGGTTTAGGGGGAGATAAGAGATTGAAAAAAAGTTAGTTAAATAAAACTATTTTCAAGAGTTGTTTTTTTTTTTATATATTTATCTTTACTTATCTGAAAGGTATGCTGCACATCTCTCCAGTTTGCAGCACATCACAATAAATGCCTTCATGAAATTGACTGTTAAACTGGATGTTGACAAATCGTGTTTTTTCCCTGTGTATAGGTGAATCCTGCTGATGTTGGCATAAGCTGACTATTTGTGGGCAATACTTGAAACTGGACCTTATTTTTAGATGTCTGTCCTGCTGGTATCTATGTCAGGGGCACAGGTGTCGAAGGAAGAGATAAGGTGTTGCTCTGTGAAAAGATCTGCATTCATGATGTTGGCAGCTCAGGCATCCTCTTGCTGGGTAGAGTAGGACTGCTCCTCAGCACCCGAGAACAGTTGTCTACATGGCACCTCTTGGGCATGGGGGACCCTGCTTTTTGGGGGGCCCTGCTTTTTGGGGAGCTGAGCAGCTTTTTGCTGTACAGAGGAGGTGAGTGTTAGGGTGTACACAGTAGATTCGTGCAGTCCCTTGCTCTGGAACAGAGGTTGCACAAGAACTACTGTATAGCCAGAGCTGAGTATTTCCTTCCTACGTGCATCCTCTTCTTCCTGCCCCTCCCAGCCACTTCCAGCAGCCAAGCTGAATTACTGTAAGCCCCAGATGGAGAAAAGATGTGACCCATTAGTGTAAAACTTTATTTCTAAACAACCAGCACTCCTGAGAGTGTGAGAAAAGCAGAAGAGGTCATTTAGTGCTTTGTGTTGATATTTATTGGTTCTTCTGCAGGAAGCAGAAAAAAAAAAATAGCATTTGGTACACCTCTGTATCCAGGAAACACCATTATAAGCTGATTTGTCAGAGGAGCTCATGCCAAATGTACTGACGTTATTTCAACATGGGTCTAATCAATGATGCATGGAAAACATTGTTTGCTTCAGATGAGCTAAATCTTCAGGTTATTTATCCACTCAGGATCCATACTGAGCTAGGTACTTAGTGTTTCTGAACGCACGAGCTCCCACAGCATCCCCAGTGTGATACCAGTGAAGGATGAAGGGATCTGAACTCGGGATGGCATCATCTCTCCAGTAAGCTCTGTTTGTATTATCCAATACAAAATAATTGTGCTGGTAGTACAATGATAATCCCTCAAAGAAAGGGCTAAATTATGCCTTCTCGTGCACAGTTACAGTAGAATAGGTATAGTAGGTATGTATATATAGGATGCCTGCCTTTCTCATTCTTGCAGAGGAGGAAGAACTTGAGGTATGTCACTTGAGGGTCTAGAGGTTAAGGTAGTCATGTGACAGAAGTAACCAGGAGTAGATCTTGCTCTCTTGTCATGGCATAATGATTTGAATGTGCTCATATTTTCTTTCCAAGGAGATGGTTAAGTTTAATTTGGATATATTCATTTAAAGACAGAGAACCCTTGCAGGTGAAGGGATTTTATAAAGCAGAATGGTGTAATATAGAGCAATGGTGTAAACCAGCTGACTGGCACGTCTCTCATTTCAGCCAAATGTGAAGTGTTGCCCTTTATATAGTAATCTGTGTGTGGCAGTAATTGTGAGTTGGTGACAGGTCTGCCATAGAAGTTAATGTGCTTCATCTATTCTGTAAAGTGGCACTTGTGAAAAACTCTACCTTAAAGTACTCCTTGTTGAATTAGCATTATGGTTTCTTAATTTCTCTTGTAGCACTGCTTGCTTCTGTACAAACAGTATTGTGCTTCCCATGCTGCTACTCTTAAGGTTGGGTTCAGGATGCTACTGCAGAGCTTCATCTCTGTCTATCAAACCAAGATGCTTTGGAGTCAGTTGCAGGATGCCTCCTGCTTTTGCAGAAAATAAGAAACCTCTCTGTCTGAGTCTCACTGCTGAGTAAGCTGTCTGGGACTAGTGTTTACCTTGATGCTCTTTTCTTGCAATATGAAAGGGTGGTGAGTTTTTTTTGGCTGAACATTTATGGCCAGTGATTTTGTAAAGTTTTTTTTTTTCTTCTTCTATTTTAAAATCACACTCAAGTCAAACTGCAAAAATGAAGGTACTCATCAATGTAGATGAATTGATGGGCACCAGGAGATGAGTATTAACAAATTCATAGCTTAAAAGGAGTGTGTGCTGGAGTGGTGGATGGATCATATTTGGTTTTGATTGAAGCTGTGCATTTAATTTCTGCAGTTTGTAGGCAGAGAACTTCTCCAGTCCTGTCTGACTCATAGTGGACTGTACCTATGCTTTAACAAGCAGTGAGATGCAGAACTGTGTTGTTCTTGGAAAATGTTCAGCTGTAAAACAAGGTCACATCTGAGCTGAGACAGCCTCCTCTTAAGACAGACTCTCTTTTTTCATAGCCTGTTTCAGCAAGTAGAAGAAGACTTGTGCGTAATTGTTGAGCTCACCCCGTTTTAAAGATGTGGAGCTGCTTCTGGTATGCTTTTCTCATTTGATGGGAATATTATTTTTAGAGTATAAATTTTGAGGATGGAGTAAGTCTGAAATTTAATAATAGAGATCAGTGTTTCTATAGTGACTGTTATATAGTAATTCCAATGATGACTTTTATCAGTAGCTTGCTGTAGTAGGTAGTCAAGGTGACCTGCCTTGGGGATAGCTTAAATGAACTTACTGAAAAAATAGCTTGGGATATTGGGGTAGAGTAAAAGTTGCCACAACTACATCTTTAGATCAAGTTCCGTTTTTTGCCTTGAGAGATAAGAAATGCTTCAACTCCCACTACTTCATTCGATGCAACTATGAATGTCTCAATGGCTGGGCTCAGCCTGACCTGTTTTGTTTACTGTGCCTATTGTGTGAAAAGCACACAGCATGTTAAGTAAGACCAGCCGCCCCTCCTCCAGCTTTACACAGGCATTATACTGGGGAAATCTGAGGCAACTGGATAGCTGATAAGCTTAATATCCTTTTTTTATTTTATTTTTTTCCTTAATTCTAGAAGCCATCGACTTATTTTACAGACTTGAATGGGGTATAATGATATCAATGCCTCCTGATGGGTGTGTAATAATTCCACTGGTTTATTCTGTTTCTAGATGCCGTGACAATGGAGTTGAGCTGCGCTGAAGTACCTCTTTATGTAAGTTCTACAACACTAGGCTTCTGCCCAGACAGTCGCTTTCTTTTGGGTAATGGCTCATTCAAAAGCAGGGTGAATGAAACCAAACACCATTCTCTGGTTTTCTGAGACGACAGGCTGTTCAGTGTTGCAGTTCGATGCAGGCATGTGTGGGAATGATGGTTTTCTGTGCTGTGACTTAGCTCTCTGAAGTAAGTTTAAAATTATTTCCCCTTTATG
This sequence comes from Chloroceryle aenea, assembly GCA_013399075.1. Lineage (NCBI taxonomy): Eukaryota > Metazoa > Chordata > Aves > Coraciiformes > Cerylidae > Chloroceryle > Chloroceryle aenea. The sequence goes on from VWZY01012554.1 coordinate 28,163, forward strand.
GTAATTATTTTCTTTTCCCTCAGTACACTCAATCGCAGTTTTCAAAAGCAGAGTTACTGCCTTTGAAGAGACACCACTGACTCACTCTCTCCCACAATTTACAGCTGTTTTTTACCTTTAAAATGCCCAATTACCTTTATCTCCACTGTCTCTCAGCAGGAAATTGTATGCAATGTCAAAAAATGAGTAAGTCAAAGTTCGTAATCAAATGGAATCTCTTCTGCAAAACCTGAAATGATTGCTTAAAATAGATCAACTCAAGAGTTCAAAACCAGGTAGTAGCAGGAATAAGGACATGCATTAGATAAACTTAATTGCCTCGATGCCTTCAATGTGATGTGAGTATAAGGATTAAAATTTGGTCAGTCTAATCATTATTTTTAATAAACTATGGTTGTCTCTTTTTGGCTTGTTCTGCTGTAGTTTGCAGTGAGAATGGTAGTGGCAGTGGTATATGAATATTGATGTCTAGGAGGGTAATGAAAGAAATGAAGACAGAAGCAAAACAATTATCTGTATTTCGTGATGAGATGGGGATGGAAATGGAGGGGTACTAATAAAATGTACCCTAGAGTATTGAAGAAGCATAGGATTTTTAATACACCAGCAGGAGAATCATAGAATCATCGACTGTTAGAGGTTGGAATCATAGAATCATCGAGTCCAGCCTCCCTGCCAAAGCAGGATCACCCAGGTTGTGTCACACAGGAACGCATCCAGGTGGGTTTTGAAAGTCTCCAGAGGAGGAGACTCCACAACCTCTCTGCAAGCCTGTTCCAGTGCTCTGTCACTCTCACAGTAAAGAAGTTTCTTCTCATGTTGAGGTGGAACCTTCTATGCTCCTTGTCCTATTACTGGGCACTATAGAAAAGAGATTGGCTCCTTCCATTTGACACCCAATCCTCAGATATTTATAGGCTTTAATGATCCCCTCTCATTCTTCTCTCAAGACTAAACAGCCTCAGTTCTCTCAGTATTTCTTCATGGAGGAGATACTCAAGTCCCTTAAACATCCTTGTAGCTCTCCATTGGACTCTATGAAGTAGCAGCTTGTCTCTCTTAAACTTTGGAGTCCAAAACTGGACACAGTATTCCAGGTGCAGTCTCACTAGTGCAGAGTAGGGGGGGAAANCCTCAGATATTTATAGGCTTTAATGATCCCCTCTCATTCTTCTCTCAAGACTAAACAGCCTCAGTTCTCTCAGTATTTCTTCATGGAGGAGATACTCAAGTCCCTTAAACATCCTTGTAGCTCTCCATTGGACTCTATGAAGTAGCAGCTTGTCTCTCTTAAACTTTGGAGTCCAAAACTGGACACAGTATTCCAGGTGCAGTCTCACTAGTGCAGAGTAGGGGGGGAAAGAGAACCTCCCTTGACCTGCTGGCCACAGTTTTCTTAACTCAACCCAGGATACCATTGGCCTTCCTGGCCACAAGGGCACATTGCTGTTTCATGGATAACTTACTATCCACTAAGACTCCAAGGTCTTTCTCTGTGTTGCTGCTTTCCAGCATGACAACAGCTAGCCTGTACTGGTGTTATTTCTCCCCAGATACAGGACTCTACATTTGTCCTTAATGAACTTCATGAGGTTCACTTTCACTCAGCTCTCTAGCCTGTCCAGATTTTGTTGGATAGCAGCACAGTCCTCTGGTGTGTCAGAGACCCCTCCCAGTTTCGTATCATCAGGAAACTTGCCGAGGGTACACTCTATCCCCTTGTCCAGGTCATTGATGAAGATATTGAACAAAGACAGTCCCAGTACTGATCCCCGGGGAACACCACTGGCCACAGGCCTCCAACTTGACTCTGTGCCACTGTTCACAACCCTCTGAACTCTGTTATTAAGCCAGTTTTCAATCCACCTCACAGGTAATTGTCTATGCCATGTTTCTTGAGTTTTTCTACAAGACAGGATCAAAAGCCATACTGAAGTCAAGGTATATGACATCCACTGTTCTCCCTTCACCTACCCATTTTGTCATGGCTTCGTAGAAGCATATCAGATTAGTCAATCAAGATTTCCCTTTTGTAAAGCCATGTTGGTGGCTACTGATAACTTTTTTTTTCTTCCATGTGGTTAGAGATGGNTAATTGTCTATGCCATGTTTCTTGAGTTTTTCTATGAGACAGGATCAAAAGCCATACTGAAGTCAAGGTATATGACATCCACTGTTCTCCCTTCACCTACCCATTTTGTCATGGCTTCGTAGAAGCATATCAGATTAGTCAATCCAGGTTTCCCTTTTGTAAAGCCAGGTTGGGGGCTACTGGTAACTTTTTTTTTCTTCCATGTGGTTAGAGATGGCTTCCAGAATGAGCTGCTCTATCACTTTTCCAGGGATGGAGGTGAGGCTGACTGGTCTGTAGTTGTCTGGGTCTTTCCTCTTGCCCTTTTTGAAGGAGCTTTCATTGTTACTTGTCAGCTTGGGAGTGGCAACCTCAGGCTCACAAAAATTAAATGCAATATCTTTAAAGGAGGTGGGAGTAGGGATGGTGGGGGATTCGTGACACCTGCTCATGTGATGTTGGTCAAGTGATGCAAGGTTTTAAAACCAATTTTTAACAGAAGGAATAATCAAGGACATGGTGCTAATGGATAAAATTCAACATGGTTTTATCATAGGTGGCTGTGTCAGACTGATCTGATATCTTCACAGAGTAAAATAACTGACCACCAAGGGCAGCACAATGGGCTTAATCTGAGTAGTTGAACATTTGATATTGCGTCTCAGAGGAAATTATTGTGGAAGATAGAGAAGGTGGAGATTAATATAAAAAGATAAAGATATGTAAGGATACTGCAAAAGCAGTTATTAGGGTAGAGAGAAAGATATTACAAGTGATAACTGTTAAGGATGATACTTACAGACAGTTCTGATTAATACTTTGATTATAACCCTGAGAGACAGATGTAGGCTTGTGAAATCTGTGTAAATCTGTGGACATCATCATACTGCGGGAGATGTTGATTAGTAATGAGGAGAATTCAGTTATTACATGAGAAGATTGAAGTTTCCCACCTTTTATTTACTCCAGTTAAGAGCATGGTATAAAGCTGTGCCATTGGGGAGTATCATAGAATCCTAGAATCATCAAAGTGTCTGGGTTGGAAAGGACCTCTAGAGGTCACCTAGTCCAACCCCCAATAATCGTGATACATCTCTTAGGACCTAGGGACTCATGAGGTGGAAGCACAGAGGGCTTGGGGTGCATTGGTTAGTTGGAGAGTGATGGATATGAGAATGTGATTTTAGTTCGTAATGTCCACCCTAAACTTTGCACAAGCAAAAGCCTCTGCTGGACCTGAGCTTTGGTAACTTACTGGTTGTGGTCCTGGGTTTTGGTAACTTGCTAGTTGTGGTCCATAAACTCTTACCAACACAGGTGGTAGGACTCCAGAGGAGTGTCTTGCTAAAAACCCAACAAGAGTGGTTGGATTGTCACGAGGTGGTAATGAACTTGTTTTCTTGTGGAGGGAGCAGGTGGAGGTGATGTCTTACTTTTGGGTCCTGGTGTCCTTCCAAGCCTGAGGATAATGGTGAAACATGGACTTCCAGAGCCTTGCAGCAGAAGCACCTGGGGTGAGTTTCCCAGAGACTAGGACTGCAGTAATTTTTTTATCAGCCTCCTGTATTTTGTGTAGGTGTGTGTATATGTGGGCATAGGGGTATGTAAAGTTTTCAGGGCTTCTGCAGGGAATGGGAAAGGGCTATATGAATACCCTAAGATGACTGAGAAACTTTCA
>VWZY01012554.1:33250-70324 GCA_013399075.1 Chloroceryle aenea
CCAGAGCTTGGCCCAGTACTCCAGGTGGGGTCACATGAGAGTGGAGCGGGGTGGCAGAAGCTCCTCCTTTGGCTTGCTGGCCATGCTTGTTCTGATGAAGCTCAGGGTATGGTTGGATTTCCGGGATGCACTTGCACATTGTGGCATCATGTTGAACTTTTCATCAATCTGCACCCCCACAGCTTTCTCCTCAGGCTGTATTATTTGCGCTTTTATTATTTGTGCTTGGGATTTCCCTGACCCAGATGGAGGACCTTGCACTTGGCCTTATTGAGCTTCATGAGGTTGGCATGGGCCCAAATCTCCAGCCTGTCAAGGTCCCTCTGGATGGCATCCCTTCCCTCGAGTGTGCTGACCGCATCACACTGCTTGGTGTTGTCTGCAAGCTTGATTTCTCTGAGGTGTTCCAGTCCTTTTTAAAGGGTGAAGTGGAACTACAGAACACTGTGTCATGGCAATTGCATACTGTTCACATGGAACTTTAAAAATGACAGCATCTGGTTGTAACACATTGTTTTCCACAGGAAACGTAGAAGTGGTCCAAAGGTAGCACTTAGTTCCTTCTTTCCAGCCAGTATGAAAGCATAGGTTTTTGTTCTTTGAAAGATCTACTGTATGTTGGGTCCAAAATTAGGATCCCTTTCACACTGTATTTAAACATGCTTAACGTCTGTATCAAGTGGATTTTACACCTTTCTTTATTCCAGGTATGTCTGTCTGAGAGGCTTGTACTTCATGTCAAATTATCTGAGTAGAATTACAGTTCCATGTTTATAATGCACATTTTTGAAGATTGTATGCAAGGGTACTTAGTTGACTTGGCTGTATATGGGCAGCTGTTAAACAGCTGGAAGATGGATCCATACACTGCTGTTGCTTCAGACTTCACTTACAAACTTCACTACTTCACGCTTTTTTGGGACTGAATTTCTTTGGAAATCTACAATAGTATGTGTAATCTGGTGACAGCTGGGTCTCTCTTCAGTTGTATAAGAGGGAGTGCATTCAGAAAGCTCAAGGACCTTGCTGGGTAATATAATTTTTGTGAAATATCATTTTAAAATATACTATGAAATATACTACTTCATTTCAAAAATGTATTATTTTGATACACTTATCTTTATATGTAATTTTTGTGGCAGCAATACATTGAAATCTAATTACAAGACACACAAATGTCATGGTTTAAAAAAATAAATGGTAGTTAAACAGAAAATTAAATATTTGAAGCACATGCTTTTCAGTTAATTTGAGGAGCCTGTTTCTGGCTTCTAGTGATCAAAATACTGTTAGCCCCATAATAAAATTACTCCTTGTAAGCCAGTCTAATTTTCAGGATTGACTAGCCAAGGATAAACTGAGACATTGTACATGTTGTCTCTTCTTTCAGTACTAATAATACATTATTTAAGTAAGTAGAGCCTGACTTTAAGTAGCTCTTTCCCTCCTAAATTTTCCTTTTATAACTGATATAAATAAAATAATATTTATCCAGTTCTTTCCATAAGGAGAGCAGTTCGCTGAGTCTCTTCATTTCATTGTGTACTAAACATAGTATATAGAGTAAGGCCATCCTGTCTTCAGGCAGCCAATGGTTTCAATGTAGACATAAAAAGACAATCCGTGAAAGATAAAAAGCAAAGTATTTGATGAAGCGCTTTTCAGATATTAAAAGATTTATGTAAGGTAGTTGTCCTTTCTACTGAAAGCAGTTTCTAGTGTGGAAAACCAAATCTTTCTCATGGAAAATCTTTCTTATTTAATGGTAGATGACAGGGGCAGGGGAGGGGGTGTTGCTGTTTGGGTTTGGTTTGGTTTGTTTTTTTTTGTTTGAAAGAAAGATTATTGGTTAACAACACTGATCTTTGACATTGGCAAAGAAGTATCTTGCTGCCATGGGGCAAACATAGCATGGGAGTTGTCAGCTCTCAAGAGCAGAAAATAAATGTCCTCAGAAGTTTGTAAATCATTCTGTGCTGAGAGCATGATGAATGTTTCCTGTGGGAGCGGCAGAGGGAAATAAAGAGATGCTGAGTCATGGAGGATGTCCATGGTGGTTCCCTATAAATGTGAGAGGGACCTCATCTCCCAAGAAGATGATGCTGCAGGTTACACGGCTTTTCTATCTTTCCAAAGGAACATATGAATGATATTTTTTTTGGGAAGAGACGGAAACACAGTCTCTCAGCTTCAAGACTCAAGATGTCCTGGAAAATAAAACTTCCCCTTAGTCCTGTACTGTATAGTCCATCCTGTTTTCAAAATTCACTTTCCACATGCTCCTGCCTACAAGCAATGGAGTTGTCTAAAACTACTTGAGGTCAAAACCTAATGATCTCGTGTTCTAGTATTTTGCCACCTCTCCCTCTTAATGAGCCTCTGCTGGTTTCTTCTTGTTAGGGCTTATGTTTTCTTTCTGACGAAGTTACAGCTTCTTTGGTCAAGTGTAGGTGCCAGAGGGGGAGGAATGTTTATGTATTCACTGTTTAATATTGGTCAATTGAAGTATCCCTACAAATGTGGGTTCAGCAGGTTTTCCTCTGGCTGGGTCAGGGACAGCTGAGAGCACCAGGCTGCTTGCAGCCACTGAGCATCCAAGAGCCTGGAGACTGCTGTCATGGATAAGCTCAGTGATGTTCTTTGCCTCGTCTGGGTCTGCAGAGTGCTAACTGTCAAGTTCCTTAGGGTTTCTTTTTCCCTGACTTCTCTCTGTCCAGCATGTTTTGTCTTACTGTTCTCTATGGAGCTTGCATGGTCAAGCCAGTTCTTTGCTTGTCTGGATATTTGTTTGTTTGGGCTGGTGGTTCTTTCTGGGTGATGTGATACTGTCTTAATGCTCTCTAATTGAGGAACTTGTGTTTTCTATCACTGTAATAATAGTGCCTCATGATCTTTGTAGTGCACCATTCCTTACAATGCTCTTTTGTGTTTAGGAGACATTGTTTAACTTTATTTCAGCTTCATCCTGGAGCATGTCCAAAGAAGGGCAATAAAGGTGGTGAAGTGTCTAGAGAACAAGTCTTATGAGGAGCCACTGAGGGAACTTGGGTTGTTCAGCCTGGAGAACAGGATGCTCAGAGGAGACCTTATCTCTTTACAGCTGCCTGAAAGAAGGTGGTAGTGAGGTGGGGATTGGTATGTTCTCCCATGTAGCAACTGAGAGGGCAAGAAGAAATGGCCTCAAGTTGCACCAGGAGAGGTTTAGATTGGCTATTAGGAAAAATTTCTTCACAGAAAGGCTTGTAAAGTACTGGAACAGTCTGCCCAGGGAGGTGGCAGAGTCACCACCCCTGGATGTGTTTAAAAGATATGTAGCTGTGGCACTTAGGGATGTGGTTTAGCGGTGACCTGGCAGTGCTTGTTTAAAGGTTGGACTTGATGATCTTGAAGGTCTTATCCAGCCAGAATGATCCTATGATTCTATGATGTAGAAAGGAGGTCTGAGTTGATGTAAGTGCCTCAGTGTGCATAAAATGTAAAAAAGGTGTGCTCCTGTCCAGCTTTCTCAGATGCAAACCTAAGATGCTGGGATAGGGCAGCATCCTTCCTCTGTAACCTGTTTAGAAATTAAATATGTGCCTATGAAGAACGTTTTTGTGCATGGTAGTTTTTCTTTGACAGTAAGTGGAAACTGCTTCTAATGCAGCTTGCTCCTGGCATGTCCCATCAGGTCAGGTACATCCCATATCGTTTATGATTCCAAGGACAGGAGTGCAGATGAAGACAGAAAGAGTGAGATGCCCTGAGTTTGCATTCACTGCCACCTTTTCTCCAAGAATAAATGAGAGGCAGAGGAATCATGTCTCAAACTTTATCACTTCGTCCTGCTCTGAAAAGGGAGGTACCAAGATCAAGGGCTGTTCTCAGGGGGCATTAGAGCCCTCGAGGCAGTGAGTCCTGTATTCATGTGCCAGTTCACCAACCTGGGCACCATCCACAGCAGCATTTGCCTTCCCCATTTCACTACTGGACCTCAGCCTTAGTAGCAGTGAAGGAGGAAGAGTGAGTGCAGGCTGGTGGCCATGGATGACTTTAGAGGTGAACTTGCTCTGAGCAAGTTGAGGTGACAAGTGTAGCTTCCCTGCTGCCTCCACATTAACTGAGAGGTTGATTCTCTTAAGAGAGAGTAAGAGTCCAAAACTGGAAATTAAATGCTGGTGCAGGCAAGTCTGGCAGCATTTTTATCAATGTATCTTTAGCTTGTCCCTACAGACACATGTCTATATTACAACCTCAGTTAATTATCCCTTGGATTCATGCTGGTTTATTTCCTCCTGTCATTAAGTAAGAATTTTGAAGTTACTTTGATCTTTTGTTACCTTTTTAAAGGTTATACCCTCCCTCCAGGATTTTTTGGACTAACACCTTGGCTACAGCCAGGTTCATTAGCATATTCACTGTTCTTTTTACCTGCAATCATGTGATTCCTCAAGGATGAGGTGGCCGACTTCCCTGGGACCCAGTTGAAAACACAACTGCTTATTCCTGAGTACCTTAACTGTAGAAGGTATATGAGTAAGTAACAGGGAGAATAAAGTGAAATAAGGGACATATTTCATACCCAGGATGTGCAGACAACAACAGCAAATTCCTGGACTGATTTTTAAGGTTCTTCAATGCAAAGCCTGTGATACCGGTGTACAATTTAACTACCTGGTTTTCTGTAGGTGAGAAACATGGTGAAACAGACGTAATTCTAAAATGTTTTAGTTCCCAAATAAGCTCATTTCATTATCCACTAAGAAAAAGACATAGGCCAATAGGTAACTGTCCAAGGAATGAAGCAAAGGAACTGTTGTATGTTCTGCACACTCAACATCAGTGGTGTGGAAGAATAATTACAGAATTTCATAATGGACTTGTGCATGGATTTGTGCATAAGCTACTTCCATGACAGTTTCAGAAAACACATTACTGTTCTACAGTGAAGAAGATTAAAGACAAAAAGTTTCAGGTTAGGAGTCCTGTTGCAAAGATCAGAAAGCAAGGGGTGCTGGAAATTCTTTTTCAAAAGAGAATTTTAATGCATATCCAGGCACTGGAACAGTCTAGTATTCTGTTGATGACTTCTGTTTGTCTGGGCTGTTTTTACCTTAAAGGTGAGAGTTTTCCAAAGTGCTCTGTGTTGGCTGATGTTGGTCCAGCTGAAGGCAATGGTATTCTGATACTAACACAATCCTGAAAGCTTTTGGAATTTGCAGTTCTGCAGTGAGGGCCATGCAAAAGGCTATTAATAAACAGAGTTTTATTTGTGCTTTAGCAGTGAGTCTGGGAAAAATTTGAGCACATCTGCTGCTAAATGTTCAGAGGTCCTTAGGCAGAGACTCTGAAAACACTTGGTGAGAGAGTTAAAAAGTTGTGAATCATCTTGTTTGTCAGCTTCCTAAATCCATGGGTTTCGTGTGCCTTAGAACTGTGAAACAGAAATAATTCAACAGTGATTGTGTTTTATGAATGAAGTGAAATTTAAACTGATACACTGATCCAGCATGCTTTTGCATGATATGAAGTGGCAGTAGGACTTGCATATTGATCCTAAAGTGAGTAGAGCAGGGACATTGTGCTTATATGTATTTGTGTAAATGTTCACCACAGCAGAATCATAGAATCATAGAATGGTAGGGCTTGGAAAGGGCATCTGGAGATCAGTGAGTGCAACCCCCCTGGCAGAGCAGGGCCATATAATCCAGCACAGGTCACAAAGGAATGCATCCAGGCGGGTCTTGAAAGTCTCTATAGAAGGAGACTCCACAACCTCTCTGGGCAGCCTGTTCCAGTGCTCTGTTGCTCTCACAGTAAAGAAGTTTTTCCTCATGTTGAGGTGGAATTTCCTGTGTTTCAGCTTGCTACCATTACCTCTTGTTCTATCACAGGGCACCACTGAAAAGAGACCGGCACCTTCTACTTGACACCCACCCTTCAGAGATTTGTAAACATTAATAAGATCCCCTCTCAGTCTTCTCTTTTTCAAGCTAACAGCCCCAGGGCTCTCAAGCTTTCCTCATAAGAGAGATGTTTCAGTCCCCCGGTCATCTTGATTGTCCTCTGCTCTTTCCTGTAGTTCCCTGTCTCTCCCCAACTGGGGAGCTCAGAACTGGACGCAGTGTTACAGATGCAGCCTCACCAGGGCAGAAGAGAGTGGGAGGTTGACCTCCCTTGACTTCCTGGCCACACTCTTCTGAATGCATCCTGGGTTACCACTGCCCGCCTTGGCCACACATGCACATTGCTGGCTCAGTTATTGGCTTAGTAGACTCCAAGAGGCCTCTCCTCAGGGCTGTTTTCCAGCAGGCCTACCCCCCTACCATGTACTGGTGCATGGGCTTGCCCTTCTGTCTGTGCAGGACTGCACATTTGCCCTTGCTGNGACTTCCTCCTTCCAGGCTTTCACTCTTACTTCCAGGGTCAGGGATTCCCAAGGGTTGGTCTTAGCAGTGAAGACTGAAGCAAAGGCAGCATTCAGCAAATCCACCTTCTCTGTGGATTCTTCTCTGCCACCAAGGCTCCCACCTCATTCAGCAGTGGGCCCACATTTTCCCTAGTTCTCAGTAGTGGCCTTGAGTCACGTAGGACATGAGAAATAAGTAATGTGGTTTATATATTTTAAATCAAGTAAACTGAAATTACTACATGTCAGAATGGATGTTGATTTTCTATTAATATATCTTATTACAGAAGTTTTCATGTGACCAGCTCGTTCCCAAGCTTCTTAATTCTACTGTTTGATTTTATGCACCAACATAAATTGTGTTGCCATTAACAGCAAAACACTGAATGATATTTTTAATGATGACATACTAGCAAGAATATTAATACATTTTTTGGCAGTGTGTAATGCTTGAAAATACTTCTTCCTTTTTTTTTTTTTTTTTGTTTTTTTCACATAAAGGCATCCAGGCTATTTTTATTCTATCCAGCAATTCAAGAATTAGCAGATATCCCATTCTCTGCACCTATTGTTTATCATATGGGAGACTGAAAACTTTCCTCCATCTTACCTGTTATGACAGATTGATGGTGCACTGAAAACAGCTTTAAGGTTGCTGGTAACAAGTTAAAGAAAATAGTAGCCATGTGATGCAGAGCACTGGTTTGCTATAAACTTGCTCTCTGGCTCAGATTGTTTGAAAACATGGGCAGATTAATTCTGCACCAGCAGCCGTATCAGGTACTGTATCTTTTCCTGCTGCAAACATACAGCAGGCATAAAAAGCATAAAGCCAGCATAAGCTCTTTATCATGTGCTCTCACGAGTTCAGTGAAAATCAGATTGTGTGCTCAGGTCTGGCACGGGTCAGGTTAGTGTGGCTGGGTATTGCCCATGATGATGTGTAAATAATGGTCTTGCTACCAGATGTACCTTTAAAAGGGAGGTTGGTGCTGCTAGCCTGTGCTGACGAAGAAATCAGTGCATGCTTTCATTCTGTTCATCTTTATGATTTGTGGTCATTGTGGGGGGTTTCTTGCTCTTGGCTGAGTTCCTGCAGCCACTTGTGATCATACAAAGTATCTTCTGCATTTGGTACTAGAATACATATCTGAAATGGCTGTTTGTTCAAGGGATACTATATTTATGTGCCCTTTCATCTGCCATTGTGAGTTAATCCCTTCAGCACCCTAGCTGTTCCCCTGCCCTGCCATCACCCTGTATAGCACTGTAGCATGAAAGCTTTATGTGACACCCGCATTACAGTGTTATACTTTTCTGGCTGCCTCCATGCTGCACACCGTGCACTTTGTGGCCTAAAATTGTGCCGGTCTGCCCTCACAACCTTGATGAACTGTAAGCTCCTGCTGTGTTTGTGCTGGGACCTTGCTAGAAGCATCCTTCAATTTACATTCTGAGATGCAAGTGGTCACTGAACCCTTTTTTCTCACTGTTTTGACAAGAATATAGAGCTGCCCCAGTTGCTAATTGTTGAGCTGACCTCAGGCTGTCTCACCTTAAGCAAACGTGCGGGAGATGCTTCTTACTTGTACCTAGATGTCTGCACAAACTCTTCCTCTGCACTTCTCACAAAGCTGCCTCATGCTGGAGAAGTACCCACAAACACTTGGTGTGTAAAGCTGATGTTTGGAGGATCTGCCATGGTGCATCTCCTGCATGCTGCTTGTGTCTTCTGCATGGGCTTGGAGGCTGGAGATTGATGTTTTACCTGGTGTGAATGAGTGAGGTTTTTGGGGTGCCAGTGACAGCAGGAGACTGGGTCTTCTCAAAGCAACCATGTGTGCATATTTAATTTTCATTAAAATCTAAGTGTAATACTAAATATAACCGTATCATCACATACCTTGTCTCCATTCTATACATGGAATTATGCTTCTTCTGTTACTCTGGATAGAAATCAATCATAAAATAAATTAATTATAAAAAATTAATTATAATCAGTGACTTCTTAAGTAATTCAATTGCAGAAACCTTATATTTTCTTTTAAGATAGTATTAGCTATACAGTTAGAAAGTTAATGATTGTAGAGAAATATTCAGCTTTTATCTTCAATTTTGTTTACAGTTTGTTACTCTTTTCCTTCCCTGGGTGTAATTGCTGTTTCATTGTGCATTTAGCCTTGAATCCCATTGTCTTCAATTCAAATAGGGCACATGCTTTCTTAAGTCCATGACAATGTTTACTGGAGTCTGTCAACAAGACATGGTGTATGTTAGAAAAATATCACGGAACATTAGAAAGGCATGTTTATGAGTTTTCCCTTGTTATTAATTATTTGAATGTGGTTGTTTTGTGATTATTAACAATTTCTCTGCAGCTTTTTTAGTATCTTTTGTGTAGGATTGTTGGTAGTTGCAGCAAAGTTGCATCAAAAGCCATTTCCCTAACTATGGCTACTCAGGGAAAATACCTTGCCACTGTTAGTGTCTAAGCACAAGTAAAATATGTCAAAACAATTCACCTTAAAATATAAATGTTTTCTGAAGTGAGTCTGTTGAATAGTGAAGAAATATTTATGTTTCATTGTAGCGGCTACTAGCAGCTTACATAGAGGATAAAAAGGACTTTGAGTTGTTGGGATTTGCATTTTGGGGACAAAGTAGCCTTGTTTTTACCCCTGCACANAGGTTGTAGCAAGGTGGGACTTGGTCTCTTACTCACAAGTCACAGCTGATATGACAAAAGGAAAAGGTGTTGAGTTGCACCTGGAGAAGTTTAGTTTGGACATTAGGANTTCTTAGAGCGTGTAATTACAAATGTGATGTCTGGTTATACCATTAGATTTACAGATAATATCCCTGAAAATGCTGTATAAAACATTATTTCTCAAGTTATTATGTCGTTCATATATTTTGGTAAAGACATTTTTAGTGTACTTTAGAATGTAGGTAAGAGGCTGTTGGGAGGGTAGGAAGACTCTTCAGAAAGCCTTGAGGGTAGGAAGACTCTTCAGAAGGACCTGGGCAGGCTGGATTGATAGTCTGAGGCTAATCACATGGACATCAANATCTAGTTTGTGTATTTAAGGATAGGGACCAATTATTGAAGTTCAAGTGTTAGCCAGTGCAATAGTCTGCATCTGGAAGCCTGCTAAAGGTCTCTTTGCATTGCACCTGTTTTACTGGGGCAAGTTGCTGGTGAAGAAGATGGTGTTACCTAGAGGAATTCAAAGTGTAAGAAGCTCAGTTGCCCCTTCAGGCTGTCCTGCCTGCATGGCTGCTGCCGTGCCTTAGCCACAAGCATTTGCTGTCTCCCTTCCTCTGTTCTTCTAACAAGGAGCCTGCCCTAGTGCCCTGCTGGGATGCAGAAGAGGGTCAGACCATAGCTGCAGGTGGAAGCTCTTCTCCTGAGGCTGTGGAGAGTCTGTTTTTTGCTGCTCCATGTCTAGGATGTGGGGCTCTGGGGTCCCTGCTGCTTCATGCCTGATCATGGTCAGCCCTTGAGTGCCCTGAAGAAACCAAAGGAAAATACATGCCTGAAAAACCTGTTTGGTTACATTGAAAGGGTGCATAGACCTATAAATCCTGCTAAAAACACAAACCTTTCTAATCTCCTCCTTGGCACCTGTACCAGGGCAGTAATTTCACTGGTAATAAAAGGTATGCTTTCCTTTATGGATCCCAGAGTGGTCAAAGCTGCCAGACACTTGCTCAGGCATGGGTTTAATGCGTTTACAGTTGGGTTGATGTCTTTCTTAATGCACCTGTAGTAAAGCCTCCTCTCTCTAATCCTCCAGCATGCTCTTTTTTGTTTGGTTTGGTTTTTGCTTTGGTTGGTTTGTTTGTTTTGTTGTTTATTTCAAGGATTGCAGTGATAATCTTGTCTATCTTTAAATCAATGGCAAAAGTGCTTCTGGTTTCAGTGGACTGAGGGTTTCTCCTATGCTGTTTTTCTTCTGTAGAATTTGTGGTATCTTTTTGCAGTCAAAGTTGTTGATGTGGCTGCCTGAACTTCTCAGCTGCTACAGGCCTGAATGGTGTTTGAGGGATCTCCAGTTCCCTTGTGTCCCTATGGAGACTCAGTAGAGTACTTCTTCTGAGCCACTCAGATGTAAATCTAAGTAAGATAAATGCTTGCCGGTCCCAAGAAGAGCCCTTGGACTTTAAAATTTGCTTCTTCTACAAGTCCTTCAGAATCAACACTGAACTTGAAGGCAAGCACATTCCCCAGCATCTACGTGAGAAACTAGCTGTGACCAGGGACTGTATTTATTTGCTGAGAAGGTAACGTAGCACATCCGTCCCCTTGTTTTGATTGGATCAGGTTTGGACAACTGTCTGAGCCCCGTGTGGACCCTGGGAAGCATGCTTAAGCATACTTACACATAGAAATAAACCTATAACTCCCTTTAATATTTTTCCAAGTTTGTGAGGATATAAATAAACATGTTAGGGAGAGGAAAGATTGGGAGGGAGGTTGAACTGCCATTAGAAAAAATGAACTTGTCAAAATAGAGTTGAAGTGATCTAGCAGCTGGTGGATTGTCAGGAAAGTCCTCTGGGTCCATCCATGACCTCATAGCTGCCTAGTATTCAGGCCACTTGGCTGTTTTTTCTAAGATGAGGTGCCTGTGTGACTTATCTAGTTTGGCTTTTGGTACTTAGAGGCTAATTGTAAAGCCTAAATTGGTTCAATATTTAGAAATAGAGGAGAAATATGCTAGTTGGGATGTGTTTCCAACTTCAGTGTCTGAAATGAGCTCAGAGCAAATATTTCTTTGTAAGGATACAGTGTACCCATTTCAGGTAGTATGTATATTGCAATTTATTTCAGTTGGTTTTGCTCTTTTGTAAGGATATGTGAATTAGGGCTTAATTAACTACTTCTTAATAATGATGACTGTGGTTTTATTCTCCTCATGTTTTAGTGATTGATCAGAGTCAGAGGTTTTTTGCAAACTTGAGAAGTTGCTTTGGTTGCGCCTTTTTGAACGGTTTGGGAAGCAGTGGAGATGTGCTTTTCCCAGATGTGATGAGGGTGACGCTGAACAAATGTTTTCTCCAAGTATGAATTTCTTGTAGAACTCCTGGAAATGTATTTCACTCTTGTTTATCTACACACTTTAATTGTTGTGATAGTCCAGAGGGTCTATGTGTTTTGATTGAGAGCCTCGATTGATTATGTTGGTTCTGCCAAGAGGCTTTGCTACGAAGGAGATAGCATCTCCTAAAAAGCTCTGGAAAAGCCTTGTGAAGCAGAGAGGCTCTGCTTTGGTGGAGGAATATGTTACTAAATCTCATGGCAAGATCCATCCCAGTACCTTCCTTCCTGCATGCTTTGCTAGGAAAGGAGTATGAAGATGGAATTCCTCCCACTTCTGTTGCTCTCTGAGTTCATCTGTCTGCAGAAGAAAGATCTGTTCAGGTAGTTCCTGCTGCAACCTGCTTCCTGGGCTGGCCTTGCCTGAGGGAACCAGGAAATTCCTCTGTGGGGAAAGGCTATAATAGAAAGATACAAATTATCCCTCAGATTTAAGCTAATAAAATAAGCCCTTTTCTTAAAGGGCTAATGTATGGCTTCTGGGTTTCTACCTGGGTGAATTTATTTGGCATGTACAAAGAAGCAGAAATCAAGCTTCCAGATGTTTGTGAAGCTCTTATCGTACTTTTCTAACACTGAGCTTTAACAATTGCTACAAAACATAATAGTCCAAACAGTGGAGGGACGGGAAGGGATGAAAGTTAGGAGTGAACTCCAGCAATAGTAGGATGCAATTGTAAAGGATTTTTAGGTGGTGAGAAGGGGGTATGACATAACTGCACCGAGTGTATTTTGGGGAGGAGCAGAAGAAATCTAAAAGATAAATGGAAATGGAAACTAGAGCAAAAGGCATTTATGCCAGCCTGAACAGCAAAACTGATGTGCAATTTAGTAGTGACAAAGAAGAAGATTATAGAATTGAGCAACATGAAATTAGAACATCTGAAGAGAGTAGGATGTGATGATGAATGGGAAGTGTTGGAGATTTTGATAACAGGTTGTCCTTTGTGAAATAACTGTTTCTGATGCCATGTGTAGTAACCATCCAGCATCAAAAAAGTTGTAGCTTAATATTCCCCCATGAAAGTTACTTTCTTTGTTATCTTTGATTCCTCTCTAGTTAATACGGGGTTTAACCCTCTTACTGGATCATGTCCAAATGGATTTTCCAAATGAAGCCCTTAATTGTTTGGCCAGATACAAGCTAGCTGCCAATTTTCCTTCTTTCTGAAAAATCTTTGCTTAAATTATCAGCAGTTTTTTATTCTGGAGGGTTGTGAGGAGTGGGTTATGAAAAACCTGCTTTTTATCATATACACATGAGCTCTCCTCTCCATCTTTTCCTCTTGTGCTTTCTTCCATCACCCATTATAAGACAGGGAGCTGTGAAAATCTCCCTTGTGACTGCACATTATGCAGTGTGGTCAGTTTTAAGATGTTTGTCTGCTCTTACTGAGTGTAAATAAACATTTCTAAAATAGCAGTATAAGCCAGTGGCGACAATTCAAGCTTCATTTTTTATTTATTTTTTAAGAGTAGGCTTATGAAAGACACACTGCCACCAAATATCTCCCTATCTCCCTTGTGTCACGTAGTGCAAAGAAAATGTGAAGGCTGTGTCCTTCAGTCTTAGTGTTCCAGAGTGTATGGAGGTGGTTTCAAAGTTGTGGCCAGAAGTGCTGCCTCTGTGGAAGAAATTCTGCTGTGCTCCTGTGCACCAGGGTGCTGTCAGCTAAGCACCCACTAGAGCAGTCTGTGAAGTGTCTTGAGGGACTTAACCT
Organism: Chloroceryle aenea; assembly: GCA_013399075.1. Classification (NCBI taxonomy): domain Eukaryota; kingdom Metazoa; phylum Chordata; class Aves; order Coraciiformes; family Cerylidae; genus Chloroceryle; species Chloroceryle aenea. The sequence continues at coordinate 46,461 of VWZY01012554.1, forward strand.
GTTCCTGTCTTCCCAGAATAGCCACCTATAGTACTACTCAAAAGACAAAAATGGTTACTCACAAGTAACATAAACAACTAACATAAAAAGATTTTAAAAAAACAAAGGATGCCAAATTAACAAAACAAACAGCAACCATAATAATAATTCTGGATATATCAGTGCAAAATCCAAAGAGAAATAGGAAAAAACACTTGGCAGTTTTAACAACACTTCAGTTTACTAAAAAGAAGTGTGTTATCATTTATCTGGGTGTGACAGGCGTGTTCGCTGTCAATACTGGACTTTTAGTGTTGTTTACGTCTGAGCTTACAGAAATAATCCTATGTAAGGAAGATTTTGTCCCTGAAACAATCCTTTGCCTGTTCACCCCAGGTTCAATAGACCCATCAGTACTTTAGAGGAAGACAAATGCAGGATTTGCATTGTTATGAGTAATGAGGAAAGGTGTCCATGGGGAAGGCAGATGAAGATGTGCTGTTGTGGGGGGTGGCAAGAATCTCACCGCAGTAAAGGGTATGTTTGCCATATAATGAACAGGGGAAGGACCTGGATGCTTGTTAGGATGGTCAGGAGCATAACTGCAGTTTTCAACCCTGGAAATTTCTGTGCTACCGTGCAGGTTTTTGTATACCAGACTTGTTTATGGAGCTGATGGAGTCAGTGGTGTGGTTACTGTTCTGAATAGAGGCAGCATGGGCATCGTTTGGAAGTGTGAACAGCTGAGATGTTCTTTTGCAGGATGTTTTTCAGAAAACACTATTTTTGCCAGATTTTGGGGCAGTTCTGTCTTGCTTAGAACAACTGTGGCAGCCAGTGACTGTGGTGGAGCACACTATCCTCCTCTTTGAGGAAACACAACTTCATTTAAATTTCCTCCCTCAGACATGTCAGACATTTGTTATTGTTTGCTGCTTCTCAGATCCCTTTCCTGTTCTTTTTTGAAGCTATTGTGTGACAGATTTTTCTTGGCTGGTTGCTTTCTATTTACTATAAAGGAGCCCATGGGCAGATATCTGGGAACAAGTATTCTTTGAAACCAGCATAATCAGTTGTACAATGACATCAGTGCTTTTGTTTTGTAAACCAAATCTAAGATAATTTCAAGCACTTCTGATTTTTGTTTAAACACAAAGCCTGCTTCTGTAAATAGCAAAGTACTCAGAGTTACTGACTCTCTTATTCTGTTGTGTTTTAAATAAAAAGTTGGGTATACTTGTGTAGGTCAGGGTGAAAGGATATAGTTGCAAGACATTATTTAAAAGGCAGCTTTTTAAATCACCTTTGCTTGTGCAGGCATGAAACCAGTGTTATTTGCTAAGTGGAAATAGGAAACTGCAGATTTATCATTGGATCACAGCCTCTGTATAATAGAGTTAGGTTATAATAAACTTGCATCTAAAATCAATGAGTTTGTTGGAGATTAAAAAATTTACTAGATGTTTCTGAAAGTACTTTCATTTTCCAGGGACAAGTGACTATACTTGCAAAATTTGACAAAGACATTTACCTCCCAGAGGACTCTGAGTTTTACTTTGTTTATGATGGATCCCTGAAGAGACATGTAATGTTTGCTGAGCGAGTTAGTGACAGCATTCTTCAGTCCATTGTTCCAGGTGAGCATTAACTCCTGTTTACATATTTCATCTCTTTGCTATATTCCACACTCATTTCAAAGCTGGGCACAACTGGGTGATTTGGTGTAACTCTGTTTTATGGCTCTGTATTGGAGGAAATGCAGGAACTGAAGGATGGCCTTTAGGAGCCAGTCTGAGTTTGACTGCCTGGAGGTCATCCTGTCTTTCCTAGCAATTGACACATGCACAGTATCAGGCATAGACAGTGTTGATGGGCTTGCATATTTTGGTGTGCATTAAGGTGCAATCTTGAGGGATGGCATAATTTCTAATGTGAGTTAATTCTATGCCACAGCTTTTTACCCCTGGCCATCCTAACACCTTCAAAAATGTTTTTGTCAGAGCCTTCCCTGGGTNCCTGGGTGTAGCAGTCAGCCTGGCTTGCAAGGCACTTGTGATGGCGGCATGTGATGCTTGGAGCTCTACTGGAGCAGTGCAGAGGTGTCAGGGAAAACATTTCAGGGCTGCCTTACTGCAAATGGGGTGGGGATTTGTGTTTCCTCCCAGCCAGCTCTCTGCCTTGGTGTTGTCCTTGACATGGATGTAATGTAAACCCTGGATGTAACCTTTANAATCATGCTGTTAAACGATTGCTTCAGGGATAGGAATAAAAACAGGAGGCTACAGGCAACACTTAATCCCCTGCCTGTTTCCAACAGAAGCCGTGAGCAGATGAAAATAAAGCGTGAGGTTAAAATATAGCCCTGCTGATGTTAGTGTAGTCTTGTAGTGGCCAAATGAAACATAAGGGAAAGCAGAGCACTTTAAAAACAACTGCAGATGTTGTAAGTACATGATTCATTTTGCAGTTGTTAGATTTGGTATATTCTTGAGGTTATTCAGAGATGCTTTGGAAAATTTAGATTTACACCCATAATATGTTATGTGTTAATAATATGTTAGCTTCCCAGTGAGAGGTACAGCTTGCATCTCTTTTAGATGTATGAATGTCCATCCTCATTCAGATGGCAAAGGAGGAAGAGGAGGAGTACATGAGCTGCTTAAGAGGTTTGAGAGACAAACTCCTGTGGACTTTGAGGGTCCCAGATGTAAGTTAGAGAGTCAATACACCATTTAATCAAGTTTGCCAAAAACATGAAGTATGCATTACTTAAAAGCTTCTGGGTTTTGTCCTGTGTGGAGACACTAGGTGAGTACAAAGTGGGGATTAATAAATAGATGTATTACTCAGAGATTGTGTTGCAGGCCACTCTGCAACTCTTTCATGCGCATCTCATTTTTCTTAATTCCTACCAAAGAACCTTCAGGGTTTTGAACAGTGAGATTTCATCCTGATGAAATCCTCTTCTTTTCTTTGTGGTTAAAGAACCTTCATCTAGAAAGACTGGTTCCACAATTAATTATGTCAGTATAATAGGGAGGACTGGCAGTACACAATCTAGCTGAATCCATGTTCATCACCAGAGATGGTTGGTGGCTGCCCTACAACAAATAGATGTAATTAGAGGGAAGAATAAAATATTTCTGGATGAATAGTCACAGCTCTTCAGGGGCAAATAAAGAAAAACTAGAGTGGTTTTGGAACATAGGTAATGTTAGTGATTAATGTACATTCTAATTACAGGCCATGGATGCCAAGAAGCAGTTTCTGTCTCTGTGTTAATGTACACAAGGGGATACTCACCTGTGGTCCTTGGCAGCTGTCCTGTCAGTTATAGAGAGAATCTGTCTTGCAAGTTGTCTCGCTTTCTGGTTGATCATGCAGAATATGTCACTACTGCTAGTCACAAGGTGTTGCTGGATAAGTTTGGGCTAAGGATAAAAGATCTACAGTCCCTGGATAATGACTTGATGATGGCCGTTGCTCATGAAGAATTGCCGTCGACCTGGAACATCCTTGGCAGCTGCTCAGAAGGTGGTAAGTTTTTGTTTTAAGTTGGAAAGCCTTTAACGGTGGTTTGGAGCACAGTTCAGAGCAGAGTATCTCACTGTTTTATCCCAGGTTCTCAACCCTTGTGCTTTGTTTTGTGGTTAAGATGAATAATTGTTCAAATATGAGACAGGTAATCAGAGATTTGGTTTATGCCCAGAACTTTAGAAAAGGATAATAATGGTTATTGTAGGTCAAGTCTCTCCAGAAGCTTTTTGTGCCTTGACTCACTGTGAATTCAGTTCTTTACTTAAAAATAGACTTCATTTGCAAGCTTAAAGTGCTGTGTGTTTTTAAAAAAGCAAAAATTGTAGCAATGAAGTTTTGCTGCTGTGATTCCAACCGGGGTATTTTAACTACTCAGACAAAAATGAGACAGTTATACAACAGAAGAATATATTACTGTAGGCATTCTGATGTACAGAGCAAACATAATTTTTATCACAGTTCTGTCAATGTTTATGCTTTATTTATGACTCATAATTCTTTGGGGCAGTGTCATTGAACAAGTTTGTGGTTTTTTTTATCGTAGAGGAAGTGGGATGAAAATACACATGAAAATGTACATGAGGGCATGCTATTGAAAAATTCTGTAACAAGATCAGGTGAAATTTTCCTGGTTTCATGTTTCATTGCAAACAGAAAACTGTAGTTAGGTTCTACTGAAGAGTATAATTTTTTTTTCAGACCCTGAGGTTGGAAACATTGTTAAACTTGATGGCTTCACATGTTTTTCATTGAAAAAATGGTACTTTTGGATGTTGTCCTTTTAGTAATTTAAACTGCTAAAAACTGGAATACAGGCAGTTTCCATATGAGCCAAACTGAAAGACAGATTCATGCAAGCTTCTGGGAAGTGAAAACACAACACTTAGACCATTTCTTTGGGTGAAGGTTTTTTTCCTGTCTTAAATCTTTCTGATTTTAATGGTAGATAGCTTCACATCTGCTGCTGCCTTCCTCAGGAGAAGGATGATTTTTGTCTGTCTGTTGTAAACAGCTCTTTCAAGAGATGTAAAAACAAATACCAAGTCCTATTCAAATATTTGCTAGACAGGAGAGAGAGAGAAAAAAAAAGTAAAAAAAAAAGCTGTTATGTGTTTCATTTTGCATTTACAAATATTTTGTAAATATTTGTTCACATTACTCAACTGCTGGAATGGCTGTTTGGATCTTAGCAGGGAAGACCTTGATCCAAAGGCTGAAAAAATCAGTTGTAGTTTTGTTCACAGACCTGGCTAAGCTCTTCATCAAAACCAGTTGAAACCCAACCCAGAACTGTCAACAGAATACCAGTGGTACTGAGAGATGCTCAGGCAAGGACAACCGGGTACCTGCTTTCTTGAAACACTGGGGTTTTTTTGCTGGGTGTGTTGTGGGCCTGGAGGGTTGGAGATCATCTCAGCTGGTACCAGACTAAGATCTGCCCAGGCAGCTGCTATCCCAATAGCAAAATTCTTTATTTTTTAGTTACAACAGTTGTTAGTTTTCAGCTGTAGTGCAAGACTTACATGAAAAAGAGTATGTTGCCCTCATAAGACTTTTATAGAACTTATATGTTTTTGTTTCTTTTTTATACGTTGTTTACTTTTTAGATGTAAATATTAATTCTAAATGAAATTTGAATACAGAGAAAAAGCAGGGGTGTGTGTTCCAGTCACTACACAAAGTCCCTGTGAATGTTTGAAATGTTAGATGAGCATGTCTTGAGCATGCTGCATTAGCAGTTGCCCCATAGACATTGTTGCTCTGAAGATGTGACATCTCCCTTTGTACCTGTCATTGCTCTTAAATGAAGCTGTGATCTTTCCCCTTCTTTCTAAATAAAACAAACACTGATCCAAATTCCTGGTAGAGATGCTCATGCACAGTGACGACCTCTCAGTGCAGTCCTGCCTGGGCAGTCCTTACTGGCCATCCTTGTTGAGTGAGGGGGCTCCTGAAGGCATTCCAGGGGGATTCTCTTTCAGCCCAAGGGAGGATAGTCATTCCCTTTGTTTCTCTTTGAAGTCCAGGCTTGGGCTGAGCATGACATCCATGTTGGTATCCTCTAGTCAGTTTTTATGATTTTTCTTTGGCTCTTGTATCCTTTCTCTTTCCCTTGTGAAAGTATAGGTTTGATTCTTATTACAACCATATTTTCATTTCACCTGACTCCGACAAGCACTGACGCCTACTTATTGTGCTGTCTTCAACACTGTTTTTGTCCCCAATGGAGAGGCCAAGCACAGCTGAGTGTTGCATCTGTCTGAAGGATCCCTGTGAATGCATGGGAAGGAGAGGTAGGGACAAGAGGATGGACGGGGGCAGGAGGGCTTCAGATCTCAGCACAGGTGAGAAGAGAAAGTTCATCATCTACAACCCTGAGTTAATCAAGGGTTGCCCCAGTACTCCGTATCTTCCTTATGCTCCAAAAGATCAAAATGGACAAAAACCATGGAATTGATGAAGATTTAGAAGGAGAATGAGACCTTTTTCCCTAGGTGCTGTCCCTACAACTCCTTGCCCCACAGGTCTGATGGTGTCTTGACACTTGACAGTGTCAAGATGTTCTTTTTAGTTTTGGAGCAGTCATCCATCACTAGTTAGGACCTCATGCTTGTGAGATTCTGTCAGTTTTCAGAGCTGCTGGGCTGGTTTTATTGGAAAAAAAGTACTTTTGAGTGACACATTATTGGAGAAAATTACTGCACCATCTGGTGGTTTTGGACCTCATTCATTTTTATGAGGATTTAGAGGCATACGGGTTGATGGAAAGATAGAAGAATAACTTATTCATAGGAGTTTTGGTATTCAGAAAAACTGTTTATATTGCCTTTATAAGGTATAAAAAGACTCAGATAAAAAGAGACCCTGGATTGTCAAGGGAGCATTGCAAATAATTCAGGAATTTATTGCTGTTGCACACGTTAAGGCTTGTTAGCTGCGTTATTTAAAGTTCAACAAAAGAAGAAAGCACGAACCTTTCAGTAGTGCTCACTTATAATAAGTGCCTTAGTGACAACCATGTTGGGAGCAGCTTACTGACACAAACTGGTCATATGTTGAGATCACATGTCCCATAAGTATTTTGCTGCTAGAGGAAACTGGGGACTCAACAGAGGTGCTGTGCTTAGACATCTGTTTGCTGATGGGTTTGAAGAAAGGGAAAGGGGCAGGGAGGTTAGAGAGTGAGAAGCTGATTTTTTTTGTTGATTGCACCTTCATTAAAAGACATTTTCCTTCTGGAAATTGGATTATTCTACTTATGGAGATAATAAATATTAAATATTATACAAAATAATTTGCTAGAGGTGATTAAAAAAAAAAAAAAAGTAGAAGAAAGATGGAATGTTTTAATCTGGATGAGAAAAATACTTCCAAGTAACCTTTCCTTTCTTAGTACCAGGAGGTTAGGGCAATCTTTTCTGGCTGGCAGTCCCCAGGGACCATCAGACATAGGGTCATCATCTTCCCTGCAATTTATTTGTCCTTGACATGCTCAGGCTTACATCCCTCAGCAGTTGAGGGGAAGCGGGAGCATGCGCACATGGACCTTGCAAGGAGTCTGCCTTACATACAGGAGGCTGAGGGCGTCTCAGTTTCTGGTTGTTTTAATGGCATTGCTGTGAGGGTGAGTTCTGGTTGTCTGGGTGATTTAGGTGTGTCTTCAAACAAGATGAGTTGCTGACAACTTTGCCACTGTTTACAGTTACTTTCAACAGGAAGAGTGCTCCTTTAGGTTTAAGGCTATTAGTAAAAGCAATAAAATTACAGCTTGAATTATGAAAATGAATTGTGGATCATAGGGAAGGGAACAGTGTCTGTACTTGTTTAATTCCCTTTCACGAAGAAGGATAACTTCTGTTTATTTTATAAATGCTTTGTAAGGGTTTTCTAGGAATAGATCTTGTGGAATGGACTGAAGAACCCAACCTCGCTGCTTTGTACTCTGCCTTTGGGGAATGGTCTTCCATTTCTGTGGCATTTTTTACTTTATTGCCCTCCCCCTGCCCTTTTCTTTATAAATCCTGTTTACCTTTTCTACTTAAACATATTCCTGCTAAGATGAACTGGTTCAAACCTGGCTGAAGCATGTTTTATTTTTGATCAATATTAAAGAAAATTCTGTTTATGTCTTGTCAGTTGGAATTTTAGATTTCATTTTTTCTGTGGAAGAGAAGCAAAGTGCCTGTTCTCCTTTGTGGAATTAGGAAAACACTGAGAACAGAAGATAAATATCTCTAGGTGTGGTGAGATTTGTAAGCAGGTAACATTTTTTTGTCTGACAGTTTAGGGGGTTAGAGAAACAGCTATGTCTTTGGCCCTGTAGGAGTTTGCCACTTTGGAAACCACACAAGGCAGAGAGATAAGGATGCTAGTCTGGGCATTGTGAAGCAGAGGAGTATCTTTCAATGCCTGCTGCTGACCAAGAAACCTTCAACGTGAGGAAAGATGCTGAGAATCATGCTTCAACCTGTGGATCCCCAGCAAGTGTATGAACTTCATCTCCTGGTCATTGGTCATAATAGCAAAGAGGAGATGTTTGAGTACCCCTGACCATGAAGAGGCTTTCTGGGAAAAGCCCCAAGCACTTGGAGGAGATGGTGACATGCAGAGTGACAGCAGAGCAAGTACTGTAAGAGATAAGACAGGTTATGTTTCCTATTTAAGACAGTATACAAGTAGTGGGGCTCAGGAGCCTGCTCTGCTGCTGGAGGGACCAAGTATGAAGCTGTGGTCAGACCTGGACCCCAACCTTGAGTTGACACTGGGCTAGAGACCCCTTCTTGTCTCCTGGATGAGCAGGTGTGCCTGCCTGGTGTTGAGCACTGTGGTGGTGCTCAATAAACAAATGTCTTAAACCAAACAGCTCAAAATAGTGTGTGGCTGCAGTACACTCTCTTGTCCTAACTTTTTTGAGTGAGGAATATCCCTCTGCTAACAGAAACCATCTCTCGTAGTGTTCTGCATCATTGTTGTGGTCACCCAACCAGCAGAGTCAATCAACTTCATCTGATAGTGTTGATGGTGGCACCATGTGCAGCCTTTGCAGGACAGGTCTCGTGGGTGGGAGCCTTCTCTAACTCTTGTGCTGCTGAAACTGGTGGGACATGACTGCTTTGAGATGGAGCTCAACCTTCCCCCATGTCCTCCTTTTCTTCTGCTGCACAGATGCTAGCCTTCAGATAATAAAGGTGTGATGAACAGGGGAACTAATTATAGAAAAGGGGGATGTTACAGCTACTTGTTAGGTGGAAAAGGGAGATGTCACTGCAGCTCTGCTCTCGTATGGGCTGTCATGTACCTGAATTTGTTTCCACTGTCTATTCACAAAACCACTTGTGTGTGTTTTTGAAGCATCAGGGTGCACTAAAGACAGCTTTATAAACAATCTCTTACCTAACATAAAGATGAAAAAAGAAATAGTAATGCGTAAAAGTGTGAAGCTAGGAAAAACTGTAATTTGTCAGACAGTTTCAGTGTCTTCCCCTGCTTTTCAAGTCACAAGTGCTGAGGTTTTTAGCCTCCTTCCAGGAAATGAATGAGATTCATAACCCAGAAAGGCTTAAGTCATTTTTGTCAGAGAGAAGTATTTGGTTTTAAGTATATTGTTTTGCACATAAGAAGGGATTTATTTAATGCTTAAAACAGATTGTGTTTGGTTCAGCTCTGCGTAACGCAGTGTGTTCTGGCTGGAGAATTGGGATGTGATGCAAAACACCATCCTGGTCATGTGTATCTTTTACAGCACCACCTACCTTGCAGTAGTTGACCCTGTATGAATCAGCCAGCAGTGTGTCTTTGAAATCTTAGGAATTGTTTGGTTTGTATCTTGATGGAACATGGTATTTTGCACCATCTAAATATGGATGTTGAAGAAGTCTTGTGTTTCCATTTTTTCCTTATCTTCTTCATGTTTGCCATTAAATGCAGTTGATCTCTGTTTGTTTGGTTTTTTTCCAACATTCTCTATTTCTTGATATTTTATTTTTGGTGGTGGTATGTTTTGTTGGTTGGTTGGTTTCTTCCCCCCAGTTTTAACACATCTGAAATCTTCCTCAGGGGAAAAGAAAGTGAAAAGTGTGGGAAAATGCCATTTGTTCTGCCACCGTGGGGAGCTATAAGAGGAGGTGGTAAAAGAAGCAAAATAGAGCTGGAAAATGTTCTTAAGAGGAAAAAAAGCTAAACCCCAGTTGTTCCAGAACCGTATCTTTTCTTAGTGTCAATGTTTTCATTTTAGGCAGGTCTTTTTAAAGACCTTATTAACAGTCATAATGTCTTTTGGCTTTTTTATGCCTTGATATTGCTGATCCTGGAGCACAAACACAGAAGAATTTGGATGCAGGGGGTCCCTGGAGGTGGCCTGGTCCTACCCTCCACTTGGAGCAGGGCTAGCCTCAAAGCTGGATGAGGATGCTCAGGGTCAGGTTTTGAGCACCTCCAAGGGCAGACAGTATGTAACCACTGTGGTGACCTGTCCCAGTGCTTGACTATCCTCATGGTTAAAAATACCTTCCTTGTATTGAAAGAACATACTTATTCATTTATCCTTCTGAGTTTACAATTCGTTTTTCAGATTTTAGTATCATGAATCTATTAGTAATTGCTTTATGTCATCAGGTTCTGTTCACTCCTGGGCAAGCCAGGTGGGAGTAGTAAGAGAAGAGTAACTCAGCAAACACATAGTCTGTAAAGGTGAAGGAAGGGGAGGAATGCAAGTGTTGTTTCTGATGAAGCGCACCAGGGTGAAAACAGCTGGTTGAGCTGTTGGGTAGTTCTGATAACATGTGCATTTAAGCTAACCATGAACAATTTAGCTTGAGGTTAGATGAAGGTTGTTAGGCTGAGCAGATAAAAGTTAGTTACTAGAATATTTGTGGTGAGATAACACAAGTTAATATTGTAGATGGTGTTTTAAGACCACACAGATTAATTACTCTTTATTATTTATTTTTAAAACTAGGTTCTTTTGTAGAAAACTTATCCATACTGCATTGGTTTTAATATTTGGCTTCCAGAAGAGTAACTTTATTTGCCACAGTGTCAAAGCAGAGGCAAGGCTATGCCTCATTAGGGTTCCTAAGGGCTCCCTTTTTGTGAAGCAGAAAAGTCCTAATCTTAAATTACCCAGAGCAAATTTGTCTGGCTTTTTTACAGTGCTACAATATACATTGAAACCCAGTGGCCCCAGGCCAAAGTTCTAATCAGAGGATGGAGTTCAGAGTAGAGTTTGCCTTTCTGTTTCTGTGTTTTTAATATGAGGGCTGAGGTTTTGTTAATATCTAATCTGATGGTTGGTGTGCTTAATAATGGTTGATATATTTACATGTGTTTTAATTAGGTGGATTTAATGTGCTGGCTGCTTATAAATACTTTAAAATACAGTAAAAATGGTCTGGTTGGAAGCATCCAAAGAACCCACTTGGATATCTAAAGTGGGACTTTAGCAGAATTCAAGTACTCCAGACCTAGACGCAATTCTGAAACCTCTTTTTCTAGTGGACATTTTAATCTGGAAATGTATATATATTCCAGAAGACTACAGACCGGTCAGCCTCACCTCCATCCCTGGAAAAATAATAGAGTGGCTTATTCTGGAGTTCTTCTCTAAGCACATGGAAGAGAAGAAGGTTATCAGGAGTAGTCAGCATGGATTTACCAAGGGGAAATCTTGCTTGACTAGTCTGATAGCATTCTATGGTATCATGACTGAATGGGTGGATGCAGGGAGAACAGTGGATGTAGTCTCCCTTGACCTTAGCAAGGTGTTTCACACAGTCACCCATAACACCCTCGTGAGCAAGCTCAGGAAGTGTGAGATAGAAGAACAGACAGTGAGATGGATTAAGAACTGGCTATACAATAGAGCCCAAAGAGTAATCAATGATGCTAATCAATGATGCCAAGTCCAGCTGGAGAGCTGNGGTGTCAAGAAGAAAGGGGCAACCTCTTTTCACTTGTGCCCTGAGACAGGAGAAGGGGTAATGGATGCAAGCTAGAGCACAGGAAGTTCCACCTCAATATGAGGAAGAACTTCTTTACTGTAAGTGTTACAGAGCACTGGAGAGGCTTCCCAGAGAGACTGTGGAGTCTTCTTCTCTGGATGCTCTCAAGACCTGCCTGAATGCATTGCTGTGTAACATGTCCTAGATTCTATGATCCTGCTCTGGCAGGGGGGGTGGACTCGCTCTCCAGAGGTCCCTTCAACCCCTAACATTCTATGATTCTATGTTTCTTCTAGGTCTGGGTTTTGGATCACAGCATTTCCTGGGTACTTGAACTCAGACAAGGGAATGCTCCTGCCTGGTGTCCAGCAGTGCTCTGCTGGCATCCAGACTGGTGACATAGCCTTTAGTGTGCCAAAGTCCTTGTCAGGGAGACTCTCTGAAGTACAGAAATAGCACTGTGGCCAAAGCAAAGGAGAGATGATGTTATCAGTCGCTAATCAGAAACATAGCTAGGAAAAAGGAAGATGTGGCACACATTTCTGTACTGTGTCTGAATGGTTAGAGCATTCTCTGAACAAGTGAGACATCTGGACTCTCAGCATTGCTTTTCACATCTGATGATGGTATAATGAGAAATGCAGCCATGTCCAAACAGAGGGGGTTCTCCCAGCTGATTGTTGCACTGAAGCCCATCTCCTGCTGCCTTGGTCTTGTGCTGTGCATTGCTTGGATTTCCTTCTGCACTGTGACCCATTTTCAATTACTCTGCAACAGAGGGGACAGGGTGTGCTCCCGAACCAGAGAGGTGATCACAGGAAGTTTGAATAAGTGTGTGTGGGTTGAAATCCCATCTGCCTGAGGAGGAAGTTGAACTGAGGTCTCCCATTTTTGAAGTGGCACATCATGCTATGCTTCTACTACGTCTGTGTGGGTTTTGGGAAGCTTGAGCTCTTCTCCTATAAATGTTCCTACATAGAAGAAGGTCTCAGAACCAGGCAGATCAAGGAGTTTCATAAATAGTGCTTGGTTGGGCTTTGAAGCTGTGGGTTGGAGTCAGATTGTCATGCCTCTGTATGCCCTATGGGCTGACCTGAGCCAGTGACTCGCTCATTGTGTAGATGTCACTCTTGTGAGACCCCACATGGACTACTGGAACCAGCTCTGCAGTCCCTAGGACAAGAAAGACATGGACCTGTTGGAGCAGGACCGGAGGAGGACACACAAAAATGATCAGAGAGCTGGAACAACTGTCATATGAAGAAAGGCTAATAGAGTTGGATTTGTTCAGCCTGGAGAAGAGAAGACTCTGGGGAGACCTTACTGAAGCCTTTAAATGTAGAGGGAGCTTTTAATAGGAGACAGAGGAAGATTTTTTACCAGGCCTTGTAGCAACAGGGTGGAAGAAACTAAAAGAGGGTATACTTAGACTGGATATAAGAGTAATTTTTTTATTAATAAGGTGGTGAGACACTAGAATAGCTTGTGCAGAAATGTTGTGGCCGTCCCATTAAAAGACTGGTTGGATGGGGCTTTGAGCAAGCTGATCTCGTTGAAGATGTCCCTGCCCATGGCAGGGGTTTTGAACAAGGTGATCTTTAAAGGTGTCTTCTCACCTGAGCCATACTGTGGTTCCATATCGCTGTTTAGCAAAGCAGTTATGCAAATGCTTGAGTTGAATTTGTTTGACTTAAAGTTTGCATTACTTGAAAACTTTGAAACATATATGCCATCTCTCTTAAGATCTGTATATGCCATCTGTCTTAAGAGATATGCAAACACCATAATTTGTATCATTAATGATTAATGTTGGTAACTAAAATGTAGCACTGGTCATTGTCTTTGAAGACTGAAATTAGAAATATTTTGCAGACCTTTGAGGAAAAAAGCCTCATAGTTCGCTACTTTGCTTTGTGGCCTGTGATCCTGCAGCACATCCTGTGTCCAGCTGGATGCATTCTTGCATAGAATCTGAAAAAGGGAACAAAAAGAAACAATTTTATTGCTCAAAACCTGGGGAGAAAATAAGTGTTGCATGGGCAGGCTACTGCACCAGATCACATGTTCTCTAGCCACAAATAAGACTGAAGTTTGAAGATGGATTTTTTTAATATTTTTTTAATTATTTTTTTAAAATGACATATGACATTTTATGTATCTGTTCCAGAATTACTTAGGAACATACTCAGTATATGTTGAGTGATACTCTGGTCTAAATAATTGCCTCTGCAGCTTGTTAATGTGTCTGCTTCTGTTAGAACTGCAGTGAAATGAGTTTCAGATGCTGCTTGCAGGTTTGCTTGATGTTGCAGTGCTAGAGTCTGTGTCCTGAAACTCCCTTTTACTCTGATGTCTAGAATTTGTTTCACTTATTGAAGGAAGCTCAGCCTGGTTTTCTGGTATTTGACTATGTCTGAAAGTTTTGATTCCACTTGAAACAGATAAAAAGTCTGTATGGGTTGACACCAAATACTCAGAGCAAAAACTGATGGCCTGTTGCGGTAGAGCAAGTTCCTTAGGTTCCTTGCCATTCTGGCTTTATGAGATGGGGAGGTGCATGGTTTCTTTAATATTATAGTACTTCAAGTCCAACATTTTTAAAGGAGGCTGTTGATTTTGGCCCCCAGCTCAGAGAGCACATGCCAAAAAAGGTCCAGCTTTTCAGAAGACACTGTCTGGTTAAGATGTCCAGAGAGTATGTAAGATGAGACATGACAGCAGCCTTCAGTTAGGTAAAAGGAAGCTGCAAACTGAAAGCAATAAGGTGTTTTTCATGCCTGTTTTGGATGGGACAAGAAGCAGCAGGCTTATACTAAGAAAGGATGAGCTATTTAGGCTTTTCACATCTTTTTAGATGTGAGGATAAAATTATCCTTTGTGTAGATTGACTATGGAGATTATGAAATCCTCATAGAGGTAGGGGTTGGAATTGACCACTGGAGACCCCCCTGCCAGCTCAGGAACACCTAGGGCAGGCCACACAGGAACAGATCCAGGCAGGTCTTAAATGTCTTTAGAGAAGGAGCCTTCACAACTATGGTCGGAAGGCTTTTAGAACAGATGAGGCAAACATCTGTCAGGAGCAAGTTAGGTTGAGCTGATCCACTCCTTCAGGCAAGGAGTGGACTAGAGACCTCATGAGGACTCTGCAAGATTTGGGTTTTTTTTTTAATGCTTCTTGAAAATAAATATTCCCAATGCTTTATGGGGGAGCACTTAAACTGAGTAGCAGATAGCCACGAGTCACTGTATTTGCATGTAACTCCATGGTACCTTTGATTAATGCCCAAGTGATTCTGAAAATCATGTTTGTTATCTGTCTGGCCACATAACTGCTTTGCCTGCTCAGGGATTGCTTTCCATCAGACAGTTTTATCCTGTAAATATTGATACAGAGAGGAAACTTGTCAACAATTTGCTACTCATTTTACACAAACATGTGCATGTACCTACAGCCTTCCTTTGCCACTGAAACATATAATTTTCAATAGCGTATTCTGAACTGATTAACAGGGAAGAAAAAGTCTGTTGAATCAGGATGATAAATTTAAATGGAATTTCATAAATCACTGGAAACCTGATAGTTTTCAGGGAGTTGTTCAGAGACCTAGAGAGTCTCTGCCCTTAAATATTTGACTCTTGTAAAAGTACATTTGTATTTAACTTCATACCAAAATACCAGTATAAGGAAGAGGTTGAATGGCACTTGAACTTAATTTTATTTATAGACTTTAAACTTCAGAGGCTTTGTATTTGAGAATGTATGTAGATAGATAAACTCTTCTTTAAATAAAGGCCAGGGAAGGGCTTGATTGTAGAATCAGCATCTAGTGACTAAGTCATTGCTGTGTACTCTTTTATTTTAAGCTTCATACCATTGAGCTTGATGATTATGTGCTAGAAAGTGGAGAGGAAGTATTGTCAGGTGGGGTCACCTTTTTGAAAAGAGAGGCACAAGAATTATCCTGTATATTTTACCCACATGTGTGTTAGCTTATATCTAACTGTGCTGCTAAGGATTTCTTGCCATGCTAATAAGCATCCTGCCTTGAAAAATCACACCCTTTTTTAATTTTTCCTTTTTTTTTAAGTTCAGGTACTTGGTCATGCCACCAGATGTTTTGTGTTGCTGAGCAAAGCAGCTAGAAAATAGCCTCTCTATTATCTTCTGCAGTATATTGTGGCATCTCTTGTGCTGAATGTTGTATTATTTACAAAGAAAGAGAGAAACACTGAGATTATCTAATTCAGACTGTTTTCTTTGACTGCTAAACTTAGATGGCATTTGGATATCCTAGGTTAGCTCCAAAGATGCAATTAAATATGTAACTGTGTTGATTTCAGTGAAAGATGGATTCTGCCAAAGTGCTTTTGAAGGTCTGAACCTGAGCGGTGATATTTTTTCAGATCATAACAAGTTTCTTTGGAAGCTTCCTAGCAAATAAAAGGTTAGGTTTCATTACTGATGATTTTGTTTCTTTGCTGTGTTTTTTTCAGAGCTGAAACAAAAGGAAACTCTTCTCCACCTTGTGATGAAATTGGGTTTGGTTAAGCTTTCCCAGTTCTTGGCAGCCCAGCCTGGAGGGTCATCAGCATTAGCATTACCTAATGAGGATGGAGCAACACCATTAGATTTGGCTTTACAAAATGGGCACTCCAAACTTGTTGAGTTCTTCACAAAGTGAGTATAATGGTCTTCTTCCTTTGAAAAAGTCCTGTCAGTTAAAGGATATGGGGAGTACTGTGGTTTTTCTGAAAGAGTTGCCTATTTTGTGTTAGTTTCTATTGCTTTTTGCCATTATTACCATTTTAAGTGGTAAAGTTGCATTCACAGATAAAGCAAGATTATAATTTGCCTTCTTCATTACATTTTCAAGTCAATTCATAGTCAATTGTCAGGACCAGATGCACCATAAGGTACCTCCTCAGGTGCTATCGCAGCTGAATTCCAACCCATTACCAACACATAAAGCCATCCCTTAAAATACTTAAAAAGAACCATAGGATCTGACTTTCACAGAACCTGAGCAGACTCTGTGACCTCTGTAAAGCTCAGGTTTGAATGAATAGGGGAAATCAGTAGCAAAGCTAGTGCTGCAGCTAAGACTGTTTTGCTGGAAAGCTACAACACTGACAAGTGACTTAAAGGACAAGTGTTTTCTGGCATGTTTCAGCTGTCTGGAAGTTGCCTCTGCATGGATTGAGGAGCTATGTGTTGTGTGTGTATGTATGTGTCTTGGGGTACCAAATGTTCAGCAATAAATACCCCTTCTCACTGTTGGCTCTGTCTTTGCAAATAGAAATAACACGAGAACTGCATTACATTTTTATTTTGGTATGTGTCTCTTTCAGTTCTGGCTTCATGCAGTGTATAGTAACTGTGAGACTTATCCATACTTCAGTTTGAAAAGAAAAAAAATTAGTGCTTACAGCACTGGTGTAATACATTATGTTATTGAATATCTCATTTGTTTGTAACATTAAAACAATGCTGTATTCCCTTGAGATACTTTCTGTTTTTTGCTGTCGTGGGATAACAAACCTGCTAGCTGCCCGTCATGTCCTTCTGCTATATATGGCAACATTAACAGGAAAAGGTGCTATTGCTAATTTACAGCACTAAGGAGAAATAGGTATTGTCACAGCTTGTTCTTTCTGACATATTTTACTAGTAAGTAAGCATCTAAAACTGACATTGTTTTTCCCCACTGATGGTTAGAAGTAACTGTGTCCTTAGGCCTGAATGGAGTCATTGGTAAGTATTTGTTTGCCCAGCTGTATTTTTGATGGATGTTTCAGATTTTCTGCCTCCGTTTTTTGCAGTGGGTGTGTTGGGATCCCAACGGGCCCTGCCAAAGGCAAGCAGGAAGCTCACTGTGGCTGTGCTTTCATTCTACCTGTGCACAGAGCATCTGCTTTGCTTTAAAGAGTGCGTTGTGCCAGTTTTCAGGGCAGTCGCTCACTTGATATTTCAAGAGTGGAGATCAGCGAGGGTGCTTGTGTGCAGTTTGTTCATTCATCAGGAGCTCTTACGCTGACGTTCAGCCACACTGCACAGCACTTCCTGGAGTCGGACATTAAGCTCTTCAGAAAATACTTCTGGGACAGACCTCTGCTTTACCAAGTAGGTACTCATCTAGCTCAGGACATTGTCATGATTTTTCTTCAATAATTTCCAGCTAAAGACTTTCCAGGCTGGATTTGTTTCTCTTGAGTAAGCTGCCTGTGTCATTAATGGCCAGTGTAATCACAGGATTACTGTTGTGGGCTTCTACTCTGCCTAAATGTAGCATGTATGCATGAAGCTGGAGGATAAGAAATGTCAAGATCTTCATCAAAGCCTCCTTTACCTCCTAGTTCGTTTTGAATCATTGTGGACTCTACAGTGAATACCTTTCCCTGAAAACTTTGTCTTTAGTTGCATTGTCTTTGTATTCACATTGGTACTTCAAAATATTTAATTCAGTTCCATTCTTTTGTCTAGTAGTGTAATACCTGGGAGCCTTTGCTAAGAGCCAGTCCCAGTCTTATTTACAGCAGAAATACGGACTTTTGCTACAGAGTTATGGTGTAGTGGGTGTTATTTTACTGTAAGGTGTCTGAAGCACTGCTGTGATATTCTTCAGGATATCTCTCAGTTTCAGTAAGGTAAGGAGGAGAATATGTGAAAGCACAAGTTCTTTAATAGCAATGCAGGTGCTCACTTATGTTTTCAATTGAGACTGCAGGAGTATATAAAACTAGTGAATTAAAGCCACACAAAAATAATCACTTCTATTTTTCTGGTCTTAAAATTCTGGTGTTTTTTTTTTTTTTTTTCTGCTTAATGTCAGGTTACCTTATTTATGTACTGATTTTTCTTGAGTTATCCTTATTGCATTCCACACGATTTTTTTAACTTGGAATGTGAACCATGTGTTATTTTTAAAACAAAGACTTAAGGTGTGATGTATTGTATAGTCCTTATATATAATCTCATGTAAATACAGTGCCAAGATTTTAATTTGTTCCAATACAAAGAAGTTACTCTGTGTGTGTAGCTTGCAGAATACCAACAATTTGTGTGTGGCTTTTCCATGGAAACAGTAGTAAACCCAATAGCAAAACCAAGACCGTAATGACAAATGCTTGTCATTTATGTAATTGTCTTTTACTTGTACTCATCAAATCCTTGTTCTTCTTTCAGTCTTTGAAATGGGAAAAGAAAGTGTGGTATGTAGATGTTTGCATGGCTCTCAGAGACAAAGGCTGCAAAATTCCATGCTTGGTATTTTTAGGAAAAAGGCTACTACCTTTCTCTTGGGGGTTTCCCTTTTGCTCATTCCTCTAGTTGCAGCAGTATGGGTCCTCTATTCTGGGGATCCTTTTCCCTCCTGCCCAGCACTATATTTTATAAAGCAGAAATAAGCCAGAATAATTGGGAAGGTCACATGGTTTAGTTCATTTCCTATACACTAGATGCCATCCAGAAGTGCTTGTGGGGGATAATCAAACTGTCATGTTTAGACATTCATTATGTCCAAAAGGCATGGTAAAATTAATTTTCTTCCTGTTGAAACTATGGACTTGCAGCCCTTAATTGAGTCCAAAGCATAAGGTGGGCATTAGAAATTTCATGGTACATGGTCTTTTGAAAATAGAGTAGAATTTATTTCTGTACTGAAGTATTCAGCTCATCTACAGCAGAACAAAGACTGTAAATTTAGTTTATTGTACCTTGAGACTGCATAAATGACTACATTGCAATTTCAGGCATAAGAGAATGAGCTTGTCTTGATCGTAGTAGCACGCAGTGTTGGATTTGTGTGTGTGAAATGGATGAGTTAGAGAGCAGCACAAACATATTTTTGCATTTATTCATACAAGAAAACCCAATCTTTCTAAAGTATGATCTTCAGTCTCTGGTCTGTGTGTTCTTTAAGACCCTTGAATGTACTTTACAAGTCCAAAAGAGTAATGGAAAAGTTAAAATATACAAGCTGTTGGTAAGCTGGAGTTTACCCATACAGGAGCCATGCCTTCACTGGAAGCTTGTGGGGGCTCTTCAGTTCAAAAAGTGTAAACCTGCAGGTTTTTTGTCTGTGGAGAGATTTCCAAACATGATGAGGAAGAGTGTGGAATTGCTTGAACTCTGCGCAACCTCCTTGGGGCAGTAATCACTGTGGTGGTAGCAGTGCCCACCTGTGAGGCTGTGTGGTTTGTAGTGCACCTCCTGCAGAGCCCTAAGCAGTGTGTATGGAGGTGATCCATCTTCCAGTCTCTGTTACTGGAGGCAGCACAGCCACTGCAGGGTAGAGATCCTCTGCCAGAGGCACAGGAATCTGGGGACTAATGGGCACATGTTAAGTGGTGTCAGGGTAATAAAGGAAAAGAAAGACCAAATTAGGATAATCATCAAAAATTATTAAGATCATTTATGATCATTTAAGTAACTTTGTTGCCTGATGATGGACAGATTTACTAGATTCCCAAGGAGGAATTAACTTTTTTTTTTTTATTTCCTGGGAGGTGTGGGGGTGGGAAAATGTCTAACACACCAACAGACAAGCAAGGGAAAAATGCGGACTCATCCCAGGTGTGTAGTTAGCTTGACAGTTGCAAGGCTTTCAAACCAAACTGGTTGCAATATTCAGCTGAGAATCATCCTGACTTTTTCTTTTTTATTCAGGTTATCATGCCTTTTCTCTGCTGCTCTGGTAGATGGCAAATATACAGGCAACCTAACTAGAGGGGAGGAATAGAAGCAAGCAGAGTTGTAGATGATACTATGCAAAAGGAGACATTCTCTCCTCCACCCCTTTTGCTTGCTATCTTTGAAGGTAATTGCTAAATTAAGGGACTGTAACTTAGGCCCCTCTTCCTTTAGAGCAGGAGTGACACAGTCTGTGTGTGTATCTTGAGTGAGGGGCCAGCCCAGCCAGGGCCATGGATGCAGGGAGGGAGTAGCTACTGCTTTCCTGGCAGGGTTTATCATATAGTGAGTGTTTAGTCCCACTTTAGGCTCTTTGTATTGCCTGTCTGTTCAAATTGCTCGCTTTATAGGGATGCTTTCAGGGTTAACTAGACTTCTGAACAGAGCTGTTGTGCAAAGCTGCTATGCTGCTTTTCTCATAGAGTTAGAGGGTACAAACAGTGAAGTACAAATTTCAAACTGGATCCTTTAGATCTCTTGTGTATTGTAAGCAGGAGGCAATTTATTTCTGTAGTTGAAATTATTTAGTTATTTTCCATCTTAAGGAATTGCTGTCGGTTTCCTTTGGAGGGTAACCAGTAGAATACTCAGTGGGATCTCTACCAACCATTTCAGTATTGCTTATAACTTATTTGTGTGCTAGTCTTTGATACTGTTTTTGAGTATTCAGACAAATGGCATGGGCATCAAATACAGTTACTGTCTTTTTAATATTTTTTTTTTTTTTTAGAGTATTAATTCAAACCGAGTTGAGACAGTGGAAGGTCCAAAAATACCCCGCAGTACAACAAGCTCTGTAGAAGGTACAGTTTTATATTCCATAACGTTGCACTCTTTAAAATCTCTGTAAAGTTGGCACAGACTCATACACTATTCATTTGTTCAGGAAGATCATGTTTCATATGACGTTAAAGACCTGTAAGTAGACAACAGTGGAATACACAAGCCATACATTATGACAGTTGTGTAGATCATGATACTCCCTGCAGAGCATTGGTTTTCCAACATCAGACTGAAATTGTTAACAGAATATTATGGCATTTATAGTGACTGGAAAAGAATTCACTAATTTTATTGTAAGAGCCAGACAAATGTCAGTAGGTTCCAGGAGAGGGCAGTGTTTGACTGAATGAATACTCCAGCCTGCAAATTCCAGTAAAGCCACATAACTCAAGTTAATATAAGATAGGAGCAGAGTAACGTCTTGTATGAATAGTTTTGGGATCTAGCCCAGACTTCTTAATGTGGCAAAATTCCCATTGTCTTTCAATTAGATATTCAATATTTTGGTGAGTGGTTTGCCTCTGTGCGGGTTGTGGGACTATGCTCCCTGATGAAATGCTCTTTCTTTACCAAAATGCATCCTTTTGTATCTTGGAGCAAGCATCTCTTACAGCTGAAGGGAAAATAGAAAAAAAAAAAAAAAAGGTCATTCCTCAACATCGGAAGTACACCACCAGATATTTATGCATAATTGTTAGGAATTAATATTTTTCATCAGTTGGCCATTTTCTTATGTGGCTGGCACTGTATATTTTGATGCAGCAACAAAATGAAGACTCTGTGAGAGACTTGGTCGTGCTCAATGGCTGTGCTGGAGGCAGTCCTACTGATGGCAGCAGAAGTGCAAGCAGCTGCATAAATTGCCAGCAGGATCAGGATCAGACTAAAGAAAAGGAATGGGTCTACAGCTCAAGGTGGCATCAGCTAGTAACTTTAACTGAATAGATAAAATAGGGACACAGTCATTATGTAGCTCATGTTTAAATATGTAGACTGCTGTTCTTAGTGCTTGGAAAAGGAGTTTTATACCCAACTTCTCCAGCAGTGTTCAGGCAACAAGTGAACTGCCATTAGAAGGTAAATTCGCAGAGAAATGATCAACAGTTGTTAGCAATTGTAAACTATGCATCAGTTATTGTAAGTGTAAGCTGCAGTTTAGCCTACAAGGTTTGTGAGTAACTTTGGTGATGCAGTGTGCAAATGCACAGACTCATAGATACTCACTGAAGTACCATACTCTGACCAGCCTGATCTTTCCGCTGTTCCTCTGGGATAGAAAGAGAATGGCCTGCGTTGGTAGCACTATATATGGCAGTAGCTTGGGCAGTACAACTGCTGATGTTTGATATTTTTCAGTGAAAGCACTTTCAATTCAGGCTGACTTGGCACAAGCAGATAATGAACGTTAGAGGATATTGATTGCCCAGAGAAAGAACCACCAGTTCAGGATGTCTAATCTCACCTTGAATTCTGTTTGTAAAGCTTCTCATCCTCTCTTTAGGCCAAAGATATTTGGCATAAGATATTGGCATAGGTGCACCGACCTATTTGTATTTTCAGTGGAAGCTATACACTTTTGTGCCCTTTGGTATCAGAATTATATTGTGCCTTTTTGGGTGTTGTTTGGTATTTTTTTGTGTTATGTTTTTGTTTATGTGTTTGGTTGGTTTGTTGTTATTTCATTTGTTTTTGCTTAGAATGTTTGTTTTTGTTTGTTCTGTTTGTTTTTAATGAAGAAAACCTTGTTTCAGTTCAGCAGCAAGAAGATTATGCCACATTTTGGTAGGATATGTGACACACACAAAAAAATCATAGTAATCATGCCTTCACTGTTTGCACTCTGTGTTACCTACCTGTAGACATGAGGAGCCTGTAACTAGTTTTTGTATGCCAGTGAGCAGCAAAGTTTTTTCCTTGGGTCTTGATGTTGTCATTAGTTACCATATTTTTATAAAAGGCTTTCTATAAAATAGACTTTTAATTTGGTGTACTTCACTAACCACCACCAAATCCAGATACTGAAAAATCATGAATGGTCATTACTGGTGACTAGTACCCTGTCTTACATTCTCCATTTCCCAGCATTCAGAAGACCAAAAGAACTTTTTTCCAAGATTGAGCTAAAATCACTGCTGCTAGAAGCAGAAATTGACAGAGTATTTTTACTACATTGTCTCTTGTATTCAGCAAACTCCTTTATAAAGTGGCTGCCAAGCTCAGGACAGTAATTTGGTGCATTCATGTCACGAAAGGATCCCTCTCAGATTTTAAAACTGCTGCCATTCCAAGAGTAATAACTACTCACTTCTGGGTGGGCCTAAAGTCAAGATCAACAGACCTTTAAAACTCAATTCTAAAGAGAAGCCTTGAGCTATTATCGAGTAGAGGTTGCTATAGCAGTACATTGCTTCTTGTGAAATGCAATCATATGAAAGCCGTAGGTCAGTGTAAGGTGATGCTACTAGCTTAGCAGTGAATCTCCCATAGCAACTTAATTAAATGCAAATACATGGCATGATACATTATCCAGTGAGTATGCAGAGCAAAAGGTGAAATAGATAGTATTCTGGCTAATTCAGTAGTTTGTCCATTTTCTTCTGTTTTCTGACCTTGAAATTCCATGCTTATGAGTTGACTGAATACTGTTATCTGGAGGGTAAGCCATTTGCTTCTACAGAATATTAGGTGTAAAGCAAACAGCTTTTAATTGCTCAGAAATGTGAAGCTGAATTATAATAATACTGCTAATTGTGTGGCAGTATGGAAAAAAAAAATCTTCTCACTGAAGCTTTTAAAGTAAGTTTCTGCAGTTACAGAAGAAATAGTCCATTCCTTCTAGCTGAAAGGTGATGCATGGGGTACTTCGATGGCACTAGTAATTTCGTGCTCTGTGATTGCACTCCCTTAGAATACAGGTCTGCAGAAGATTAATT
>VWZY01012554.1:72435-83510 GCA_013399075.1 Chloroceryle aenea
GCAAAACTTGTGAATTGTGGTCCTCAGTTTGCAAGTGCCGTGTTCTTCCCCACAGCCCTGGTAAAAAGCAAAGAGTGACAGAAATGACTTTTTACTATTTGTGGTTGAAATACAAGGTCTACTTTCAGAAAATATGTGAAGCCCCTGCAAAAGAAAAGCAGATCCGAGCTGCTCTGTAGACTAAGTGTGAGGTACAACATTAAGAACTGTCAATTTTCTGAGCGTGTGGGGGTTAATCAGCAGCTGGCTGACAAATCACCGTTCTTGTCTAGCCCGAACATAACTGTGACAATAACATAGCACTTATTGTGCATCCAGCTTGCATGCTGCCCACGGGAACGCTGCTCTGGGGAGATGCATGGACTGCCCATGTCCATTGTTCTGGCTCGCCTGCCTGTTTGCCTGCTCCTTGTGTCCCCCCTCCTATTGGAAAAGGGAGAGAGACCGGCAGCAGAGACCAAAGCAGACCCAAACTGAAATTTGCTTGTTATTAAAAGCAGAAATATTTGCTTTTACAGGTCCTGTGAACTTCGCATCTGATGAATTGTCCCAGGATGATACAAAGGTACAGATTCCTCGTTATACAAATAGCTACCCGTTATTTAGGTTGAGAAACAGCAACCTCTGCTTGGCTCTCTGAGCACCTCTCAGAGCTAACAAGTAAATAAGGTGACTAATGCCTGCTAGACAACATTTCCTGCGCATTCCTATCCTGTGGCAATATTTAATGTGTTTAGGTGATTATTATTTGAAGGAACCTGTTACGTGGTTTAGGGCCAGAAGGCTGTGTTGGAGAAGCAAGCTCTGCTTTTGGACCAGAGAGCTCTTGTGTTTACGCTGAACCTTAGTGCCTTTAGGGACCTTGCAGCTCAGCTGCCATTCTGGAAGGAGCATGATGTGTATCACACAAGCTTCATCCGTGAGATGGCATGATTCATTACGTCAGAGGAGTTAGTCTCTGAGAGTTACCTTGTGGGTTAACCGTGAATCCCTAACTGGACTTCGCTGGGAAAAAAATGCTTATGTTAAAAATACGGCAGTTCCCATTGTCTTCTGTGTAGAGGTATCCAACAGCTTTGAGGGGGAGACCAATATCTGGGAGAAGTCCAATTATATAATTAGTCAGTTGTATCTGATCTCTAGTCTTATATTCTGTTTTTTATTTGTATGTATCTGCTTACAAAACCAGAAAATCTTTGTCTCAGAGGTTTTTATCACCTTTTAAAACAGGAGCTATATTATTAGCTAAAATAATGATTGACGTTGAGAGAAACACAGTGTAGTAAAATCTGGCAAATGTAGTCAAGGTGATATCTTCTAAAGAGTCAGTGACTATTGATTTTTTTTTAAAGAACATTTTCAATTTAGTGGAATGTTTCTGGACTGCCACTTTTGTTAGGTCATTATAAAATTGACGACCTCTTTAAGTTTTGTTTGATTTTTTTTTTCCAGTTGTCAGCCATGCGGAAAGTTGACCATTTGTTCAGATTTTACATGTTGCTATTGTAATGTATATAATCTCAGAATGATACCTCTGCAGTATGCATTCAGTTTGGAGTCTGTGTTGAAAATATATGTTGAGGCAGAATGTTTCAGCTCATGAGTTTTGCTGGTGGGAAAGGCTCTGGTACTAGATGACTGTGTCATTTTTTGATCTAGCAGAAAGGCTGTAGTCGACTCCCGTAAAGAATGAACTGACCCATGATATTTCTACAGGTGTGAACAGATCAGTCATTAGAGAAGGAGGCATCTTAGGAATATATTGCTCCTTCCTCTAAAACACATTATGTTGTCTAGTCACGGCAGAGTTGAACTCTGTAAAATAAGAGCAAGCTGAAACTGGAATTTGCATGGAAAGTGAGATATGGTTTGTTCTCTTCTTTGATTATGTTTAGAGTTTGAGTCCATAGGGTTCATGTGCATACCTTAGCATCTGGGAGTGGCATGCCATATATATCGATTGCATTTATTAAAATGGCTGAAATGAAGTGACAGTGTTTGCACTGAATTGCTGAAAGCCTATAGCACAGCTTGCAACTGAGCACAAACACAGCTATTTGTCCTCAAATATACAGCTCAAGTTTTCTGTTTCCAGCCTTTCCAGGATACTGCGGCTCCTTCTAAAGACAATGAAGATTGTGAACTGTTTGGCATAGGTAAGAAATAATTAACCATTTTGACTTCCCAGAAGCTATTGATATGTATTGTGATCTCAAATGCACACAAAGGCAATCTCTTTAAAAGAGGTGAACATCACTGACACTGCAGCCTAGCTTGGCAAAAGATCAGTTATATCTAATTCAGAGAGGGAACCACTTTCAGAGTGTCTTCTGTATAGATAGGTGGTGTATCCAACAGTATCATGATACCCCAGGATTTTTTAGTACTATATTAACTATTGTAGGAACAACCATATTGAAAATAATTTCTGATATATATGTGGCTTCAGATAACATATGTGACTGAAGATGAAAAGGAGCACGTAGAAATGTTTAGATTCTACAGCAGTAAGAGGGTTGATGGTCTAGTAGGAGAGTGTCGTCAAGTGTAGTAGACAGAACATTTAGAGACAGAAACACAGATGGAAAGGTGAGTATTTTTAAGCATTGGGGAAAGATCCAAGACCAAAGTGCAGACATGGGCTCATATAAAGCACAGCAAGGCATAAAAACCTGAGTAACTATGCCCTGGAAGGAGGAGCTGCTGTGCCAGGCAGATAGCACCAGGCTAGCATCTCTTGCCTGTGGTCCAGTGCTGAGCTCAGAATGAGCAATGCAGATGATGGCATTCAGACAGCCTGTATGCAAGCTTCAGTGGCTGCAAAATAAAGAATTGCTGTGTGTTTGTGGAAAGGCATAGGATATACATATATGAGTAGGAGTAGTATATCTTAGAGGTAAATGAATCAGAGAATCACAGAATCATCTAGGTTGGAAAAGACCCATGGGATCATCATGTCCAACCTTTCACCCTACTCTACAAGTTCACTCCAGACCATATCCCCCAACAATACATCTGAGCGATTCTTAAACACAGCCAGGGGCAACTCAACCACCTCCCTGGGCAGCCTATTTCAGTATCCCACCACTCTTTCCGTGAAGAATTTTTTCCTAGTGTCCAGTCTAAACCTACCTTGTTTCAGCTTGAAGTCATTATGAGCTGATGTAGACTCAGACACAGTTGTAAGAAGCTGGCAGATTATTTTAATAACCTCTCATTAAAATCATCATCTAGTTATCTGTATTTCTAGTTATTGTTATGCCAAGTGACTCTATTTCAACAATTTAGTCAAGTTTTTCTCACTCTCCCATACAAGGAATATGGGAGTTGCATAGGGGTATTGGGAGTAATAGCAAAAATATTTGCATTCATTGTTTTCATTACTTTAGTGCTTTTGAGCATAGGGCAGCACAGCAGTCCTTGCCTTGCTCAAAAATGCAGTGTGTGTACATGAGCTGTTAATGCCTATATGATCAAATCTGTTTTGTCAAGCAAGACCAAAGTATTGGACTGTATCTCAGTGTAGGAGGGTGTGGAGCCATTGGGGAATGATTATGGTTTGCTAATCTGAAGCCACATCTGCTCCAGTCTCTGCTCCAGTTACACCATCTGGAGGTAACATAAGGTAGTTTAAAAGCTGTCAGAGTGGAAGTTCTCCACTGAAATGATAGCTGATATTTCTTTTTCTGACCCCTGAAATGACTTTTCCTTCTAAGGCATTATTTGCACAGCGCTGCTTGTGACAGCTGGAACAGGAGCCAGACCCTCTGGCTTGAGACCAGCTCAGTCTCGTCTCTGATGCTTGGATGGGGAGCTGCAGCACATCCTGAGTCCTCTGCAGGGAACAAGCAAGCCACTTTGGTTCATATTGTTGGGAGTGGCAGAGTGTAGATTGTTGTAGGAGCTTTTGAGTAAAAGAAAACAGTGAATTTGCATACAATTGGAACAAGATTTATGTGCTTAAAATTTGATTTAAATATATTTTCTTAGGCATTTTATGTATTTATGAAGTGAAATTATAAATATGGATTTACATCTATACATACACATGTGTGTATAAATACCTTTTGTCCTGAGTACAGGCTCAGCTTATATTAAACTAAGAACAATTCCCTGATGTGCCTCTTACCTGAAAAAAACCCATCCCTCTGATTGTTCCCTAAATTCTGACTACCTTGTAATACATTTATGAAGTTGACTTGTTGTGGAGAAGCTGCAGCGAAACTGGGTTTGCTTGTTTTAGAAGTAAGTCACCATAACTAAGAATTTTATTCCCCTATGTGAGGACTGGAGCATAGACTTGGTGCTGACTGCACCGTGGGCTCTCCTATCCCATCTCTCACTTGTGTATTCAAGTTGGCTGAAATGCTCGTAACATGAAATACTGCTGGTGTTTCAAAATATCAAGGAAATACAGCTTCTTCTTTTTTTTTTATAAACTTCAGGAAGGCGGGGTGATGTTTTTATCAAAATATTTTTCCTTCTCTCCTAGTTACAGTGCCAGTGACATAGTAGTGCCTGTCTGATCTATTCTGTTTGCTCTGCCAGTGGTGAAAAAGTTCTGCAAGACACGTTTTGCACTTTGAGACATAAAATTACTGATGCCAAAAATGCCAGAAAATGAGATTTTGCCATTTACAATGCCTGGAGACCTTCTAGTCAGGGCCATGTGGGAGATCTCATGGGGCTGGAGTGCAGGCTGTGGAGTGGGTGGGCTCTCGGGTGTGCAAAAAAAGGTGGAGGTGGGGAGGGATAAAGAGGATGGAAATAGAGTTTGGTGACAACCAGAAATGAATGTCAACTTAAGCTGGTTTTATTGGTTTATCTGAGTGTTAAAAATCAGTATATGTTCTAACCTTGACTCATATAAACATAATGCTAAACATTATAGTTTTATTACTCTGGAGCATTTTAAACTACTTCTTAAAAATTTGTTTGCTTGGCAGTGTTGTTAAATGGTGATGTTTTTGGCAGGAAAAGCACACAGTGGGGGATAAGGAGAGAAATGGAAATGGTTGTCAGTGGGGGAGAGGAAGAGGGAAAACAGCTAAGGGGACCGAGTGAAGAAGAATGAATAGAAACAAGCAATCTCTGGAATCTCAGTAGGAAGTTGGATGTGTAAATCAAAGAGGACTTCTAAGAGCGAGAATGCAAGTGCTCTCTGAATGGGTACAAATTCCCCCACTTCTGCTTCTTACTTCATCCATTAGTAGTTCGTGCTTTGAGAAACCTTTACCAAATATCAGTCTCATCATGGAAATGGTTTGGGTTGGAGGGCACCTTTAAAGTAGCAGTGGACTCTGAAAGGTCTCTGTTTTTCCTGCTCTCTGTTTTCTTCCCCAGCCTGTCCTTTCAAGCATATTGACAGTTCAGGCTCTTTCCCTACACCCCACAGAGTTGTGAGAGTATCTTTGCATGGACACTCACAACAGTCAATAGGATACTAAAATGGTACCATCTCTCCTTGCTCCCTGTCTTCTTCATCTTTGGGTGGGGAGATGACTGTCTTAGGCACCATTTCATTTTTTTTTTTTTTTTCCACATTCAAAGAAAACACTCTGGAAAGATTGAGAGACAACAGTATTCATTTGGGGAGTCTAAATGAAAGAAATAAAATGGAAAACAACAAAAAAAGGATTTTTTTCCTCCCTTTCAATATTAAGAATATGTATTATTGCCAGGCATTGTCATTCTTAGAGTCAGCAATGCTGTACATTTTGGAGGAGTCTAGGAGGTGACAGCTGAATGCTGTTACTTTTGGACATGTGACAGTGTTAGCTGGGCATATATTTTTAAACTTTTATAATTTTTTCCTGTTTTGCTTAGCTGGTTTGGAAAGAGAATGTTCACAAGGCCATTTATAAAACTGCAAAAATTTCTTTTTTTTACAGTAGGTAAGCTCTAACCCCAGTTTTTCTTCCAATGAAATACAGCTTCTTTTTTTTTTTCTTTTTATTTTCTTTCTTTTTTTAATAAACTTCAGGAAAGCAGGATGATGTTTTTATCAAAATATTTTTCCTTCTCTCCTAGTTACAGTGCCAGTGACATAGTGGTGCCTGTCTAATCTATTCTGTTTGCTCTGCCAGTGGTGAAAAAGTTCTGCAAGACACGTTTTGCACTTTGAGACATAAAAATACTGATCCCAAATTTTTGGCAGTTTGCTGTATGTGACCAAGCAGCTACAAAACAGTTTCAGTGGAGTCTGCCCTTTGATCTTCATGGCTCTACAGAAATCCCAGTTTAACCACAGAACAGTTTAAGGAACAGAACATAGTGATCTTTTTCTCCCTCTGAACCAGTAGGGCTACACTGTAACCTGAATGAAAAACTGTTTTCAGTGTTACTGTTTTATTATTTTTTAATTAGATATTCTTTCTGTAGTTTATAAAACTTAAAAAGGTGGGGTTTTTTTCAACAAAATAAAGCATGGTCCTGCTGTCTGGAGTCCCATCTTTGTGCAGTTTTTGTTACGTCTGTGAAATGATGAGTTTTTCTACTTATTGTGGTCACATCTTTTTTAGTCTTCCGTTTTTGGTCAGCTGAATGTTTGCATTTGGAAGTGCGAGTTAAGTGTGGCTATTTTGACATTGGGGCTACAAGAAATAGTTTATGGTTATTGATAGATAAAAGTGGAAGGTACATATTAAATGTTGCCAATTTGAGATAGTTACAAGAGTCCTGTGAATAAGACTATGCAGATCTTTTCTGTTTGTGGTCATTTTTATCTTTTCCTGTCTGCTTTCATTTCTACCTTTCCCTTATGTGTGTTTTGACAGAGGTTGGGTGATCCAGCCATAGCATCTCTAGACCAGGAGCTGCAGATCTTTGCTTTATTTTCTCTCCTTAACAGATTTATAGTAGGACCTTAGGCAGGACACTTACCTCTATTTTCCCTGTGTGCCAGTTTTTCACCTGAAACAGGGAATACTATAAAGAGTGAGGTGAGAACAAGGCACTACAATACTTGAATGATTGGTGTCAAATACTCAAGATTGGTTGTGCTGAAGAAATTCTGGAAAGTCACTTTGTGGTAAAAGAGGCTTTTTTTAGAAAAAGCTTTTTGTCAAAAGCTAGGTGTTCTGAAAATATCAGAGAAAAATAAAAGCTGCGGAGTTACTGCTGCTGCCAATGACTATGGCAATTGCACTCTGCCCTTTTTTTGCTGCAGCTTTCAGAGATCTTTTTATTGCTGCTTCTTGTGCATGGTTCCTTATACCTTGCAGTAGAGAGACCTAACTTGGGGTTGATCTGTCATACAGTCCTGCCAGAAACAACCTTTAAACATTTAAATGTGGTGGTAGTTTACTTTAGTAGTTAAAACATATTCTCATTTCTTTGGAGTATCTGTAAACTACCAAATGTTGAAGATTGTGGAACAATTGAGTGCTATAGAAGATACAGGAAGCAAAATTGTCTTGGGATATGAGCCTGAGCTGAGCTTAATTAAAAAGCCATAGAGAAATCTGGAAGAAGTGGCATTAGGCACTAAAACAAGCTTGTTCTTGTTTCCTGGAGTCTCCTCCACTCTTGATTTTCTGAGACATTACTATAATTCAAGTTAACCTCAAAAGGAAGACAGGAAGAAAAATGAACAAGTTACAAACATGTGCTGTCTGGCTTCCCAGAACTCATCCTTCTCCTCTGCCCAACATCCAAAACAAATTTGCTGAACAAAATAATCCTTCAAAAAGAGGCTTTTCTTTCTGATGTTTAAAAAAGCTCTTTTGCCCAGCCTCATTTCATGCTACCATAAATAAACAATATGGAATATATCTAATGTCAAGTTACTCTTTAAATGTGAAATATAATCCAGAAATGCATTGTGAAGAAAAGAGTTGTAGTCTTGAAAGTGCACACATGAACACATTTCTCAGCTTTCTTCCTCCTTGAGAGGCAGCCCTTCCCTTGAAGTCTTCCCTTCAAACATGGAAATTTTTTTTTTTTAAATGAGATGGGTCTTTGGTGAGCTTTTTGGTGGCACAGGCTTACAGTGTAAGTGCAGACTCAACAACGAAGTCATTGGTGAAACTTCAGTAGGAGTGAGGTCCAAGTCAAACTTTGGTTTTCTTTCATGTGAGGCCATGTGTGCTTTCCGTGTTGATGGGTTCACACAGGCCTCTGTGGAGCTGAAACCAAGAAGAGATTTATATTGACTCTAGCCCTTGGTTCTCGAGCTTTTGCAAATAAACTCAAGGGATCTTTTCATCAGAGTACAGGACAAGAAGCAACATGCTTTCTGTCCACATTTGTACTGCATATCCCAGCTAGTCTTTTGATGTGAATAGATACTGGGCTGTCCTTAGAGCATTGAGGCAAATTACCTCTTTATGTACTTTGTTGGAAGTGGTTGTTCCAAGAGTCAGGACATACTGACCACTGCCTTGTGAAAGTAGTATTAGTGAACTTGTTATCCTAAATTGAACTTGTAATCCTAAACCAAATCAGGTGAATACTGTGGTAAAAAAAAAAAACAACAAAACCAAAAACAAAACAAAGAAAAAAAAAAAAAACCAAAAGGGAAAAAAAAAAAACAACAAAACCAAAAACAAAACAAAGAAAAAAAAAAAAAACAAAAACCTAAAGAGGAAAAAAATATAAATCTGCAATCAGTCATAAATCAGACATTAGCAAGGTCTGAGTTGGAGGAACACTGGAATCCTGAGAGCAAGATAGTGAACTGGACAACACAAAGAGTTCGGGACAAGGCCTGAGATAATGCAGCATATGTGCTCATTGGCTCTTTGGAGCTACTGGTTTTGTCTCAGTTTTGTAGAAATGTCTAGGCCTTCTTCATCCCAATCTTGTGAGTTTTCTCCAAGCATCATGGTATATCTAGTATAGATTATGCAAAGCAGTTTCTCTTTGCTCCTTTAGTTTATTAAAGAAACGATATTTAACTCCTAGCAGTTAGAAAGAGTTGCTTTTCAGAAGAGGTATTCTTACAGCTCTTTGTAGAATAATGCATCATTTATGAATATTACGAACAACATATTTTTAACATGAAAGTTTTATTCCTGTTACAGCTGTGCTAACTGTAATTGTCCCCCCAGGTTGAAAGAAAATATTAAAAGAACAGCCTTAAAAATTAATTTTTAATAATTCACAATGTAATTAGAAAGACACCTAAAGGGGAACAGTAAAGATTAAGCATATATTTAGATGGCACAGTCTCATCTCAGTCTGGATGATTTGCAGTAGCTCTGTGATTCTGTGTGCACTGTCCAGTTTTGGTAAAAGCATATATCCACGTGGGAGTAGATACAGTGGAACATAAAAACTCTTGGACTGTCAGTCTAGCTTAAAGCAACCCAGAAAGTGGGGCACACAAATTGAGTCTACTTCTCCTGCAGCCTACCATGACTATGGAGTGTTTTTCTGTAAACTTAAACACTTTGAAAAGAGCATTTTCAGAGATGGGTAGTGTGGCCCGCCGCTCTCAGCAGGGTGTCTGTGAAGGCAGCTGTTCTGTGTTCATTTCCAGGCTAATGTCCAAGAAACTACACAAAAAAAATCAACAAAAAATTGTCCCAAGTTTATAGTACTGTATTATTATTTTCTATTTTTCATTAATATTTGTAGTGTCTGTCTGTACAGCATCTAGAGGAAACACTCGTTACAGAAAAGGGATCTCTAGTATGGGTGGGTTTTGTCATCAGCTGTTTGAGGGGTGGAGAACACCTGCATGAGGGAAGTATTAGCAGGCTGGGAAGGTCACTGAGAGGTGTATCTCATGTCAGAATGTGTGTAGGTTTGATACCCAAATTCATCCAGGACTGTGTTGGGTTTTTTTCTGCAAGAGCAAAATCTGCTGCTTTAACCTGATAGTGGGAAGAAGAACTTCCACGGTGCTGAAAGCTAATGATCTTTCACCCTGTTGAAACCTATGGCTTCACTGGGATTGAGGTGGTGAGAAGCAATGGTAAGTGTGCAGTGCAAGAAACTCCCTGCTCCTTGTTCTGCTGCCTTGCTTCCTGACTTTCCCAGCCCTGTACCCCTGCAGACGGTGTGGGATAAGGAGCTTGCTACAGGGTGCTAGTGAGAGAGATGGGATCCACTGAATGCTGTGATGTATCAGGCAGTGATGATGAGCAGTGACTGCTTGCCTGGACCTTTGGGGATGTACTACTAAATCTCCAAGTGCCATGTTACTTGTGGGAGGCCTCAGTTGATCTCCATTCACGAAATAAGGATATAAGTGGGCTAATTCCCTAAACCAAATGCATGAATCGCACATCAGAAATTTAGGAATAATAAAGATCATAAAAACAAGTCAAGGAAGTCATCTGTCAAGATCTGAAGGATCTGTGCTTGTTTCTTTGTTTTTCAATGCTCTGTTCATTAGTGATTTTGGAAAGGGGGAGTGGTGCAATACTGATGTGGCAAAGTTTTTTTCTGAATGTTCCTGTATCAACTTCCATAAGAAAGACCCCCTGGGTCCATTGGTAAAGAAGAGGTGGTAAAAACAATGTGTGCTACAAAGCATCCTATGAGGCCTGTGAGACTGTTGCCAACAGCAGTGAGCACAGTCACGATGTTATCAATGTGGACAGGTGGAAAGGCCATTCGAGTTGGAGGGTGCTTAGCATTTTGCTTTTCGTTGCCTTTAATTCACACTTGCTGAGTTTTCAACATGATTGTTAAGTCTAATGTAGGGTAACACAGATATTTTGTCCATGTACATTGGCTGATCCTTTCTGTGGGAAGATGTGCTCTAGTTAGTGAAAACAATGGAATGAAGAAAGCAGGAAAGCCATGTGTCACAGTTTAGGGTCAGGGCAGCCCCTTAGACCTATAACAGAAGCTCTCTGTTAACCCCCCTCCCTCCGCAAAGGGGAAGAGAAAGGGAATAAGGGAGAGAGACGTAGCCATTAGAAAAGGAAACTAGAATAACTTTAATGAAAATAATAAAAATAATAATAAATGTAATGTATACAAATATATACAAAACCAGTATCAAACCCAACCCCCCTCATGGCAATTATATCACTGTCACCACTGATGCTGTGGAGCAGGCACTGGGAGAGTCCCAGACTGGGCCCAGCAGCAGATGGGAGCTGTGTTCAGGAGCTGGATTC
>VWZY01012554.1:106627-124232 GCA_013399075.1 Chloroceryle aenea
CAGTCCCATCACCATCTTTATAGACTCTGATGGACTCTTTTTAGTAGTTCCTTGTCTCTCTTGAATGGGGGAGCCCAGAACTGGACACAGTGCTCCATATGTGGCCTCCTGGTTCAGTGTTTTGTTAAAAAAAGAAACCTTGCCTAGATTTGAATGTACATCCTTTATGTAATGATCTTAGGTTGGCAAGGGAGAGGGAGAAAGAATACTAGGTGACAGCTTCAGAATGTACCACAGCAATCTCCTAGCCCCAGCACATAAGCTGGGGGCTGTAATATACTCAGGGCTACTTTAGTAAGTAGACTTGGAGGCAGGAAAAAGGTGAAGCCTCAGAGTAACATTTTCTGCAGGTTGGGGACCCTGTTTGGTGTTCAGCTTTGAAACTTGCTTTCTCTTTCAGATTGCAATGTGATTGTNAAGATACCAAAGATAAAGAGAAACTGAACAGGCATACTTTTACAAATGGGACCTTCTCAGGAGTTTTCCCATGTATGGCCTGTGAAAAGGCCCTCCTAGGAAAGGAGTCACTGCAGTGCTCTTGTAAGTAGTTGCTGGTTTTCATATGTGAATGTACAGTGCTCCAAATCCTGCTTTGAGATTGGAGAATCACAGAATGGTAGGGNTCCTGTGTGCACCAAGGTAACCTCCTACACTGCACCATATCTACTTTCCAAGGGGTCTGGAAACATCATGAAGGAATGAAGGAAGTACAGATAACCTGCCCAGACAAGTTTCTGTATGCAGAGGGCAGCAAGGGTGTCAAAATGTCTAATGTGAGCAAAACAGCAAGCACTGTACTCGAACAACAAGTTTTAGAAAAGGGTCAAAAAGTAGTTTAAAGAGATATTTCTATTTTTTATGGGTTGAAAAAAAAAAAAAGAATCACTTTTCAGAACAACTGGTCGCCCCTTATGGGCTCCCCACTTTCACATATGTTTGGAGTAGTGGAAAATAAAGATAGAAGTGATTTTGGGAGGTGACCTAGGCCACCTTGGGCGGACTCACTTCTATGTAGTGATTTAGGCAGATGTTTGTCTGACCTATTCTGGAAAATCTCTGGAGGAGGAGACTGCACAGTCTGCTTTGGCAGTCTCTCCCAGTGTTCATCAGCTGCTTCAGAGAGAGAAAAACCAGTGCTAGACCTGAAGGATAATGCATTAAGAAGGAATACATGCATGGTGAGGTTATAATGACAAGTACGTAATTTTCAAAACCAGCTGTGTAAGTCTTCTTTCCTCGTGGAATAAAATGGGACTTGCAGAGAACTGTGCCACAGTGATACAGGTCAAATTCAAATTACTTGAGTGTGTCTTTCTCATGAATGAAACCGTGTTTTGCATAACGATTACTTGCAGGGAGAAAATGTTTTCCATACACACTCTTCAGCTTAAACAAGACTGGACAAACATCAGATGGTTTAATTTTAGTTATAACTGTTAAGTCATAGCCTT
Source organism: Chloroceryle aenea (assembly GCA_013399075.1). Lineage (NCBI taxonomy): Eukaryota > Metazoa > Chordata > Aves > Coraciiformes > Cerylidae > Chloroceryle > Chloroceryle aenea. The sequence goes on from VWZY01012554.1 coordinate 108,079, forward strand.
GCACAAATTTCTGGGCAACTTTAGGGCAGTAGGGCACCTGAAATAACAGTTTGAATTATCAGGGCTGGTGGGTTTTCAGTCAAGAGGAGACAAGAACCCCCACGCCCCTGAGTCACCTCAACAAGTTTGAGGTGCAGAAAATGTCACTGGCCACCCACCTCGAGTGAAATACATGCCTAAGCACAGCAGGCTTTTGCTACAGGTTTTGCAAAAGTCCAGTTTGGAATAGGGGATTGATTCTGCCTCACGTACTCAGGCTTCCTCAAATAATGCCCTGCCACAAATATTTCGGGCTTATTTGAATATAAAGCCCCGAATGTGAGCTCCTTCTCTTGCAGCCTTCACAGGACGTATTCAGATAGAGAAAGTAGAATGCTGTGATTCAGTGACTGTTTAGAATAAACAGATTCCATTTTGTATTGTAATACAAATAGTGCCATTCTCCTGTTAATATTGTTATCTACTAATAACTAGTAATCTTGGGTTTATTACTTACTGTTAGAAATTAGAATTATAATTTAGGACCACTTTTTTGAAGCTTTGTGTGATGATATATGGAAGTGAGTTACTGACTGGACTATTTTGTTTGTTATCAGCTGTGATTTCATTTCACTTTAATGATTTTTTTTTTATTTTTTTTTTTTTTTTTTTTTTTTTTTTTTTTTTTTCTTTTCCAGAAATCCCAGGAGAAGTACCATAATAAAAACAAACCCCAAGCTGGTGTAACAAGTAAGCTAGGAGTTGTTAACCTAGTACTTCTAAGTTAAACCTTGGTTAAAAATCATAGGACTGACAACACCTATTTTCCTACATTGAGTGTTTCTGTTTTCCATTTCAGTATCTCTAAGAAAGTGTGTGTGTCTCTAATATGAATAGGATTTTTAAAAGAGATTACTGTTGAATTATCTGCTACTAAGATGAGCGGGAGTTTTCCTACATTTTGTTTTCCTCTATTTTGTTTTCAGTGAGAATGAAAATTAAAAGTAGTTCATTCTGTCTTTTGCTTTTGAGTATGTAATTTACTACATGCACAAATACTCGGGTTTTCTGTATTCATATTGCAAAGTTAGAGCATGTAGGATTTGAGATTGTTTTCTTCTCAGTCATACCCATGCCAGAGCTATTCCTCTTTGCCTACAGGCTTATATTCATGTTCTGTGAGAGAACATCAGTGTCATGTATGATGGCAAGTGAACACTTTTAACAACCAGTGTAGGTCAATAAGAACACCAGACAGAATTTCTCACTGTGTGCTCTACATTGTTTGTCAAAGTGTTGTATTGTGCTTTGCTTCACAGATTCCCTGCCTGGAGACATTTCACAGATGGTGCTCTCCCCAGTGCATCCTTCTTCCTCTGTGCCTATTGGACTGTCTGCTGGAAGGAGGGAAGCCTTGCAACAGTCCAATTTCTTGTCCAAAAGTGTCCCCAGTGCCAGTTTTGAAAGGTAGAGGGAAGCTGCTCAAAAACCATGGTAAACATGCAGCATTTCTAGGAAAATTGGAAACACTAAGTGTGGATTTTTTTTTATTTTTAATTTGACTGTAGAAGATCTACAGCATTTGCTGAACAAGACTCTGAGACTAGCACCTGGAGGTCCAAGTCACGGTCTGAAGAGATGTTACAAGCATTGGGGACCTTTTCTTCAACTGATTCTTTTATGGTGGAAGGTGAGAAGTATTGCACAGATGTTGATTTTTATAACGTTTATTGGAAAGTGCAAAGCAGAAAAACTCCTTAGTTGATACAGGAAGCCACTTAATCTGCTAAGAGATTGTGACCCTCATTAAAATGATAGAATCAGTCTTAAAATACAACTCTTCTTTTCTTCCTTGCAACTAACTCTTTTATAACTTTTAGAATATTTTTATATGGTGTTACCATTTTAAAATAACAGGGACAATTGTTCTTTACCACAAGAGTGGTGGAGCACTGGAACAGGTTGCCTGGGGAGGTGGTTGAGGCCCCATCCCTGGAGACATTCAAGGTGGGGTTTGACAGAGCTCTGAGCAACCTGCTCTAGTTGAGATGTCCCTGTTCTCAGCAGGGGGTTTGGACTAGATGACTTCTAGAGGCCCCTTCCAACCCAGACATTTCTATGGTTCTAATTGTATTTGGCATCCTTGCAGAATCATAACGGCGGTCTGCTTTTCTTCTGTCCTCATCTAATCATCTCCACTGACAGTGTACATTGCAAAATGTAAAGTACATCACTTGTATTTCCTCATTAGCCCTAAAATCTTGCCTTCCCCTGGTGAACTGTCTTAGCTACATATCTTTGTGAAGTGAATAAAAATAGGCTTTTTCTGTGAAGTGAATAAAAATAGGCTTTTCCTATAGCTAGGTGTGAGACTGAATTTCAGAGCAGAAGGGCATTCACAAAAGGTGATCCACGTATCTCTCACTGGACATCTGCTTTTGAAAATGTTGGATTTTATTTTTTAAATTTTAAAGAGTTTCTTCAAGCAGAGTGTTATAAAAATGATATGTCACTTAGAGACGTGGTTTACTGGTGGACTTGGCTGTGCTAGGTTAGCGGTTGGACTCAGTCATCTTAAAGTATTTTTCCAATCTCAAAGATTTTGTTCTCCTTCCCCACTGTCATCTTTACATTTCAACACTTTGGTGATGATACTGACATCTGGCAAGCTTCTCTGTCTTAAAGCCAATGTTTGCAAAAGTCTTTGTCCAAAGTTCATCCTCGTTTTCCCTTTACTAGATTAAAGATCTGCATGTGCAAAGGGCCTTCCCTTACTGTTCATATGTCTAGTGTTAATGAGATATACATTTTGTCATAGATGATGTGGATTTGTCTCAGTGGACTGATCTCCGCACAGATGCACAGGAGTTTGAGGCAGAATCCTGGAGTCTGGTTGTGGATCCAGTGTTCTGCAGTCAGCAAGAAAAGGATGTCATCAAGAGGCAGGACGTAATTTTTGGTTAGTATTTCAAAGCTGTGTGTAGGTTTAAAAACAATTTGGCATAGAAAAAAGATAGGGAACCTACACATTTTATGCCCAGAGGAGCAAATGCTTCAACTCAAAATTAAACAAAGTTCGAAGAACATTTTTGTCACAAACTTCATCATATGCTAGAGATGAGGAAATGGAGAGCAGTGACTGCCAGAGAGAAACATGTCTGCTTGTGTTCACAGAGCAGTTGAGTTTGGAAGGGACCTCATCCAGTTCTCAGATCAACAGTTGCAACCCCAGCTTGTTCACTGGGGTGCAGTTACGAGAACTATGCCAGAGCCAGATAAATTAAGTCTTCTTACTGTCATAATCTGTTAGGTTTGAGGCTCACACAGAAAAACTGATTATGACTGTATATCTGAATGTTGCTATAGTCTATCTTAGAAGGTGTACAAAACATTCCAGTGATACTATACTGTACTATACTATACCATACTGTTTTCTTTTGTACTGCAGAGCTGATGCAAACAGAAGTACATCACATCCATACCCTGTTCACTATGTCTGAAATATTCAGGAAAGGGATGAAGGAAGAACTGCAGCTGGACCACAGCACAGTGGACAGAATATTCCCCTGCTTAGATGAGCTACTGGAGATACACAGGCAATTCTTCTGCAGAATGAAGGAGAGAAGGCAGGAATCATGTGAGGCAGGGAGTGAACGCAATTTTGTCATCAGCAGAATTGGAGACATCCTTGTGCAGCAGGTAGAGACATCGTCTCTGTTAATCCTTTATATACTCGATGTTCCCAGATTAAACAATTTATTCACTTTAAAGCTTTTGTGGGCAAGAAGAGGGCTATGGCTGTCTCATAAAATTTAAAGACTGTTGCCTCCAGATTATTGAAGGGTGAAATAGCAATGAGAGAAAATCGTTACTGACAGGTAACTGTGATGAACTTGGGATGAACTTTACGATATAGTAAAACTGATGAGGAAGGGATGAACTTAGTCCTGTTCTCAGTAGATGATTGCTGCCATTATACCATGAACTGCAAAAAATGGAAGCAATGGATTCACTTTTTTAACAGCTGATCAGAGGTGTGGAGAGTTGACTGATGATGGAAAAGAGTCTACCCATTCGTTTCTTGTAGCCATCTGGCATGGTGCATCTCAAGTTGCTGCACACTAGAGAGGGGGTGGTCTCAGGGTGTTTATGGTGGCTGTAGAACAGCTAACTAATGGTGTTCTGGTCACACTTTAGCTCTTTTTACACGAGAGAGTATTTTTCACCATTAGTCAGTCAGTTGTCACTCTAATGAAATAAAGCTGAACTGTTATCTTGTCTAGAAGGTGTGTGGAGATCAGACAAGTATAAATAAGCCTTGAAGGGATTGCATTTGCAAAGAAGTAAAGGAAACACTGTTATTGTAATTGTTCTAGTTGTTATTGGCAACACTGTAGTGGAAATTGCTTGTAGTTACTCCAGCCTACATTCCTCTTGCTGCTAAAAACAGCTAGCCCATTTTCATTCTGTAGTTAGTGACAGGGCCTGTTAGTGCAATTCAGAGAACTTGAGAAACAAGTAGGATAAAAGTTCCACGTTTGTACAAAATACATTAATTAAAGTTATACACTATCCTGTTAGTCGCAGTGTTGAGCACAATTCACTTCAGTGTTCATTTCTTCAGTTTTCAGAGGAAGATGCAACTAAAATGAAGAAAATATATGGAGAGTTTTGCAGCCATCAAAAAGAAGCTGTTAATCTTTTTAAAGAATTACAACAAAACAAGAAGTTCCAGAATTTTATTAAAGTAAGTTTACATGGAAATGTGATCACTATTGATAAAATGCTCAAGAAAAAGTTACGTAGCTTTTACTTAGATTTAGGGTTGAAATTACATTCCGTAACTCACTTTTAAGAGCTAATAAAAATGGCAGCTTTTTTTTTTCCCCCTTAACCAGTGAGCTGATAAATTACATTTTTCTTTCAAATATTAGAAGGTTTTGTCATCCAGTGTGTGTTACACACATGTTCCTGTTACAGTACACCTTGTCCTTCAGGGCAGCAGCTATTCCTTGGGGATGGTTCAGATAACCCAGCGTTTTGTTTCAGGTTATTCTAACACATTTAGATCATATTTCTTATTCATCATTTGGTGGTTTAATATGCATTTATTACTTGAGGTATATATTTGTATCTGTGCAGCTGAGAAATAGTAACCTTTTGGCACGACGACGAGGAATTCCTGAGTGCATTTTGCTCGTCACCCAGCGAATCACCAAATACCCTGTTCTGGTTGAAAGGATATTGCAATACTCTAAAGGTGAATAAAAGTGCTGCTTCATGTCTGGAATATTAGCGCGTTTCTTTCTAAAGTAAGGAATATGCACTGCTACAGTATGAGAAAAGATGAAATTCATAGCTCTGTAGAGAACCAGGGCAACATAGTTATCTGCTGTTCAGGCACATGTCGCCTCAACAGGGTGTCTGGTGTATGTAGCCTTTGTCAAGGCTGGACTGTGAAGATTTCCAGTATTCCAACTGGGTAAGCCATACAAGTCCTACATGTAAGTTGGGCTAGGCAAACATTTCATAAATTACTCTCCAGTTTTTCAGACAAAGCTTGAATGACCTCTGGAGTTTCTTAGAGAATTTTAGAAATACTAATAATTTGCAGATATTGACATCTTCCCCACAGTGGGCAATAAATGAGTGTTGTGTAAGGTTGCATATCTAAATGCAAACCCTTTTTGCTTGCAATCTGTTTCAAGGGTTTTTTTTCACTTAGCCAGAAGAGTAATATACTATTTGATAAACTTATCCAGTGATTTAAAAAATGCTAACAGCTCGTAAATATGCCAAAAACTATTCAACATGTTGTGAGGATGAATTAATAAATCTGAGGTGCACATCATTTTTTAATAGGCAAGTCAAACAAAGGTAGATACCTCTAATATTTCTAGTAAATTGATTGCCAGGGTCAACTTAAAATGACATATTTATCAGTTTAAGTTTTGCACCATGTTGATTGTTCCCAGTACATAAGGAATGATATCTTCTCTTGAATATGGTGACTCCTATCATATTGTTTTTTTTTTGTTTCATGCAGAAGGAACAGAAGAGCATAAAGACCTGTGCAAAGCCCTTCATCTAATTAAGGACATGATTGCAGCAGTAGATTTGAAAGTGAATGAATATGAGAAAAAGCAGAAGTTATTAGAAATTCTCAGTAGAACTGAAAACAAAACATATACAAAGCTGAAAAATGGCCATGTTTTCAGGAAGCAAGACTTGATGAGGAAAGAGAGGATACTTCTTCACGAAGGTTTAGTGTACTGGAAGACAGCAACTGGTCGTTTCAAAGGTATTCCATCTGAGCGGTAAAGTACTTTAACTCTCTATTTTTAAATAATATAATAGAATGTTTGGCTTAAGAATGAAAATGCCTAATTATGCTGTATTGCAAACATGATTTTTTGAGGTAATGATATTAAGAATATGCCAGTAATTGCTAGAATAGTAGTTGCAGAAGCTGCTGTAGTTTGTGGGGAATCCACTGTATATCTGGGTAAGAAGACAAGTTCACATACAAAGCAATTAGCTGCAGTCCCTTCCTTTTAATTAATTGATTTTCAGTTTCATCCCGTAATAGAGTCTTGACTTGTACATTTGTATTGTTCCTGGTACCGGCCATTAGAAAGTAATGCATGAAAAATCATGTTCTATTCTTCAGTAGTACTGGGGCATCCACAGTGGAAAAGAAAACCTGAAGCCACATTTGTCTGGAGCCTGATTTTTACTTGCAAGCCCAGAATTTGATTATTGTTGTTAATCACATGTAGGGGTTAGGGTTTTTTTGCAAGCTTACTAATATTTGCTGTACCACTTTATAAAGCTATCTGCTCATAGTTATTGCAGAAATGCTTTTATGAGTGTAATACTGTGCCATGAACTATGTTAGAGCATAAGCAAACCAAAATTCATGTGGGATAGTTTTTGCCAGGTTGCCCGTGAGTGGACTGGGAAAACTGTAATGACATTGGAGTGAGGATTTCTTCTTTCCCTGGGAGAGTGCTCCAGCACAGTGTAGTTTTTCCTGTTAGATATGAAGTGATGGTGTGCAGTTACTTCATGCAGACCATAGGCTACTCCAAATATTTCCTGTTTAGTTATAGATCAAAGCTTCTTACCTTTTATAGGCAAAAGAGGAAAATAACTGTAATTATAATAACTTTAATTAAAAAACATTGTTTTTCTTTCCTTGTTTTAAGACACCTTAGCTCTTCTTCTAAATGATGTACTACTGTTCTTACAAGAAAAAGATCAAAAATATATCTTTGCAGCTGTTGTAAGTATAATATCAGGTGTTTGAATATGCATACTGCACTTTTATTTGTATATTTCTTGAAAATTAGGTCAAATTTCTAGCTATTCCCATGTAATTTTTTTTTCTCTGAAGTTCTGGTAGTAAGTTCAGAACACTGCTATGCCAGTATATAGTAAATTAAGATTATTTTCAAAATGAAAAAAATTATTTAGTAAGAAGGGTGAAAATAACTGAATGATATTTCTAGTGTCATGCCTCATATGATTATGATGAGTGAAAGTAGAGCAGGCTCTTTCAGTTTTCTAAAATAAATGTTAACTTCTGGTTCTGTAAAACAAAACAGAATAGTTTTAACTGCAAATGTAGTACTAAACACATATAAAGTGTATGAAAGAACATGAAGTTCTCAAGGTATATAAATATAAAATATGAATATTATGACTCAGTATAGGTGACCCTCTGGGATTTATTTTTTAGGCCATAACCCATGCTTTACTTGTTCATAAATACCACAATGTATATTTTACAACAGTTGAAAAAGATGTCTGAATAGTCAAAACTTGCAGCCTCTTACACCTAGTGAGAACATACATAGTCTGACTATACAGAATTAGTCCAATTAATTGAAACATCATGCTCTTCTAAAAGTGTGATGTTTTACAAGACAGTAATTTATTATTTATCTGTGCTGTGATTTTTTTCCCCAGGACCAGAAGCCTTCTATTATCTCCCTTCAGAGGCTCATAGTAAGAGAAGTAGCCAATGAGGAAAGGGGGATGTTTCTAATTAGTGCTTCATCTTCAGGACCTGAGATGTATGAGGTTCATACCAACACCAGAGAGGAACGTAACAACTGGATGAAGCATATTCAAGATGCAGTGGAAAGGTAGAGGAAAAGGCTTTTGGTTTTCATCTTGTCAGTCCAAAGCTGATAGGAGACAGGTGGATATTCAGGGCAGCATCTTCTCTGTTCTGCATTGCACTAGATCCATCCTGTGAGTCTGGGTTTTTCTCTGAGCTCAGGATTCACAGCCCCCAACACCTCATGATGACTTCTACTAAACTTCCATGTTACTTCTGGTTTCTCACTGAACCAGCAGACCCTTCTTGCTCCCCGTTACATGTCTTTACCAGCCCCTGTAGTCTTCCCCCACCTTTGACTTTGGCACTGTATGCTTTCCAGAGTCCTGCAGGTGTCCGTACAACCATTTTGGGGAAATACCCAATCATGCCTGTTGTGGTGTCAGGTGCTTACGCATGGCAGAGAAGGCATTGCTCTTCGTAGGGCCTAACACTGTGCTGAGCACAGCAAACCTGCATGAAGGCCAGGTGCCCATTCGCTGCAGAATGAAGTCCTTCAACCTGATTCATTCCAGTTACTGCTTTTTTAAAGAAGCAGACAAATGGCATGCTTCTGGATTGCAACAAATGTTGGTGCTAATGTTGTACTCTGTTTATTATGAATGCAACACTGTACTGAAGATAAATATAGGACGTGCAGATTTTGATATATCCACCTTTGTTTTTCTTTCATCTTTAAAGTTGTCCAGAGGAAGAAGAAGAAGGAAAAATGAGTGAATCTGATGAGGATAGACGTATTGCTGAGGCCAAAGCATCCAGAATTCAAAAATATCAAGGTGTGGTACCTTTCCTGCTACTCTGAGACCTTTTGCATCCTAAGTGTTCAGGATGAATGAATTGTGGCCATACAGGCTGGTGGGTTTAGAGTGGCTCAATAGGCAGATTCACAGCAGAGAAAGCTGAGGTGGTCTGATGGTATAATATGGGTTTAAAGCTTTTTTTTTTTTCTTCCCTTTTTTAAACACTTTATATTTTTTCTGTTACCATGAGTAAAAATGAGGAAGAAAAATGGATGCTCTCAGAATAAAGAGTGAATTTCTCAGATTAGTATCAATTCATGTTTGTGTAAATACTTCACATTTTTAGTAACTGTCTGACATTTTATCTTTTGCTGCTATTATTTTTATGTGAAAATGTAACTAATATAGATAAATGCAGCTTCCTTGGTTCCTCTACACTTAAATTCCACGTCTTTACACTGCTGCAAGGATATTTCAGCAATGCCCTTGTAGAAAGCCACAGGGAAGGGCATCCTCTGCTGAGAGTGTTTCTTTGATGCTGAGGCACTGAATCGGTGCATCTTCTGTGTGCCTTAGCCAAGTGCTTTTCCAGCACTGATTCTTGTGGATGTCACAGGAACTAGCTGTGGGCCCCAGAGTGCAGCTGGGGCTGTCTCGTGAGGGTAGGGCACTGCCCTGGCCATCTGCTAGGGTCTGTGCCAGCTGTCATTAAGACAGTCTATGTGATGAATATGTTTCCTGGCCACTTAAAGCCTAGCTCAGGTCAGCAATGCCTATGTGTTGTAAGGGTTAGAAGGATTAATGGGGAACATGCTTGTCCTGCAGGATAAAAAATATTAATGCAGTGTTCAATTTTGGTTTACAGAATCATTGAATAACCAGGACCAGCAAATCTGTAGTTATTTGGAAGAGAAGTTGCATATCTATGCAGAACTGGGAGATATGAGTGGGTTTGAGGATGTTCATGTAGAACCTCACCTCCTTATCAAACCTGATTCTGGAGAAACTCCACAGGCTGCTTCCCTGCTGGCAGCAGCACTCCGAGAAGGTGAGTTTGCATCAGAAGAATGGACTGGTGGCTCTTCATGTGGGCAGGTGATAATTCAAGGTAACGAAGTACTACCATGTTGCCGTGTGCTGATTCTGTCAAGTCTCAAGAGCTGCTAGTGTTAAAACTTGGCAAAAAGGTATTGAAGAGAAATCCCTTGAAATTTATACTTTTCAGATGTGTGAGATGGTACCTGCCAGATGGTAAGATGAGGGATATGTTCAGTGCATAACATCATATGTAAGCAGGCAGGGGTGTGATGTTAGGTTACACTTTAGGGTTGTTTCATTAGCTGTCCTTCTTGCAGTACAGGTCTGAGAAGTACATTGCAGGCTGTGGTATGATATTACACCTGATTCCTGACCTTCATCTACCTTGGTGGATTGGATAACAAATCAGAGTTATGTACAGTCATGTACAGACCAAACTTCAGGTGCTCATGGCAGATCTGCAAAGAAACTCCTGCCACAATTGCTGTAGGAGCTGTGTTTTTTCTGCATACCATCGAAGAGATATAGCCTTGTGCTAGCTAGAGTGCTGTCCTCTGAAGGAAGAAAAGGAGTAGTATTTGTGAATACCTTGCCTAATTGCAAATACAGCTGAACTCCTGATAAACCAAGATGAAAATAGTTCTGGTACAACCAAGCAATACCCAGCATGTGCTGTTTGAGCAGTTTGCATCGCCTAAATTGAGACCTGTGGTCTAATAATCACATTTCAACCTAAACCAGCAAATATTGATTGATTTCCATCATTATGAAGTCAGAGAGCATTTTACTGATAAAATTGATAAAACTTGGGTAGGGAATATAAGGAGTGATGCAATAGTAAATGTCATTTCAGCTAAAATGGCAGCCTACACTTTCATACCTTATTCTGCCCACTTCTAATTTTCACTTTCTCTCATGCTAATGTTGATGTTAATGAAGTCTTGGATTTCAGGACTATTCATCCCACTGTAAGGAATTGACAATTGCTTGCAACTGAAGACACTTCATGGGGATCATTTTCCAGGACAGAAGTCCCTGAGCTAGTAGCAGCCTCATTGCTCACAGTAGAGGAGGATAGAATTTAGGCAGTGCTTAAGCAAATTGCATTTGCACAATCCATGAAATAAGACAGGATAAATCCAAGGCTGCTCAGGGAGCTGGCTAATGTCATTGAGACTGCTTTTTATCATATTTGAAAGGTCACAGTGATCAGGAGAGGTTCATAATTACTTGAAGAAAGCAAGCGTCACACCCTGCTTCAAGAAGTAATATATAGGGAACTACAAAATAGTCAGCCTCTCCACCATTTCTGAGATAAGGATAGAACAAATCCTGCAAGCCATGTTTTCAAGAACATAAAGGACAAAAAGGTGACTAGGAACAGCCATCATGGTTTCATCAAGGGCAGATTGTCTCTGACTAATCTGATGGGTTTTATGATGAGATGAGAGCAGTGCATGTTGTTTACCCTGACATCTGCAAGGCCTTAAACACTGTCTGCACTGACTGTAGTGTTCTCACAGCTGAACTGGTGAGATGCAGACTGCATGACTGGGTGGAAAGTCAGCTGGACTGATGGGTTGAAAGGGTTGTGATATGGTGTCCAGTTGGCAACGCGTTATTAGGTGATTTCTGTAGGGATGGATCCTGTGACCAATACTGTTCAACATATTCATTTATTAAGTTAACCAAGAGTTTGAGTACACTCTCAGCAAATTCATGGCTGGCAACAAATGAGATGATCTGATCAATGTGCTGGGAAAGATTGGGAAAATGGGCTAAGAGAAACCCCTAGAAATATGTCAAAGACAAGTGCAAAGTCCTGTATCTGGTATGGAGTAATCCCATGTGTTCATACGGGCTGGACACTGTTAATAGAAAAAAACTTTGCAGAAGGGGACCTGGGAGTTGTACTTCAGAGGAAGTTGACCATGATGCAAAAATGTGCTCTGGTGGCAAAGAAGGCCAACTGCCCACCAGGCTGCTGCATTAGGAGAATTGTCAGCAGATTCGGGGAGATGGTTCTTCTACTTATTCAGTCCTATTTGGAGTGTTGTGACCAGTGCTGGACTCCCCTGGACATGAGAGGTATTGACCAAGATGGCTATGGGGCTGGATGGAGCATGTCACATCGGAGGAGAGGCTGACATTGTTGATTTGTTCAGCCCTGAGAGAAGGAGACTTGGTGGGATCTCATTGCTGTCCTCAGCTGCCTGATAGGTGGTTACAGAGAAGACAGACTTTTTGCCAAGGCACATGGTAATAGCATGAGAGGCAACAGGCACAAGATGGAACACAGACAATTCCACTTAAATGAAAGCTAAAAATATACACTGTGAGGATGGTCAAAAAACAGAAGAGGTTGCCCAGAGCGGCTGTGAAGTCTCCATGTTTGGAGATGTTAAAAGCTTGTCTGTGCAAAGCTCAGTTTAGTTTGACCAGCTTTGAATTATTCTATGATTCTGTGTCAGTGGTTTAAGCATTAAGGAACTATTTAAGGGGCTTTCATGACTCTGCATGTTTTCCTCTCTAGTTGAAAGTCTCCATATTGCTGTAACAACATCACAAGTGAGTGAAACAGACAGATCACCAGAGGAAAGTATTGAGGAATTAAGTGTGAAGCCTGGATTTAGTGCCAGTGAAATCTTGGCATCTCTTTCTGGTGGTGAGTAAAATGTGATGCTTTTACATATTCAGAGTGCTAAAATAATTGATACTGGAATGGATTTTTTGAAAGCTATCTCAGTCTAAGGCAGAATCAGTCGAAAACAAAGTAATAAAAACTGTCTTTGGGTAAATGTTCAGATAATGTAGATTGTCATAACTTCATTGAAGTAAATGGATGGTTCATATCCACTGCACCTTTTCTGTAGCACGTGACTGCATTTAGCTGTATTGAATCAGATTTGCATTATCTCCATGTGCTTTCCTGTCACTGTTGCTGAGCTCCACAACAAATCTATATTGCAGTACAGGCCGTTTCTAAAGTAATCCAATTTTTGTCAGAAGGTCTGAAAACTGGAACTGACATCCCAGTAATTTCAGCTGTAAAAAGCAGCATGGATTTCTTGCAGCAAAAATGCAAATGAAGCCCTGTAAAAGCCATTGCTGCAGAGCACTTTTTAGTGGTATGGTTATACTTACCTCCAAAATTTCATAAATGAAACACTACTAGTATTTAAGGTAGGAAAACTGGATAGTCTCACTTGTGCCATCCTGGCTTCCAAATTTGTTTTTCCCCAGCCTAGAATCCATTATGTAACTACAAATTACGTAAATCTCTTTTTTTCAGCATCCTATGTGTAGGTATAAAAAAGTGTGCCCTTTATTTCCCTAGTTTAAATATGCTTTGATAACTTTCTCTTTCATTTTAATTGGGACTTTATTTGTTAGATGCAGAAATAAAAGAAGAATCATCTGAAGTTGATTGCAGTGTTGAAAAGGAAATGTCAGGTGCCAATGTAGATGATAAGGTATTGTAACCAATTTTTCTTCCTGTGTTGAACATACTATTCTGGGCACTGGGAATGTAAATACTGTCCAAATTTTTACAAGGTATCTAAAGACTGTTCCAAGTCACAAAGCATGGGATAGGCACATTTCACCTAAATCCAGATATTAACTTTAATAGAGGTCACTGAAATTAATAATGAATTTTAAAAGAGCAATGATAAACAATGAAAATGCAAAACAGTTTTCCAAACAGGCTTACGGATCGGTGCATTGTAATAACAGCCACAGCGGTTTTGTACCACTTGTGTTGACCACTGAAGAGCCTGGTTCTCTGCTGTCATTATTCAATACATCCATCTCTACGGAGCTAACAATAGTATTTCCTCCACTCCCTCCTCCTATTCACAGCATGATGAAAATCTCCTGCAATGACAGAGACCTCAGCTAATGCAAGGAAGACTTATGCACAGGAAGAAGTTTATCCTGAGAACAAGCACATAAAATAGGATGGATTGTCTTACACCAGCTTGCTTCAGAAGTTTGAATTAGAACAAAATGGAGCAATTAGACAATAGAAGAGAAACTGACCATTTTTCAAAGTCCTGTAACTCATAAGCAAATCTTGGGAAAAAGCAACCAAAAGTCCATTCTAAGCAAAATTAGGAACGGAAAATTTCATGTAACAACATAGTGCTATTGTTAAGAGCATTATGAGTTACTGTGTGGAAATGAAGTCAGCTGTAATTGTGGAGTCCTTAGATGGAGAAGGAGGAGCACAAAAGGTAAAAGAGGAGAGGCAAGAATAGAAGATAGGTGACATGAAATAGAAAGCGAAATTTGCTAGGAAAGGCGATACTTACCATTAGCATACTGCCTTGGCATCAGATACGAAAGAGGGATTGTGTAACTGAAACCTTGGGGACTTTTTTCCTAGCTATTTCTGAAAGGCGCTTTCTAATGTTCTAAAAAACTTGCCTAATGTTCAGCACTAGGTCATCATTACTTACCAGACTGCTGTGTTAGAAGAGAGTAGGAAGAAGGGTGTGTGTGGGATAAAAATGAGGGAGCACAGAAACTAGGTGAGGGGAAATAGAATAACCTAATAGAGGATGGAAGGACTCGGATCTATCCCATTAAAAGTTCCAGTAGCTCCAGATGAAAACATTGCTATTGTCGTTTTAGAGAAAATGGATCCAAGCTTTTCTCAGAGGTGCACAACAAAAGGATCAGCATCCAAGATTTGAAGTTGCAAGGGAAATTCAGACTGTATGCAAGGACAAAAAAGTCACCAAAAGAGTGATCATGCAGGAGCAGGTTGTCCGGAGAGGTTGTGGGGTCTCCATCCTTAGGGGTTTCCTGGATTTGACCGGAGAAGGGCCTGAGCAACCTCATCTAACTTTGAAGCTAGCCCTACTCTGAGCCACAGCTGGACTAGAGGTTATCTGCAGCAAACTCTTCCACCCTAAATTACTATTCTAGGCTTGGACAAATCTCGTCACATTTTACCATGTCAGAATCAGATTTACCAGGAGGTGGCAGAACGAGCAAACAAAACAGGCAAATCAGGGACTTTCAGTGGCCTAAATTGTTCTCCCACCTGCCTTCTGTCACTGGGTGTGGAGTCCTGTGTTTGTGGGGTGGCAGCACCGGCTCAGGCCACTTAGCCAGTGAAACCAGGAGACAGACAGCGGGAGCAAAAGCTGCCAGCTTGAGGGTGAGATGCTACTAAAGCATCAGGGGGAAGAGAGGTACCTGTGCAACATGTGGGGTCCCAAGCAAGCAGCTGTGAGGACTGGTCCCTATCTCATCCCCTCTGCTCTTGACTCTGGGAGGTTATGTGAGGGACTGTGCATGCAGCCTGCCCAGGGATCTGACTATCCTTATCTCCACTGCTGCTTATTGCCCCGAACCAAGGTGCTGAGGTGGCCGTGGCTCGCAGCACAGGTTAAACAACTGAATATACAGCTTCGGCTCTAGCTGTGCTTTGAGGGCTTGTGCTGAAGATGTAGCAGAGCAGCTGCAATGCTGCTGCCACCCAGGATAGCTCTACTAAATCCTCCTGTACAGCTTATTTATTAAATTACAAAGGGCTTCAGAAACTGAAAGAAACCCTGCTCTTGTTGAGCATGTGGGAGGGCACTCCTTTGCTCACTCACTCTTCCTCCCCCTACCAGCATCTGCTTCTCTTTTTTCTTCCTCTTGGCCCTGCTCTTCCTCCTCGCCTGCTGTTCATCTTGGCTACCCAGCAAAGGGAAAGTGGAGATCCCTTTTACCAGTCCTTGTGCTGCAGTGGAGGCATCCATGCAAAACCCTTTGCTTCTCACAGCAAAGCCAAGCAGTTACGTGGCTCGTGGGTGGGTGCAACAAGGTGCAGAGCAAGACTTGAAAATGTGGAGAAGGAATGGTGGGAAATTTTGAAGGGACATAATGAGAAAGAGAGATGGGAGTGGAGGGAAATGCCACAGCTGGTGCTCACTTTCTCCTTAACTGTGTTGAGCTGTGTTTTGGGGCCTGGCCTTTTTCATCTTTTAGGGCCTGGCCTTTTTCATCTTAATTTTCAGTTATCACAGCTAAATGGAGCAGCTGCTTTGCTCTCCATGGTGGAAAATGAGTCTCAGTAGAGATCTTAAGAAAACCAGAGAAAGAGAGCAAATATTCCCCAAACTTTCCTCAGCTTCTGCTATTCTGGGGGGGAAGGGGGGGAAGAGAGAGAAGAGAAAATAGAAAAGAGAGGAAAAGAAAAAAGAAAAGAAGAGAAAAAAAGAAGAAAACAAGAAAAAAAAAAAGAGAAAAGAAAAGAGAGAAGAGAATTAAAAAAA
>VWZY01012555.1:21945-38239 GCA_013399075.1 Chloroceryle aenea
TGGGGAGCTCTGTATTTGCTCAAATGGTTATCAGAATGCTGGCATTTTTAGCGTTCTTTGCAAACGTTAATAATGTCTATAAAACTGTGTGTCTTGTCTCCAGGTGGTATTAGCAGTGTTTCTACATCTAGTAACAAAGTAATCCCCCTAAGTAATGATGCTGCGGTTTTTTCACAGTAAGAAGTTATGCCTGGAATAATTATAAACTTCCCCCCCATTTTCTTGCCGTTGTTGAGCATGCTTCTTTGAACATAAAATGGACTATGAATGAAAAAAAGTACAGAAAATGTAAATGCATAAAGACTTTGGAACAGAAGAAAAACAGCTATATTTTCTGGATATTAATGCTGAACAGGCTTGCTTCATACTCTGTCTTGTTGAGGTCACACGGAGTTTTCCAGCATATCACTGTGACTAGAACAGGTACTGCTAAGCAATGTGATGGTGGAGATGAAGGAAAGGAAGCCACAGGATATACTTTATGTGTCTGTAGTTTCAAATTGTGAGCTGCATTCTGAAGTTTCTAGGTGTGGATACTCTTTCCACTGCCTTCCAGTGAAGCAAAGATAATTGGCAAAATTGCCTGAATGCTTATAATTGTGTTTTAATTGATTTCTGTAGCTCTGCAATTGAGGGGCAGGAAGATTGATCTCATTAAATGTGTCCTGTTACATCTCATCACAAGGGAAAAAACTTACTGCATTGCATAGAAATTTATTTCAGGAAAGGCAGTCTAATTCTAACCCATAATTTTTGAGGGTTGTGTGAAGAAGACCTGGATAATTCAGGCAGAGCCGTGGTATTGGTTATGATTGTATCTCTCTGCTTTGAAGATTCTGGGATTGAAATAAGCAGGGTTTGGTTGGTAAGCAAACTGCAGTAAGTTATTTTTCTTCAGCAGAGAAGATATCTTAGAACTTAGAAAATGATGATGATTTTCCTACATATATAAAGCTTTCCAGGCATTAGAGTGTGAAGGATGAGAGTCTGTTCTGATAAATTTTGGGGTTTTTTTTCAGGGGGGGGAGGAACAAACACAGAAATGGGGGGGAAAAAAAAAATCAAAACCAAATAACAACCAAACACTACCCATTTATTGTGTGGGGATAAGTATCTTTTTCTGGTTGGTTGCTGTAACTTTTGAGGCTGGATCATGATAAAGAAATAAAGGTTCTGTTTAAATCAGTTACCATCTATTTAACTACTAAACCTTTTTGATGTGCCTAATTAAAGAGCAAGTGAATAGATTTGTCAGACAGTAAACTTTCTTTACATGCTCTGTTATTTTTGGGATGTATTGGGATACATATGTGAGTCTTGAGGCAGCAAAAGGCTTCATAAATAGGCAAACTGTAACCATTTCTAATCAAACTGGACATAGCGTTTACCAGTGAGCAAGGAAACCCAAAACTAAGTCCTTCCAGGCCTACTATGACTGAAAAATTAGTGGAAAGCTTTAAAAATTGCGTACAGAGTTGGAATGCTGGGATATAATTTTTCTCTTAAATTTTTCATCCACAGATTTTATCATATGGTTAAATCCATAGGATTTATCCAGCACAATACAAGCATAGTATTAATTCAAGAGTTGGAGTATACACCACTTCTAACTCAGTGCCTCAAATAAATACTGCTTTTGTTATGACTCTGAACTAATTATTGTGCATGTTTAGTCTTAACAGGGGATTTACTGAAGCACGCTGTATGCGTGGCCACATGAATTTTGTATCTTGTGTATGTACAATACCTCCAAGTGACCTCTATCCACATGGACTGATTGCTACTGGCAGCAATGATAACAACATTTGCCTTTACACACCTGATGATTCTGAGCCGCTTTATGTTCTTAAGGGTCACAAAGACACAGGTATGAGTTTGTTGCATAATTGATTTGTTAGTTTCAGCTTCATTTCCTTTCTGTAAAAGCCAGGTTTTTCCTTTCTGTAAAGCCAGGGTTTTTTGGTGATGTTTCTTTTTGTGGTTTTTTTTTTGTTTGTTTGTTTGTTTCATTATGTCCTCTGCAGAAAGGACTCATGTCAATTCCTGCAGTGACAGTTCACTGCAAGGACTTCCAGATTTACACTTGTACAGTAAGAGCTCAAGCATCCATAAGTGAACACATGGCAATTCACTGAATTATTACCCTTTTGCCAAAAGCTGCATTTTTAAGAAGCACTTAATTTAGTTCACCATGTATTAAGCTTGATTTTTATGTCCAAATTGAAAGAAAGTAGAAAAAAATCTTCATCCTACATGAATTTTCATTCCCCATTTTATATTAGTGATCTAATATTTAGATGTAATATTAATTGGTAGATAAACTAATACATGGTGACGAAATCATGTCTTTCTCAGTATTCTTAAAGCTAAACCTTTGCATTGATTCTGGTGTTGATCATTTATGTAACCTGCCTGTCAACATACTCTATTCTGAGAAGAGATCTGGTACTAAGAGCATTTAAAAAATATAAATGGAAAAAAAAAGATACGAAATTTTGTAATCTAAAGGGAAGATATTTTAAAGCAGCTCCTTTCTAGGTTGCGGTATGACTGCAGTTCCACTTAATTCCTCTCCAAACTCTCAATACTAAATATGCTACTAATACCAAGTAAATCTCCTTAAATAAATCTCTTTAAATTGCTGGTATAAAATTGATGGCAGTGCAGGAAAATTGTCAGTCCTAATTTGAATGTTCATTCCAGTTTGCAGCCTTTCGTCTGGGAAATTTGGCACTTTATTAAGTGGATCATGGGATGCGACAGCCAAAGTCTGGTTGAATCAGAAGTGTATGATGACATTACAGGTATGAAGTTGCACTCCAGGTATGTAAAATAAGCTGTCTGGGTTTGGTTCTGACAAGTCTGACAATATTGGGCTATTTTGCAGGGTCACACAGCTGCAATATGGGCAGTCAAAGTACTGTCTGAACCAGGATTGATGCTGACTGGATCAGCTGACAAAACTATTAAACTGTGGAAAGCAGGCAGATGCGAAAGAACATTCATTGGTAAGTGTTGCTGCAGTTTGTATTTTCATAAGGGTTGTGTCTTTTTTTTAAGAGAAAAAAGTTAAACTTCACAAAACTGTAGGTCAATGGAACAATTTATATGCAGGAAGTCTCAAATTGTATGCCCAGAAATCACATCAGTTTAAAAAGGCAATAAATTGTTGGGCTTGTTTGTTTTAAACTGCTCCCACAATGAAGATTGGTTGTGCAGGTTTAGATGAGAGCTAAATAGTAATGGTATACTGCTGCTAATGGAAAGAAAAGCCAAACTAAAAGTTTTCCTTTCTTTTATAAAGGACATGAAGATTGTGTGAGAGGTCTAGCTATTCACGGTGAAACAGAATTTCTTTCCTGTTCTAATGATGCTAGTGTTCGAAGATGGCACATCTCTGGCGAGTGTTTGCAGGTGTATTACGGACATACAAATTACATATACAGCATCAATGTCTTGCCTAACTGTCAAGGTAGGATTATTTTAGTGACTATTACCCAACATTCTTTCAAAATTAAATGACAAGGTAGGTATTCTATAGTTCTATGGAGTTGCCACCACTAAAGAACTCAGATGGTATTTAATTTACTTCTTTCCTTTAGTGTAAATAGTCTTTAAAAATACTGTAATTGGCTCCAAATCACACCTCAGTAGGTGAAATTAAAGGTCATACGTTGGACCTTATTGTCAGGCTTAAGTGAAACAAACTTCTGTGAAGTGATAGGTAAAGCTTTCATCTAGGTTGCCACCTGTATTTCACCTCTGTTGCACTGTAGTAAAATGGCAATGTGTGACTTAACAGTTTCAGATAATGTAGGAGTTGATACTTATACAGAAAGTTTTCAGAGTAAATTATAAGTAGTTTTAAGAATGTTGTGTGGGGCTTAATTGCACTTGATTTCAGAGTTAGAGATTTAGAGGTTTCAGAGAGGTTGCACTTCTCAGCAACAACTAAAACATCAGTGTGTTATCAAATTATTCTTACACTAAATCTGGAAAACAGCGGCTACTAGGAAGAAAATTATCTCTATCCCAACCAGAATAAGGAGTTCATAGACTAGAGTGCTTTATGCATGTTTTTGAAAAAGCAGGCCTACCTTGAAAAAATCTGAATTTAAGACCGATGTGAAATTATGCAAGTGTAGTGTTAAAGTGATAGTTATAAATATGTTCAAAGTTCTGTGTTTAAACTTGTGAAAGGAGGAAGGAATATTTTGTTTTGAGTGTAATTTGATTCCCAGTCTGGCTGCTTAGTCTGCAATTTATGAATTATTTTTTGAGAAGACAACTATGCAGTGACTTTGTTTTAACTCTGGCCTTGCAGTTGAGAGAAATCTTAAATTGTAGAGAGATTCTTTCACTGATCTAATTTTTACATATCCAGTTTTATAATGGCATCTATTTCAGTACAATAAAAATATTTTTACAAGTTTCAATATTTTTTCCATTACAGGTTTTGTAACTACTGGAGAGGATAGATCCCTTAGAATCTGGAGTCAGGGGCAATGTACTCAAGTAATCAGACTCCCGACTCAGTCTGTGTGGTGCTGCTGTGTGTTGGAGAATGGTGACATTGTAACTGGTTCAAGGTATCCAGGTTTTACTCTTGGTGTATTTTTAGATCTAAATCTGCAATCACTTGATGAAATTGCAAGTGTCAGTTTAGGTATGAGTTTCATGTACACTTAACAATATAGCCATCAAAGTGTGTGTGGATTAAATTAATTATGTGCTAGACTTAATCCGAAAGTCACTCTTTTGCTCTGTAAATCACAGAGGTAGAATGAGTTCTTTTGAGAATGTGGTAAGTGATGATCAGTGTGAGAATGGACTTAAAAGTATAGTTTAAAGAACCCATTTGACCAGTATATTCTACCTTGATTCTAACTACAGATAGGGCTCCCTGCCTAAGTCCTCATCTGGACGGTTCTAGCACGAGAAACAATTCCTTTCATAACAATTATTGGGACTGGGTCATTAGAAATAATGATTTCTCATGACATAAGTCACTATTAGAATGTATATGTTTGACATTTAAAATAGTATTTCTGTTTAACTGTTTTCTCTCGATTCAGTGATGGAATTGTAAGGGTGTTTACACGATCTCTGGAACGTATAGCAAGCATTGAGGATACTGAAGCTTTTGAACGGGAACTTTCCCAAGCATCCATTGACCCCAGAACTGGTGATTTAGGACACATTAATATTGGTAACCTTCCTGGAAGAGAGCATCTTAGGGATCCTGGTAAGCTATTGTACTTCTGTCATGCTGGACATGCCTTGGTTCTGATGTACTGACCTTTCCATAGTTAAAATTAAGGCTTTAATTACTTTGAGTAGAATTGCTGAAGAAAACAGCTCCATTTTGCTTTATCCATACACTGATTATTTTGGAGGCAAGACTCTAGTTTAAATATTGTATTTTTTTGTAGAGTAAAATGGTAAAACTATTTCCCTTAAGGTAATTTGGAAAAGATGGAAAGGTGGAATTTAGGATGCTACAGTGTAGCTGCATTTGGCTTAGACCTGTTATGCCACCTATGACAATAGAATGAGATGGATAATTTGCAGAAGAACTACTAAATATGGAATGTTTGTTTTTCTTTATCATTCTAGAAGTAGATACAAAATTTCTGCTTTAGATTTCAGCTTCAGAAATAATTTTGTCTTGATTCACTCCATTCACACATTCCAAGTACTTGGAGAACTGCCACTGCTTTAGCTGTATTCTCAGTAAAGATTACTCTTAAATAGACAAATGCTTTTTACTGAGATGGAGTAACCAGTGACCTCAGCCCTTGGCTGATCATCAAGTGGCATGAATCTTAAAATCATATGAAGATTTCAATCTTGTTAGACCACAGATGAATATCAAGTTTTTTGATTGTCACCTCCCTAGGAAAATGGTGAATTTCTGAAATACCGGACTTAAGGATTGCAACTCAGTCTAGTGGCAGATACCATTACTGTAACTGTAAAAATGCTGTTATCAATATTTCTGCTATTCAACTTATGATGTATAGTATCTAGTTTCTTCCTGTGATGTGATTTTAAATGTTGAACTATCTTTTAATCTTCAAATTGGAATGCTATTTGAAGATTTTGTTTTTATCTTCTAAAAGTAAATTGTATCCTTGAATTTGTTCAAAGTCTTAAATGCTCTTGTTTATAGGAACAGAAGATGGACAGACACGGATTATTAAAGAAGATGAGAAATTAGAGGCCTATCAGTGGAGTGGTAGTGAAGGAAGATGGGTAAAGATTGGTGATGTTGTTGGTTGCTCTGGAGCCACACAACAAACATCTGGAAAGGTTTTATTTGAAGGAAAGGTATATACAAACTCTTAATTGGTTTTATTCATTCCTAAGTAAAGTATTTACTGTCCCATTAAAGTGTTCTAGTCTTTGCTTAGATAAATAGAATTTAGAAAATATTGGTGGTACCTGTTTTCCTTTATTTGTTACAACTTGAAGGTAGAAGTATAAAATAAGTACTACTATATTACTCTTTGAAACACATTTTGTAAAATGAGCAAGCTATAGAGACAGATTATTTTGGAGAAAGGTAAACTATTAGTAGAGACATGATCAAGTTCTCTAGTAGTTATTAGCAATAACTTAAAGTTAGGTTAATCTTTCCTTTCAAAGGAAGGGAACTGTACAATTTATAACACAAAGATCAGATTCAGTCTGTCTAGTCTGTGTAGTGCCCCACCATAGAAAAGGGAAAGCCTTTGAGATACTAACTTCATTTCACACATGGTTTAAAGAAGCCTTAGGAATTTTTTTGTGTTCTAGTGTTAGAGTGCTTTTAAGACTGAAGTTTTTTGAGGAATCTGATGGCTTTATAGCTTTGTAGACAGTCTGTCTGTCTACCTTGTGTGTCTTTTACTTTGTAATGTATCTGCACACACATTGTCATGATACATTGTTCTAGCCTGCTCTTCCCAAGACAGAGAATTTTGGAAATCACAGGGCATGGTTAAGTATTTTTTATTTGCAGCCTATGTAGGAGAGTGTTACTGATACAAGCTGTGAGTAGTGGTATTAAAAGTTTTAGATTTAACCCTGTGTCATTATTAGTCTGAATATGCTACATCCTTATATAAAAAATGCTGAAAACTTTAAAATTTTATTCTTATTTTGCTTAAAGGAGTACGACTATGTTTTCACTATTGATGTAAGTGAAAATGGGCCTTCCTACAAACTGCCGTATAACACCACTGATGATCCTTGGCTGACTGCATACAACTTCCTGCAAAAGAATGACATAAATCCCGTGTTTCTGGATCAGGTGGCCAACTTTATTATACACAACACTAAGGGGCAAACACTGAGTGCAAGTGGTGAATTTTCAGATCCATTTACAGGTAAAAATTTTAAACTCAAATTACTACATCAGTCACTCCTAAATTTGTGTCATCAGCAAACTTCCTGAATGAGGATGCACTCTAAGCCATCTTCATCAGTGAAGGTGTTGAAAAGGACTGGACTCAATAGTGATCCCTGGGGTACAGTACCAGTGAGTGGCTTCAAACTAGAAGTTGTGCAACTTATCACCACCTTCTGGGTGTGGGTGTTCCATCACTTTTTAGTCCACCTCACTGTCTGCTCAGGTAGACTTCAGTGTTATCTCCTGCGCTTTTTGTAAAGGACTTTATTGGCCTCAAATGGTTAAAGGCAAGGTACATATAGACCCGAAAAGAAAAATATGAAAACTTGACAAACTCCTGAAGTATTTGTCATAATAGATCTTCAACAAAACTTTAATCAAATTGGTTGTATTTTTCAGTAATATTTTCCAGTGGAGGAAAACTCCACTCTCCATATTACTTTTAAGAGGTGGCCAGAGCTGTTAAGGCAATTCATAAAACACAAAAATGTATCTAGAAAATAAACTAATGAGTTGATATGCATAGATTACCATTCTTCATGAAGGAAAGGGAGTGAAAAAGTTAATTACTCAACCTGAACCATGTTAGTCAGTTACATTCTGCTTATCCCATTACAAGGTAAATTACTCTTATGTCAACTAGTTTCACAAAGATGAAGTCAGAAACAATGTTAAAATTGAGCTCAGTCTCTTACTTGCAATGAACTAGAAATAAGAGTGCAGGCTAATTGATTTCAGATGTAGTTCACAGAGATGCAGTCACCTGAATTTCTGGATATACTTTTGATTTGGCTGTGTCCAAATGTGTAATGTGTATGCTCCAGAAAGCATATTTTTGACCCTTATATAATTAGGAAAAATTTGTTCAGTATCAGGGAACTTCTCTGTGGGTAGGATCAGATTTCTTACAATGTCACAATAAATAGTAAGGAGTCTTTTATGTTTGACTTTATTTTTTGAGCTGCTTCTGTCTGATTAAGTACTGACATTTAAGTAATATCAAATTGTGTGCAGTAGTCATTGATTTTCTTATGGTTTCACTAGGTGCCGGACGTTATGTTCCAGGCTCTTCACCTGCATCAAGTGCAGCACCTGCATCAAGTGCAGCACCTGCATCAAGTGCAGCACCTGCATCAAGTGCAGCACCTGCATCAAGTGCATCAAGTGCAGCACCTGCAGAAGATCCATTTACAGGTGATGTAAAATTTCTGCTAATATTTATGTATTTTGTTGTATTCAGCTCCATTTAGTGTTTGGCTCCAGAACACTGGTTCTTGCAGTTCTCCATTTAGGGTAGTAGTGCATGACAGACTGATTAGGTGGACTCTGCCACTGTCAAAGCATGTCCACATCTGTTTAGTAGAGGGAAGCCCTCTGAAAAGACTTAAGATTTAAGACATTACTCCTCTGTAGAGGAGTGACACGAGGCTGACCACACTGCAAACTCATGTGTGTGGCCAACCCAGGAATAGGTATATTCATAGCAGTCATTTTTGTTGCCTTATTCCTGTTTTTTCTTACTACATGACCTTTGATGGTACTTTTGACACTAAATTTTAGATTATATGCCTCCCTGGCATAGCTAGTTTCAAGCACATGTCACTAGTTTAGCAAGGCTGTTTGAAAAGACATTCCAACCCTGCTTTGTCAGACTTTCACCGTCCCTTATCAGCAGCTCCTGCTCCTCCTCCTGTAGTCATTGATGTCAAGAGTCCTGCCTACAAAATGAGTCATGAAGCAAATTGCTGACCCACTTGATGAGCCCACTTCTGCACGAGTCGCTTTGCTGGCAGCATCAAATAAATATAAAATGTCACTTTGCCCTCAAAACTTTCTAATGACTCTACTCTCCAGAACTTCCATGGCAATTGATGCCAAATTGGAGGAGTAGCAGAGTGATAACCTAAAACCCTGGCATGCCTTGACAGTCTCTGCAACATCCAGGCCCCTAGCAGACAATAGCCTTACAAAATATCAGGTCATGTCAGTAGACAGGTGCCTTCCTGTGGGGAAGCCTCCTGTCACTGCTGCTTGCCTTTCCCCTTTTAGCAGACATGAAGTGCACTCTCAGCTGCTTTTAATGTGTCCCCTTTTGGGTGTGTGTTTGTCATCAGTGCCAGTGTACTGCCTGTTCTGCAAATGCAGATCTCCAGGTAGGACAGAGGCCTTCATGCTGTTGCGAAAAGCCCCAGTCTTCCCTGTACTGATAGTCTTTCTCTATTTCTGTTCTTCTGGGCTTTCCAGCAGTGTCTCCTCCCTTGTTTTCTGTGGCTCAGCCTCATCTCTACAGATGCAAAGACCCTGCAGTTTTCACCTGAGGCCTTGATGCCATAAACAGAGACTACCTCCACAGGAGAGGCCACTGCCGGACCCAGGTCCAGAGGCCAGTCAGGCCTGGGCAGTGGTGTCCTCCCTCTTGAGCTTGTCATGCATAAGGTATCTGCTGTAATGAGGGTCTTTGCATCAGTGGGTGCTAGAGACCATGCCAGAATGTCCCCTAGTTCTAAGTCATTCAGTTTTTGAATGTCATCACCACCACCAGTACCACCCTCACACAAGCATAGATTTAATCCTTAAATTTCAGGAAGTGTGGAAGACTTCAATTCCTTTAGTGCAAAATAATACCTTTAAAAGTGATGCTTGAAAATGACCAAATACAGGCTTCTTTATATTTAAAAAGCCTAATGTCTCCATTCAGGTGCTGGTCGCTATGTTCCTGAGTCGGCATCATGTAGAGTAGCTCCAGTGGGTGGGGCTGTTCCATGTACTGGTAAGAGATGATGCTTGCCAATGAAAAGCATCCCTGATCTTTTGCTTCAGTTTTTCCTTTTACATGGATTCTATAATAATGCCAATTTAAATGTAGTGAAAAATAAGTAGATTGAAGCTGCTTATACTCTGGAAATTATCAAGAAAATAGGGTTAACAGCCTTCCTTTACATGCAGGAATCATGCTCAGACAGCTTTTTATTACTCTTTTTCTAAAGAAATTTCAGGCTACTATTACATGTGGCATAAATTGATCTGCAAACCTTCCAATATAACCTTCCCTATTCATTATGAAAGTAATTAAAAGATAATATTTATTATTCTAAGACCCTTGCTATTTTCATGTCTTGGCTGCAATACCTATTCCTGTAAATGTCTGTTCATTTAGCTCATGTAATTCAGAAGTTACTTGCATAGTAAATTTTCATGTGGTGGGAGAAGAGTTTGTAAAGGTATTGCTTTAACCTTTAATCCTTGAATGTAAAAATAGCATAAGGAGTACCATCTATTTGCATAAGCATTCAATTTCTTTTTAATGTTTTTTTTTCCTGAGTAATAGCTATCAGAATAGATTTACTGATAGGATATTGCTCTGTATCAGACAGTTTGGTATACTGTTGAACTTCTCACATTTCCTTTATGTAGGAACGGGCACCTCCCAATCGGACACAGTTCAAGTTGGAAATATTTATTTTCCAAAGAAGGAGGCTGTGAGCTTTGATCAGGCCAATCCTGTGCAGATACTGGGTCAGTGTTTTAATTTCAAAGATAGTCTTTTTATCTGTTTGAAGTAATTTTGCTTTTGATCTTTTGAAAAAGCTAAGGGATCTTGCATAGCTTTCCTTCTGTTTCTTGGGTTTGACCTTCTAAAAATTACATTAATCACTTTAATGGTGCATGCATTTGAAGGCTTAGGAGTATGAGTAAATTTCACAAGAATTTTAATTCAGGATATCCACTGTGTTTCACTGGGTTTTTTTGTTTGATTTTTTTTTTCTCTACTTGACTTATATCTCTCATGATTTATCAGGCTGGTATATTTGAATATTGTACTGTTCACCTGGCTGATGGGTATGCAAGTCATGTTCAATCAGTTTATGATTTTGCTTAGGAAAAGTTCCAGGTAACCATGCAAGGTAATCTGAAGTTTTAAAGTAAGGCATTCTGCAGCTTCACAGGTTGCAATGGTAACTTCTATATTTAAGCAGAACACTGTGCACCAGGTAAAACTGTATAATATTTAGTAATTATACACAATTTTGCTAAATGTCATTATTAGCTTTTTCCCCTTTCTTTTCCCATGCTTCATTCCTGTTCTCATATTT
Source organism: Chloroceryle aenea (assembly GCA_013399075.1). Taxonomy (NCBI): domain Eukaryota; kingdom Metazoa; phylum Chordata; class Aves; order Coraciiformes; family Cerylidae; genus Chloroceryle; species Chloroceryle aenea. Next base: position 33,433 of record VWZY01012555.1, read on the forward strand.
CCTCATTTTAATTTCTGTTCACAGAATCTCTGCCCTATTTGTCACCAATCTCAGTATGTTTCTGTACAGTGCCAAAGTACACTTAAGGGTTTTGGAAAACTAGTGTGTATTCAAAATGTATCTAACTTGAAAATCTCAAAATTACTTCCTTCCCTCCCCTTTATATACAGAGATTGAAAATATTGCAGTTGTCCAAAGTTTGAGGAAGCTTTTGAGCAAGAGATTCTGCATCTTAGAAAAAGTGTACCCTCATCTTTATTCATCTTGCTGGAGGAGAACAAGCTCCTGGCCTTAGCCGTGGACTCAGAATGGCTTGGGTTGTCAGGCACTGTTAAAGTTAATCTCATCCAATCCCCTTCCATGAACAGGGATATCTTTCACTCAGTCAGCTTGCTGAAAGCCCTACACAACCTGACCTCAAACATTTACAGGGATTGGGCATCCACAACTTGAAGCAACCTGTTCCAGTGTTGCTCTAAGTTTATAACCATTACTCCTTGTCCTATTACTATATGCCTTGGGGAAAAAAGCCTCCTTCTTATAAGCCTCCTTTATATACTGAAAGGCCATGATAAGGTCTCCCTGGAGCTTGCTCCTCTCTGGGCTGAATAACCCCAACACAATCAACCTTTCCTCACAGCAGAGGTGTTCCAGCCCTGTGAGCAATTTTGTGGCCTCTTCTAGACTCACTCCAACATACTTATGTCTGTTTTCTGAGTACCCCAGAGCTGCATGCAGTACTCCACATGTGATCTCATGAGTGGAGAATTGCCTCCCTCAAGCTACTGGCCATGGTTTTTTGTGCAGCCCAGGATACAGTCACCTGGGCTGTGAGTGCACATTGCTGGTTTATGTCCAATTTTTAATCTACCGGTACCACCAAGTAATTCAAGGCTGCTCTCAAGCCATTCATTGGCCAGTCAGTATTGATACTGGAGATTGTCACAAGCCAGGTGCAGGACCTTGCACTTGGCCATGTTGAACTTGATGAGGCTCACATGGACCTATTTATATCAAGCCTATCAAGGTCTCTCTGGGCCTTCTGTCTGTGGTACTGCTCTTCTGTATATTGTTCAGGTTTCATTTTCCATTTCAAAATACCAGTCAATTTTCAATTGACCTCATCCCATTTCCTTGAGCTTTCCTGTGCTCTGGTATTTTGTTTGTTCAGGGAGAAGATAAGGGATTTGCAAAGTAGATTTTCTTTAGTTCTCTTTTTCCTGAAGGTTGTTGCTATTAAATAGATTACTCTTACTTTCACACAGATTTTACAGGAAGTTTTTTGTCCAGAACTTCTTGAGGGAGAATAGCAAGACTGGCTGACTTGCATTTTGCTATGTTATACCAAAGCAGAGACTTTTACTTAGTCTTAAAACCATACTGCATCAGTTTATTTTTATCCAGTAGTCTTGAAGGATAACTGTATTATCCACAGGCTTAGTGGGGTGTTTGGATTTTTTTAAAGCTTAAAAACTGAAAACTAGGTTTACTAAGTTTCCTGCAAGTTTTGTAGCAATGCATGGTTAAATCTACCTGTAATTATTATGGCTGGGCTGGGATAGATTTAACAGCTTTAGTAGGTATATGTTTGAGTGGGGTTTTTTAAGAGGCCTACAGCTGATTTTTGTGCATACTATAAAATTTGTAAGGGTTTACTAATGTAATGCTGCCTTCTTGTGTGTGTGTTTTGACATGGCCTTCTTCAATTCTGGAAGAACAATGATTGGCAGGTCATTGATGCTAAATCCATTTTAAGCAAAATGCTATAGATTAAAATAATGTTCTCAATACTTGCTGTTTTAAACTTCACTGAAATTTGAATATAGGATGTGGTGCAATCATTCTACTTGTGGCACTTAAGTAAAAATATAAATTGTGATCACACTAAGAACATATAACTCTTCTATTATTTTACCTAATAATAAAGAGCAAAAAAAGGAATCCTATTTCAGTTATGAAAAGGACCTTGTGATAAATTTCTGCATTTTTGCCCATATTTAGGCTAAGATGTGAATTCTGAATCTGTGTCGCAGTACTAGATGGGACCTAATAATAACAATCATTGTGATGATTTAAAACTTAAAATTACTTTTCTTAATTTTTTCAATTTTATAATGTTTAAAAATCTATCCCCTCCCCCAAACATTTACAACAGTTGTAACTTACATGCTTTTGTACTATTTCATTCAAGATCTGGGTTTGTGATGTTCCGTCACAAAGCCATGACTCTTCTATTGGTCTTACAGGTAAATTAAGGGAACTTAATGGCAATGTTGATGAAGAACATAAGCTTAGAGAAAGTGACTTTGTAATCCTGGAGAAGTTAATGTCAGCACCATGCAAGACCTCTGCAGAATCACCCACAGCACAGCAAATCCTGCCTTTACAGAAAGCACTTAACTGGCCATCAGGTAAACACTTGGAATCTGTGTTGGGTTTTTTTTGGTGGTGGTGGGTTTTTTTGGTTCATTTTGGTTTTTTTGGTTTTTTTTTGTTTTGTCATTTCATCAATTCTTCACCATGAACCAAAAATCTTTATGCTGGCTTTTAAGAGACTGTCCCAAAGTTTTTATAATGTGTGTAGAAACCAGAAGATAATAAACAGACTAATAGCCCTGATAGGCTATTATATAATAGCTCCAGGAGCAGTGACATGAGTTGCAAAGTTGGAAATTGGTTGTCAGTAGGTGGTGTTGGCAGAACAGTAAACATAAAGGAGGAACTTGATGTGGATATCAGTTCTGGTTGTTTAATTAGCAGGAGTATCCTCAAGAAGTATGAGGTTTGTTTGAAAATAGAACAAAGTGTGAGTTATCAAAGAAGAGATGAAATTGTAGAGATAATTTTTTTAAATCTCAAAAGTAGCTCCTGTTTAATATGAAAAAATAAGTTGATAAAACTGGGTTATCTGATCAGAACTACATTGGTGAAATAACATTCTGAATGCTGTGGGGAGGTGATAATTTCATTTGATACTGTGTTGTCAGCACCGATGGATTGGAAAAGCTTTTTGGTTGTTTACTGCACTGGGGAAAAAATGGATACAATGCATGTACAAATACCTAAGTGCAGTTAAAACGCTTTCTTGAAATGGGAGTAAAATATTAATAGGAAGAACACTTTGGTATTAAAAACTTAAGTTAAATATTTAACATCACTTAATCTGGTTTCCACTGCTGGGAGCTGATGATTGCTGATGTCTCCATACCTTTCAGACTTTGTATTGTACAAAGCATTAATTCTCAAAATTCTGTATAGCTGCAGGAAAGAATGCTCAATAAGAAGCTTAGCAGGTTTAGCTTGGATTTGATTATAAGCATGGGATACTGATAGACCGAAGGAGACAAATATATTTGAAATTTGGGACAGTATGGGGAGCTACAGTTCTTTACAATGATTTCCAGATAATCAGTTGAGGACTCTTTTCATTGCAAATTGTGAGAGCTAAAAGTAGTCTTATTTATTTCCTCATTTTTATTTCTGTAAACACTTTTGTAGCTGTACTAACTTGTAAAATACAGGATGAGGACAAAGGAAGATACTCCCTGTGTAGGGCTGATCAGTCACTGAGCAGTATTCAGAAAACACAGAAGGCAACCTTAAAATATGACAATAAATCCAAGTTATCAGAGCTTTTAAGAAACATTTTTTGCAAAGCACTGCTTTTATCCAAATTTAGGGGACGTGTTTACTAGTATGGGTTTATGAATACTTGCCCATGCATTTCAAACAACCTGTTCTTTACCTGAATCTTTTTTTCATGAGCCATTACAGATTGTTCCCAAAACTAGAGGTCTGTATCTGAAACTCACAAGCATGTTTGCACATGATGCAATATTAATAGTAAAATTTTTGTTTTATTTTTTCTTAGATACTGTCTTTCCAGCTCTTGATATTCTTAGATTGTCTCTCAGGCATCCCACTGTGAATGAGAACTTCTGCAGTGAAAAGGACCGCATACAATTTGTCCACTTTCTTCTTAAATTTCTGAAGCCTGAAGAAAGACCAGCAAACCATCTGTTGGCACTTAGAGCTCTTTCCAATTGTTTTGTCTGCCAGCCAGGACAGAAGCTCCTGATGGAACTAAGGGATGAAGTAATGACAGAAGCAGTAGAATTGAGATTGAGCAATAATAAGAACATCCATATTGCGCTTGCCACTCTGACACTGAACTATGCTGTGCATTTACACAAAGATGACAACCTTGAGGGCAAAGTTCAGTGTTTATCTGTAGTCAGCATAGTTATGGAAGCTGTTGAAGATCATGAAGCCATCTTCAGACTTCTGGTGGCCCTTGGGACACTAATCAGTAATGATAAAAATATGGTGCAATTGGCTAAGTCTCTTGGGCTTGACAATCAAATAAAAAAGTATCTCTCTGTATCAGAACCAGATAAAGTAAAGCAATGCTGTAGGCTTGTTCTTGAGCTGCTGTAATTGTTTTTCTTAGCACTTGGGAAACAGAGTGTGGGGTGTGAGGGAGATGCTTTTGTTCATATTTTGGGCTATAATTTAAAAAACACCGTGGATTAATTACACCCGATTTGTTGCAAGGCAAAAAGAATAAAAAATTTACACTCATTTGACTGGTTTTTTTTGTGAAGTTTGTACTGCACAGGATCTCTGCAAGAAGTCCTTCTGAGGTAGATCGGGTCTAAATCGATCACCAAAACGTAAAAACCATCTTGGTACTTAATGGAAATGTAGGAAAGGGCTGTGATTCAGTGACTGTCAATTCATGCCACCCACCCCTGACCACACTTCACTGCTTCAGCACAATTATTTGTTTCTTCTCTGTGCTTTCTTC
>VWZY01012556.1:0-13325 GCA_013399075.1 Chloroceryle aenea
AGGCTTGCTGAGGCTCTGAGCAAACTGATCTAAGGAGGATGACCCTGCATACTACAGGGTGGTTGGACTATACAACCTTTAGAGGAGAGGCTGAGGGAGCTGGGCNGGGAGCTGGGCTTGTTCAGCTTGGAGGAGACTCGGGGACCTCACCACTCTCTACAGCTACCTGAAGGGAAGTTGTAATCAGGTGGGGGCCGGGCTCTTCTCCCGGGCAGCCAGTGACAGGACGAGAGGGCCTGGTCTGAAGTTGTGCCAGGAGAGGTTTAGGTTGGATCTTAGGAAGCACTTCCTCACAGAAAGGGTGATTAGACACTGGAATGGACTGCCCAGGGAGGTTGTGGAGCTGCCGTCCCTGGAGGAGTTTAAGGAAAGACTGTGGCACTTAGTGACATTGTCTAGCTGATGTCATGGTGTTGGCTCATAGGCTGGACCTGATGATCTTGGAGGTCTATTCCAGCCTCAGAAATTCTGTGATTCTTGTAATTCTGTGACAACATTGCAAAAGCTTCAGGTTTGTCTATGCAAGAAGGGAAATGTATAAGTTTTTCATTTAAGAATTCATTGCATGTAAAAATGACTTCTGAATCAGATATGATCCTTATGTTCACAAGTGACCCATCCAAGGACTTTGGACCAGATGAACCTCTGTGTTTCAAATCCTTTATGAAGTATATTTCAATCAGGAGAAAACATTGCTAGCAACTACCATCACACTTCTGAAAGCTCACCCTAAAGTACATGCTTTAATTTGGTTCAATGAGAAATCAGCTAATGACCCTTAAAACACAAAATGAGTAAAATATCTAGAAGCAAGCTGTCCTTAAAATTGTCATCCTAGCAATTTTACATGCACAATAGGGATGAGATGCTTCAAATACAGACTAAAATAATAATAATAATTTACTATACCCCCTTAGTCTCTTCAGAAAATGCTTGCAGAATATCAGTCTGCCTGGTGTAGTTTCCATTGGCGTCTTGTAGTCCCTGGAGAATGCGCTCCCTCAGAACCAGAACAGAAACACGGAGCTGGTGCCAGAGTAGCTGTACTGTATGGATATCGACTATCACATTGACAGAGTAAGACAGAAGCTTCAGGGAAAACTCAGTCTCTAGCAGAGCATGAATTTGTTCAACGTGATCAGAGATATCTTCACAAATATCCTGTAATGGAAAATAAAATTGATATTTAGTTATAGGCATGGTCCTTACATGGATCATCTTTATTTTTAATCTATTTTAATCTATCTGCACAATAGATTAGTTCAGAGAGGAAAGATAAAGTAATTAATTCATCTAGGGCTCTCTTTTATTTATTTGGGGGTTCCCCCCCACCCTTTTTTTTTATTATTTTATTTATGGCAATGCTACAGCAACTGAACAACTGAACCAGCAGCTGTCCTGTTTGTCAGCACTGCTAAGTGCAGAGACAGCATACAGTAAAGAAGGATGGCACAAGATCACATGAATCAGAAGCAGAAAACTAACACTGTACAGTGACATCTTAGAAGACAGCAATAGAAATTAAAGTGATAAGACTGCCACAAGCAGTCTCCCTCCCTGCTTCACCCCACCTCAGATAAAATCCAAAGCATCTGATCTGTGCCATCAACAAAATTATTTTGGACAAAACATACATTTTAAGCCAGCCTCTATAGCCAAGTAGGGCTAAAGTGTGGGATAGACTTAGTGTGTATCAACTGTTTCTGAGATCCACTGCTCATTGTTCTGATGAGATGACACTATCTTTTTATTCTGAACTCAAAAACTGAACAGGAAAAGGTGGGTAAAGAAGGAGAAAGAGGGAAAGCAGACAAGATATGAACAGTTGTATTGAGAAAGCAGAAAGAGTATTTAAGTTACCAAGTTATAATGCTAAGGTTTTGGTGGGATGGTATCCTCCAAATTCAGCAATTCATGTTCCCAGTTTCTAAACTGTGCTGCATACAGTGTAAAATCTTTACAATCTAGTCTTAGTTTTCTTTGTGACAGGATAAGTCACAAGACTAAAAAATATTTTGGCATGTACTATTGAGCAAAAGATATACCTTTATAACAATTCTGTTTGAAAACTATTTGTAAAAACCATAGTATAAACAAGTGAGGTTACACGATTTAAACAGGAAAAAAAAATAGCACTGGATCCTAGAAGGTTTTTTTCCTACATCTGTTGCATGTATTTAAAATTGACATAAGAGCATATTTTAAATCCAAAAAAACCCAACAACAACATTATTTTAAATCAAACCTTCAGAGATGTCCTTTTTAGGTAAAGGGATAAAATAACAATGAGAATAAACATCAACTTTGATTCATTTCAAGTTTGATAGAATTATATCAGACAATTGGCATGAAATGTTACATCTTTGATGATAATCTTTTGGGTTTGTACAGCACTAGAATGACAAGAACAATCAGTAAGGCTGATTCTTTCTGAACTAATAATAGAGTACAGTAATTCTTATCAGTTCAGACTTGACAGTCTGAAAATAAAACTAAATTATTGAATACGTAATTGTATGTATAGAAGAAATTAAAGCTGAATCAAATCCCTAGATTAAATAATTTTCTATAACAGAACTATATTAGCCTTTGAGAAACTGTCACAGTCAAGTACTAACAGTTAGTTACTCCTTTTAATAAAGCACTGCCAGCTAAATCCTAGTCCCATGTGGGATCTCAGAAATGCCAGAGATGAGCCCAAAATGTTGGGGTTTCAACAAGCAGAGTTTTGGGGCTGCACTGAAAGAGAGACAGCATCTCTTCTGTCCTTAGTCCTCTTGTGACAACCAGCGTCTGTATCTGCACGTGCAAAACACAGTCTCATCTGACTGGAAGTGTTCAGGGCTTTAAATATCCACACACTTCCAGGTGAGCAAGTGGACACTCTAGTTACCAGCTAATCTAGTTCTGCAGACACACAGGGCTGAAACTCTCAGCAAAATCTTTTCCAGGCTTTGGCAAAGGTTAATATTCTCCATTTATCCAACAGTAACTGAAATTTGACTGAAAAGGACAGCTGTATTTTTATAATATTTCAAATGTTTTAAAGAATAGTTTCAGGGAATTAGTTTGACTGAATTTGCATTCCCTTCTCCAATGCTGTTGTTCTTTTGCTCTTGGCAATAGCACCATTTAATTTTAATTTCAGGGATTAAAAAATAGGTTGTTGCCCAGTACCTGTAATTTTGCAAATTAGACTCAATCTTTCAAAAAATACTTAAGATATATTCAGTTAGACTGACACAAACTTAAACTCATCCACATGAGTAATCTGCAAAACAAGTTTTCATTATTTTCCAGCTTCACACACACATTACATGCTGAATTCAACTGTCATAAGAATTTCCAGGGAGGTTGAAAATGCAAAACTGTAAGGAAAAAGTATTAACAATAAGCAAGCACCTCCTGACAATTGTTACATAATGTACTGAAAATATTTGCTAATGAATCCAGATAATACTCTAAATCAAGAGTTCAGACCAAAGCATCTCAAATTTCTGAAGCGGACAAACTTTCCACAACACCACAGAAAATTTTGCATCAAAGTGTAAATCCCAGTACCACTGGAGGTTTGAAAGAAGCACATATTCGAGGACATATGCTGTTAATTGTTACCTGGCTTGTTCTAAGTTTCTCATTTTCCTCAGAAAGCAAAGTTTGACTTACATACAGACAATTATGAGCCTAAGAGCAGCCAAATGCTTTACGTACTAACAAGATAACTAACCACTCCTGACAGGTTCAGTCACATGGAGAGAACCTAAGGCTGACCTCATCAATATCCAAGTAAAGGTCACATACTCTGATCTTAACCTATGAGAATATCATTACACTGAGAGACAAAGTCATGGTGCTTAAAGGATTTTGGTTTTAGAAAGAGTGGGTGGCCAAGACAGGGAGCTATTTCCCAAGTGGCTGAATAAGCCAGGAAGGAAATCAAATCCCTACATACCTTTTCATAATACCTAGAATGAGCTCCTTTTTCTGAATAGCATCAGCTCCCTCTCCCTTCTGGCCTGGAATCAATATAGCTTTGAACTGTCTCTGTAGTCTTGTCTTTACTTTCATGTGAGAATAAAAAGGATTTTTTTCTTTTGCTGATAGGTGTGTTAACATGACATAATCTTTAGAGCTCTTAGTCTGAGGTTTGTTTTTTGCTTTGTTTTGGTTTTGTCATCTAATAGGAAGAGAAGAAATCTGACTGAACCATTCAGGAAGTCTGATTTCCTTTACAACAGGGCCAGACACAGATTTCAAGTGATTTAACTCCCCTAATATCTCCAGCTATTCAACATCCAGAAATCCTGGACAAACATCTACAGTGCATGCACAGTTTCAGTGTTACATGTATGCTGTGCAGTCTACCTGCACATGCACTGTAAGTCTGAAGACAGACAGAAGTAGGCTGGAATCACTGTGTACAGAGCAGTAAGTCTATCTTACACAACTATCTTACTGAACATGCTCCAACCACTTGTGTGACAGCTATTAGCTGATCAGCAGTCCCAATCTGTCAGACTCTGCATTCATGTCACACAGTCACGTCTCAATCTATTGGCTATTTCTTGGGTTTAATTGTCATATGACAGGAAGGTGAAGGCTGCACAAAGGACAGAGGAATAGCTCAGTAAGGGTTAATTTCAGACCTTTATCAGGAGAACGTGATTATGAAGAAATGATCACTTGTGCCATAGAAGTTAATGCAGATCAGACCTCAACAGAAGAGTTTTAATAAAGCAGCATCCCATTTACTTACATCTTTTCTTTACACTTGCCTGGAACAAACAACACATTTGAGAGGAAACAATATAATGTCAAATCCAGTTGGCATTATCTAGTACAACATCTCCTTACTACTGTACCCAATGTCTAGATTTAAAATTCAGCAAAATTAAATAATTTTATGTAGTGTAGGTGTGAATGTAATAATATTCTGTAATAATGCAATTCAAATACAGCACAAAAATGTCATGCCAATGTAGTTTAGGTATGTCCCTGACTTTACTGAGGCTCAATATCAAGACCTCATGGCCTCATTGCAGATTGTACAATGTGGGCTCATTTTCCTCATTCTTCCCAACTCTTTGAAGATGATATGCATTAGCTGGAGAAAAAAGAGAAGAACTTTGATGTGCCCTTTCTACATTTTGTATTTATAGATAAAAACCAGCAGTATCATAAGATAGTACCTAAATGCTGTCATGAGGGGCAGTTGCTTTTACTAGAAGTGGAAGGTAGATAAAATAAGCAATGTAGTTCTAAGCAGTGAGAAACCAGCATTTATCTATTGGCATCTCTTTCTAAATATGCAAAGATCCTGGGAAACAGCAATAATATACACCCTATAAATATAAACATGGAAATCCTTCCCCATTTTATCAGTATATAGTTTCACAACAGAACCATGATAGCCTGATTTTTAGAAACCATCATTTCAAAACCAACTTTTTGTAATCATTAATCTCACACATCCCCTAGGCATTTTTATTTTTACATGGTTTCATAGTGGTGTTAAAGATTTTATCATCCTCCCCATGGGCTACCCTACAGGATAGCTTACTGTGGAATTTCTTAGGCTGCAGGGGTTGTACCCATTTGGCTGCCAACTGCCCACTTCACTCAGTCTTCCACACAGCTGATCCTGTAATTTGCAGCTGCTGAATCCATCAGTCTGCTCATAGCCTTTTACGTCAACTGAAATACCCTGAACTGCAAACACCACAGTAGACAAAGAAGAAGTGTGTAAACAAACCCTCAAGAATCAATGAAAACTAAGCTTTGATGCTGACTTGAAAAAAAAATACTTTTTCTCTGCTCTTCAAAAAATTCTGTTAATGTATACATGAAACTACTGGAAGATGAAAGGTTGCAGTATGTTGCTTTAGATTTAATATCAGTGACAGAGAAACCATACCACAGATTTCTGTTCTTTGATCTTGCAGCAAAACCTCCATAGGAAAACAGACTGCCATTGAGTATTACAACTACTCTACATGAAAAGCAATATTTATGATTTAAGAAAATGTCTATCCATTTTGTCTTTTAAGAGCATTTTAATTCATCAGAAGACGAGGATTCCAACCAGAATGTGTAAATTCTTCTCTTCAGAAAAAATTTAGAATATTTGCCAAGGAATTTTCAGAATTTTTTTTAATACATAATAAATACCCAGTCTGGTGAGCTCTAAGTAGGCCTGTTTCTACTGGGTTCTGTTATCTCAGGAATCAGTGAGTTACATTCTTATAGCCCTGTACTTCAAAATAATGTGAAGTAGATGTTAATCATCAGTTGACAAAGTTGATAATATAGTCATGGTTTGTTTGGGACTAACAAACATGGAATTGCTCTGTCATTATTAGTAAGCTATGTGACATGTTCTAGTAAGATGCTTCTTGTGCAAGTATATTGGTTGACTATCAATCTGCAAGGAAAATGAGCAAGAAGAAAGGAACAAGGGACTAAGATACATCACTCACTAAGCACTTCAGGCTGAGTAACCATGCACCAAACATAAATTGTGAAGCTCCCATCTCAGGGTTCCAGCAATTTTCAGTTGTTTTGCCATATGGGCCACTGCAGGGGCCAACAGATAAAACATACAGAGAGAAAGCAAAAGGATCCTTTTGTCCAGAAGCAGGACAGTTGCTGCCAGAAGCTATTCCAGCTCACTTCCAGGACCAGCTGCAGTGCTTTACAAACCTACACCATCCTGTACCTTTTCTGCATTAGGGGATGGCTGGCAGAGAAGACCGACTGCTTTCAAACATTTATTTCCCCTATTAAGTTTAATCAGTACTTTAATGTAAAAAGAATTTCTGGTCACAGCATTCACCACAGAGCAGATTCTTAAATACAAGGAAGTATTCAGTCAACCCAGGAAGCTTCAGATAGCTGATGCACAAACACACTCTACTGTAAGGCTTCCACCATAAGACCTGGAAGGGAACTAGGGAACCACAAGATGTGTTATGACAGTAAAATGAGGCACCTCGGGATGGTACCCAGAGAGTATCATTTAAACAAATCTGGGCTAGCTGCTTCTAGGACATGCCTGACATTAGTAAAACTGACTCACGAATTTTCTTTAAGGAATCACATACACAAACTGAATATGGCAACTAAATTGGTATGGGAAGTGAAGTGACACCTGCAGCTCGATGTTGCTTTCGTATTCCAGACCTTCCACTAGTTCTACTGTGTAATGTACCTGGAAATCCCCTGAAACCTTCAGAATGAGAAATACATTAATGTACACCTCATAAATAGCCAAGCCCACAATGTTCGGAGCCTTTTAAATAAAATAAAGACAATTAAATTTATTGCTGTACAACATTTCTTCAATAGGTTACCATACAACTGTTCATTTATCTTACTTTATAAAAATCAGTATGCTTTACCATGCTTTAAAGCCTAACTGCCTAAATTTTAAAAGGCAGCATGTAAAAAAATTAAAACTTAATAGAAAAACTCATATTTTTGCTCTCTGAACCCTGGTTTTGTACTGCACACTAAGAAAATATTGCACAGGTACTCTAGAGCAGGTTTTTTTCCATGCAAGACAACAGATGGTACTGAACTGTGCAATATAGTAGTAGCAGACTGTGATTCTAGATACTACTGAAATAGAGTAAAAATAGCAAAATGCAAGTCTGCATGAAATTCTAGTCAAGCAACTGGTAGTAGAGGTAAGTTCTGAGAAACAATAACATCTTGTCTGCTGGATGATAATAATAATATAAAAATATATTTACTTTGCACTGATCATTTAACATCACAAAAGCATGAGCAAAAATTATGAGGTAGCTTTATACTCAGCATGCTCATCATGTGTTACCTATTTGTGTCTATGGAAGTGGAAGAGTGCATTCTGCAAGCCATAAATTCTAAATGGACATGAAAGGCATTTCTAACAAGTTCAAATTACCACATGCAAATGAAAATTGAGGATACAAATGTAAGGAAGTTTACTCCCTTTACTACACTCGACTGTAGCTAAAACAACCAGTTGTTGGTTGCCTAGCCATTACTAGGCAGTTTTTAACCTCAGCAGAGTGTAGTTAATTGGCTCTGAAGAAGCCCCTGCTATCATGTCATGCATGACAAACCAAAATCGAATAGGATAAACAAACAGGTCAGCTACAAGAAGCAGCAGAAAGAATACTCAAAACTTTCATAATTTGATCTAGAAAATAATGATAAAAACTCAATACTAAACCAAGAGTTTAGTAATTTTTCAAAGAAAAAAGTTATAATTTTGAAAACAGTAAGTATGCAGAGCTTTATGAAGCCAAACTACACCAAATTACTTTAATAGCTCCATCTTGAATATGTTCCAACCTTGTTCTCTCATTTTTACTTTGAAGAAAATTTGGAATTTATCTTGACAGAGAACAAAAAAAATTCAAGAATTCTTTAAGACTTTTGCAGGGCTACAGGATATTTGTTGTCTGAGCTGTGCTTTCTGATGAGCTAATCTCTTGTTGTTTATACAATAAAGTAGGTGCTTTTCTCTTAAAAGATTCTTCATAGTTATGGACTTCTTCAGAAAGACTCTTATTAAACTCAACAGACTTCATTAGGGATTTTACTGGAGATCAGCTGCTCCTGAAGGTAAGAGTTTAGATGAAAAAAATGTAATGGAGAAAAAGAATTCTCATTCTTGAAATAATGGTTTTTCAAATAATCAACAGTGTGTAACCTCACAAAAACAGTACAAAGCATTTGAGACAGCAGTGAACTACTGAAATACAAGACATCTGTGGAATAATGGCTGAAGGTGACTTAGAAATTAAAATCATCTTAAAAATACAGCACTGTTCACACATTAAGGAAAGGTATAACATGAAAGAAGCTCCCAGGGTGGAGTGCAACTGGTATGTAAGGAATCCATTCCACAATGGTTCCCTGGACAACACCGCCTGCGAACACGAGGGTGGAGTGAAGACTCCACAGCCAGGCTCTGTGAATCACTGCAGAGATGGAAACTTTGTGATACTATGGAACAGATAAGCTCCATTATTTGCCACACTCAGAAAACAGTCTGTCATTTTTTTGACAGAGTGCTGTCCTTTGTGTAAACTTTGCTCATTATAATGCCATTATAACACCAAAACACACCTCCATCCCAAAGGCTGCCTGCCTCCAAAGTGCGACCACCTCTCACTGGGCTTGCACCCTATACCTTTAAAAGCAAAGTGAGAGAATTTTACAGCATTCATAATAAAGGAATGTATAACTAGAGTCACTCAAGCTCCACCTCGAAGATAAGAAATGTAGATATGGTTTAAGAAAGGGGGAATCTTAGGGAAGATACCATTGTGAACAAGTCAGGAGAGAGATCACTGCAAATCACCTCTGACTTCTAAGATCAGTTGCTGGGCTGAGCATCTCCTCCTCCTTCTCCACAGAGGAGCCTTTGGGTAAGATCTGGACTTTCCCCAAGTGCTTTCTCAGAAAAAAAAAATAGAAATCTCTGCAGAGCTGTGTTAATGCATTTTGTAACCAAGCTATATTATTTGCAATCTTGATACTTGCACGTGTTTTTGCAGACAGTGTATTTATCACCAGCAATCCCTAAGAACCTGTAATCCTGTTGCTCCAATAAACTGCATTCTTCACGTAGCTGGTCACAAACACCTCTCCTTGGGTGCTCTGTGTGACAAGATGGAAGGTGCTGTTGAGTGCATCTGTGTAGTCAGACTCATAGTGCCAACCTGGACATCACTTAGAATCTAAGCCTAGCCACCCCCAGCCCGCTGATACCTGAGGAGAAGCTGGAATGCAAAGAGGTTTACTTTCTGCCAAATTACTTTACCTCTTAATACAACAACATCAAAATAAAGAAATAAAAGGAACTGCAAGCTCCTACAGGAGAAAAATTCAGTCCTTCTGCATAGACATGCAAAACTCTAGAGAAAAATTTTAATAAAACATTTTGACTTGTTCAAGCCAAAGAATGCTAATGTCATTCACTCTTGTTCACTAAAGCTGTAACAGAATTTGATGTGAGACTCTTTACCCTCATGTCAAATGCTCAATATGGTGACCGTGCTGTCCCTTCCTTTCTGGAACAGGTCAGAAGTGAAGAACTACTATCTGTGCCAAGTTTTCTAAAATGAAAATTGATAGCATGAGAGGAAGTTTTCAAGATAAGTGGGTATTTTATATCAGTGCAGCTACGTATCCAAGAGCTTCTGTGGCATGTTTTTTGGAGTTACTATCCATCAGTCATTTTTAAGGACAACAAAAAGGATACAGACTCTCTTCTTCTTTGTTAGCAGACTTTGATTTCTTAGCCCTGTTGTTGCCTTTTATGTTGTTCAATAAAAGCTAACTAATCTATGAACCCTTACAGGAATCACTGAGATCATCTTGCATGATGTTTGCTGCTCATGACCTTCCTGCCCTCTCTCCAGAACAGCAAGTGTTCAAGTCAGCTGGAAAGCTGTAGTTCCTCCAGTAGGTTAGTAAAACTTATAAAGCACCCCAAGCATGCAGAGGCATTTCCAGTAGTCTGAAACAGCTACCACCTACCCAGTGTACCAGGAGGCATGTTCCACACTGGGTATCACTCACTCTCTTATAAGACAGTCAGGGTCAGAATATGTCTAATATGACAACATTCCTAATTTGTGATAGGTACAATGTAAGTCATGGAGAATGTTCCTGTATATTTTTAGTCTTTATTACCTTTGAGGCCAAAACAAACCAAAAAAAAAAAAAAAGGTGTACATCCACAGAAGGAAGAAAACAGCAGGTTTTTTTTTGGAGTTAAGAAGGAATATAATGGAGAATAAATTGAAAACCTGGAATCATGGGACTGGAATCATGGTATCCAAAACTTACTGAACCATTCAAACTACTTTAATTGGCTTTTGGCGAGTATCAAAATGCTTATTACATGAGCCCTAGCATATAAAAACAATTAAATATATACTATCTAGCAGCTTCTACTATCTCATTATTTCCAAATCTCTGTCATACCACAGGTGGCTCTCAGTTATTTCACAGTTTGTCTACTGTATCTTATTTTCAAATAGAATCATTTCCATTATATCCTTGATTTTTTTGATTTACATGTAAAGACAATACTGTATAAACAGCAAATGATCAAAACTCAGATTTTATACCTTATCTGCAGTACTTGAATCACAAATACTTCTAACAATTACTAAAGAATTGTCCTATCCAACTGACACAATGAAGCACTTTTTTCCAATTCAACTGTCTCCAAGGAACCTAAAATTCAATGTCATTAATAGTAGATGCTTGTTCTGGCTGCTTATATGATTGAGAGTGCCAGACATTAGCATTTTAATACTGTATTTAGAACTAAATATTTAAAATTAAACATACTATTTTAAAACTACTCAAAACCACTGTAACTGTAATTTAGAAAAATGCTACAAGAATGTAGTGCTTATTCCAGTATAGCATATTCCAATATGACAGTTCTAAGTAGTTTAGCTTGTGCTCTGGCAGATTAATTCTCCCATATAATTCTCCTAATAGTGCCAGTTTTAGCTTTACAAGAGAACTTTTCAGTGTAAAGCACTGACAGGCTTAATGGCTGTCAAGATGTTGATGCTGCTTGAGAAAGTACTCATACACAACACCCGAGGACTGAAGTGTCTTGAAAGAAGCAGGAAATGAGCAGTGCTTATTTAAATATTTACTCATTTATATATACACATATATGCATATAGGTAAATATATTTATTAAATGTTGCTATCTGGAATAAGATCCCCGATTTATAAAGCACTTAAACATGTGAATAACGCTGACTATGAAGAAAGCAAGACAGCCTGACCTGTAGTTTTGGTCAAGATAAATTGTTTCTTATGCTGACAGAGAAAAGAACAGTTTTATCCATAAACAGCCTTGCATTTCTCGGTATTTTATTTTATAGCTATACAGAGATGAAAGATAAATTATCTTCAACTAAGCTGTAGCTGTCAGTGATGAGCATAACTCCTACCACTGTGCAGGCACAAGGAGAAAACCAGAAGTTGTCTGGGCTTGTAAAGTAACCTTTTGAAATTCAATAGATGAAGTTGTCAGTGTGGAAGTAATGAATTTAAGTGGCTTTAAGCTTCAAATGCATATTCATGCATTGTATTTGCTTGTGTCTATTTTTATTTCCTGAACAAATAGTCACCATCAATTTAGCCTTGAACTGAATCCTGAATTTACATGAAGCCAAACCTGTCATCTTTCTCAGATACTAAGATTCACATGAAATAGCACAGGATCCCCAGACTGTGGCAGTCTGAAGCATAGACAGGGTAGAAGGAAAGGTAAAGAAGCACATCAAATTCAAGTGTTCATATTTCCATATTCTTCTTGGATCAGCTGTGCTGGGTCTGCACAGCCTTAGCTTTGCTCACAGGCTTTCCTCTGTGACCCTGTTTCTGAGAAGGTGTGACCCTAGAAATACAGTAACTGTGCTCTCACGGTGTCACACTTGAGCTCATATCCCTGCCAAAGCCTGACTCACTGTGCCTGGCAGAGGTAGCCAGGCTGTCTCCACATCTTGCACCAGTAATATAAAACACCCACAGACTACGAGAGACAGAGTAACTCAGGTAGGCTAAAGATGACAGCCTTGGAAAGTGAAACACTTGCAGCAGCCCTGACAACAAGGACTGCTAACAATTTCTAGTCTGGAACTAATAACCAGAACCACACACACACATACCATTCACTCTGAAAGGCTGCATTCCTCACAGATTCTGTAGCTATTAGATTTTCAACATATTTCAACTGTACAATGTATTTCTATGCAGATCATCTTCCAACAAAACAGAAAAACCATTAAGCAGTAGAAAAATCAAAGACTGCAACAGTTTTCTATTTCTTGAGAAACTGCAGTAGGATATCAGCTATCCTGGCATATTCCCTGGTAAGTTTGAGTAAAATGGAATGAGTATTGGTATTTTTAATAATATTTTTATTTCACACTTAAATATTGAGGCCTTTTCACAAAGACTTTTTCAGCACTTCATGAAGTGTTTTGTGAGAAACTGAGTCACCCTGAACCAACAGGAAATGATCAGCTGAGAAATTCTGGAAATATTATTGGTAACAAGTCTGTCAAACATATGTATGTGTGTGTGTGTGTGTGTGTGTATATCCCCTCTACTTTCCTTCTCTTAAAATTCTACCACTGCCTATAACTCAATATCCTGCTCAAAAAAAACCATTCATCAAACACTAATACATTAAGTAGAACCTTTTGACTCTTCTAACTCATTACTATAAATTAACTTCCAGAAAGAAGATGTCCTAAACCCCATATAGACCATTTAGCTCTTAATAAAGGGGG
>VWZY01012556.1:13405-37774 GCA_013399075.1 Chloroceryle aenea
TGCAATGACCCTTTCCCCTTTCACTAGCCAGACCTTCTTTTGAAGTTCACAGTGTGAAGAATTTCTAAAATCTGACATTATTCTTTGTATTTCATTAGATCTTTTACAATTTCAGATAAGATTAGGAGCATCAGAAGAATCCAGAAAACTCTCCTGGAAATATTTTCAACCTGGATTTATAGAAAATAGAGTATGAAAACTCGGTTTTGCAGACTTTACATAAAATGCAGGTAGTAATTGAAACTGAACTTGACTCTACACTTTCTGATCTTGTCTCTGAGTTGGGAACACTGTGAAAAGGAAGTAAACAAGCCAAATATTAATTTCTGAGAAAGCTGTCATACTGTGAGCAACAACAGTTTGCACACAGGGAGACTACTCTCCAGCATGAGCCCAAGATTGTTGAATGGGGATAAAGAGCAGAATCACTTCAAAAAAAAAAAAAAAAACAAAAAAAAAAACAATCACACTCTCAACCCAAACTAAAATAGTAATACAGACATGCCCATATGAAGCAGAAAGAATTCAGACTCCTATTTTTCTGAGACGTGTCTGTATCTGAAACAGCATTCAGAAAAGTAAAAGTGGAGCAATGATATTTATGTAATAAGCATCTATTACACTTAGTCTAGTGCTAAGCACATATTGCTGCTGCAGAATTTTCCACTCCTTGTTGCTTCAGAGCCTTAAATGAAAGCTTCACAAATAGCACTTTGGAGAAGAACACTGCAATGACTGCCATTAGAGAGATGAAGGTCCTAACTTGCTTAGCCAGTGAAATCTAAACAAGAGCAGTTGGCCACTCAGGCATGGGCAGCTGAAGAGCAAAAGTAAAAAACCTTTTAAAAGTCAGTGAGAAATTCCCACCCAAATGGCAGATGTAACTATTGTCACAGGCTGATATCCTGTTCTTCTGGCACCTTGTACAAACTGTACATCAATCAACAGTTTTCCATCCAGTGCCAACTTTTGCTTCAGGAAAGTCTTTATTGTCTCAATCCAATGCAAGTATTTGAAGAAAACAGTCTCCACTAATCAAAAAATCCTGAACTTTTCCTGTAGATACAATTTAAAAAGAATGGATAATCTTGCAGAGAGAACTTTTGAACAGTCTGAGCATATTCCTCAGGACATGACACATGGACAACTTTGGGGGATGAGAACAAAAACAAAACAAAGAGCCTTTGGAAAGGGTACAGCTCTCAGTATATTTTTTAAATGGTCTTCTAAACTAATGTAAATGTGATAAGCATCAGAGTATTCATGTCATATTCAATCTCCCTACAAAGGGCTAGAGAATCTAATTTTCTAATCAAGTTAAATCTATATATAATAATGAAGTTCTGTATTTTCTTTTACTCAGATTATTTTCAGTCTGTTGGTTTCCAACACATCACTTCGCAATATAGGTCAAAGTTTTAGCCAAAGTAATGTAATTGTAATCTTACAGTGTCTATTTCTAATTATACTATGACCTATAAAAAGTTAGCTGAGTAACGTCTCAGGGAATAGAGAAGACAGAGCATTGAGTTTCACCTCAACACACACACAAAAAGCTGTAATATCCCCACCGAAACATGGAACTAAGAGCTTTACACATAAAAAACATCTTTTTTACCTTCAGAAGTGAAAGATTTAAATTAGTTAAGCCTAAGATTGTGACTGAGAAACTCCACATTGTGTAGAACAGGGAGCAAAAGAGACCAAACAAGCTTTTCTTGATAGTCAGAAATCTACATCCACAGGGAAAAAGATCTGACAATTTTGAAAGTTAGATTTATAGTGTACAGGAAACATAATATATTATTTCAAGCCAAACACATTTAGACCATGAAATACTTCTAAAGAAGCCAATTTTAAAAAATATTTGTTTAAAGAATTTAATATTGCTAAAGAACTTAAACCACTGCTAATTTATTTGTTTAGACATGTCTAGAGTTTTGTAAAAACACTGTTAATTTATTGATTTAAATGTTCCCAGAGTTTTGCAAAATATTTCACTGCGACGGTGTCTTACCTCATTTATACTGGAAGGAGAGATTTCAGGCATCAGCTTTGCAAAACCACAGTCCTATTTCCTTTCCTCAGCTAAAGGAGGTTCATGTAACTAGCAATTCAGAAAACTGTCTGTCTTCAAGACAGACAAGTAAGCCAATCCATCTTCAGTGCAGCAGCAACAGCAGCTTCTGTTCTGCATGAAACACAGCACTAGTCTGCTGCCTCTACCTATGTTATTGTGTGGATCAAGTTTAGGCCTGTCTGCTCTTCCTCTGCACGTTCTGAGCTACAGTAGTGATTTCTCTGAATCCAGATCTGCTGTATGGCAGCTAACTGAAATTTCAGCCGACACATGTAGACTTGCAATTAGCAAGGTTATTTTTAGCACTGACCTAAGTTCCAGCAGAATGTTTATGGCATTATGACAGGAAGGAATCTAGAATAGTATCAGTCACTTGGTAACCCTGTAAAGCTGATCTCAGAGAGGAGAGACCCTCTAACTGACAGCAGAAGAGTAATTATCTAACCCCCAGTTCATTTTGATTTTCAGTTTTAAGCTTTGAATAGAATGGAAGTATTTACAGGGTTAATATTAGGAAGCTTTGAATTTATTTTAGGACCTGGTAGATCATATGCTTGGAACAAATGTATTAATAGGAAGTTATGACTTCCCCAGTGGAGTGATTCACCACCTACAAAACAGACTGTTACTTTTCTAGTGTTCAGATTTGTAATAATTACCTATTAGGTTCTGAATGGGAGGAGAAAATCACTTACAGAACTGAACATAATTACAGCTGAACTTTTAGCTTCTCCTTGGTCATCTTGAAAAGGGCTCCCTCTTCTGCACAGACCTTTGGTAACCCTCATTTGCCCTGGATTCCTTCTGAATTCTCTGGCTGTCTAACTATTTCAAGTCGTGTAGAAAGGCTCAGTCATACCTCCACGCCCTCATTCGTTCCTCATTCTTATTCCTCCCCCCCTCCTTTCTTCTTTTTTGTTCATGGATCAGCTTTCTTGTTCCCACCCATCCTCATACTTGCAATAGTGGCAGATCTAACCTCACAGATGGAACCATGACAAACAGCTCCTCTGACTGCTCCAGATTAGAAAGATAATGGTCAATCAGCTCATGTGACACACAAGTCATGTTTTTCTGAAAGCATCACAATCAGAAACATCATTAAAAGTGAGATATTTGTTTTAAAGCAGTCAGTAAATGATGAGGATGAAAATAACCTAGCCCAAAGAAACAGAAATCCTCACCAAGAGAAGTTGTTGCTTTTGCAAATTATTTTGTAACTTCTACACATTACTAAACACAGTGAAACTGCTCCCTTGATCTTGTACCAAAATTTACCTGAGGCAAAACCCACGTTTGAGAATTAGGAATGCTGAGGAAACAATATTCTTATTTGTATCCTGATATAGATACAGACTTGAGATAGTATTCTAAACAATTAGCAACAAGCTGACTGTTAGAGGTGTCCAAACCAGCAAAATTTAAAACACAACATAGACAGCAGGCAAAGTCTTGAAATGTATCACAAGATCAAGAGCTAGAGTTTTTGAGTGAGTTGACCCTTCATAGAACCTCTGAAATGGTCAACACCCAGAAGGATACCACAGTCATCACTAATAGTACAGCACCAGAATGCTTACACACTTCGGAACTCTGAGTGTAAGGACAGAAATGTACTGTTAGGGATACACAGGTACCCTCCTTCAGAATACCTTTATAAGAGAAGACATTTGAAGACATTGGCTTGCTAATGCAGGATAGCCTCAGCTGCAGCTGTCAAAAAATAAATAAATTACTGAAAAAGATTTCCTCTCTCTCAGACAACATCTTTTTTGAAGCCCGGAATCAAAAAACTTATGATATAGATGTGGGGGATTTCATTTTAGATCAATTTCTGTAAATAAAAGTTGACTTCTGTAGGAATAAACGGCAATATTAAAATTAAAAAAAAAAGGAAAAAAGGAAAAAAGGTAACAGTATTTGATTCAAAAAAATGGCAGGAGAAATACCAGTAAGACAAATGTTTTGTTTCAGTGCTTAGCAAAACAGCAGATTAGGACTACTGACTTCAGAGTAGAGAGGAGAAAAATTTGACTGAAGCAGGATTTCCAGGTTTGGCCACAGGGGCTTGTTCCTACAATACATTGCTTGGATTTTCTCAAGTCATTTTGAACAGTGTTACATGAAGCTCTCCGGGCAAATTGTAGAAAATTATCTCTCAATCTATTTCAGTTCAAAATATTTCAGTTCCAGATTCAAATAATTCTGTCTCAGAAATGTGGTATCTTTCATAGGAAAGCCATTATTTTTCATCAAGTCCTATTACCTAAACAGGCTACTGCGGTTTTCTATCCTTTTTAGATTAATTTACAAGGTTAATTAAAACCTTTAATTAATAAGCAATGGTGACATGATACCTTGAGATGCTATAAATCTGCAAGGGCTTCCTCTGCTTTGGAGCTTAACTTGTAAAATGCTGAGGAAACAGAGGATGAGTAGCTCAGTTCTCTTTTTGCAACTTGATTCAGACCTGCCTTATGTAATAGCAGGAAAACCATTTCCTGTTGAATGCCAGGTAACTCCAAGAAATGCATCTCAGCGTGGAGTTTGCATTACTAGCTAGTATTTTACTTGCTGATTTCACTCTCTCTTCCAGGAGGGAGCAATAGATGACTCAGGCTGGGTGAGAAAGTCATGTAGTCTATTGAGGAGCTGGAAATGGACTATGTGATTAAGATAATCAGGAAAACTATAAAGAACATGAATAAATCCTTAGTGGAAGAAATATAAGCAGAATAATATACACGAGCTGACATTTTAATAAACAAATGCTACATAGTAGGAGGATAATTCAGCAGAGGTGGATGGTCTCATCGTAAATGTTTTGAGAGGTTTTTATTGCTAGCAGCTCTGCACAACAGGGCACATTTTCAGCAAATTATTCTGGAGATGTGAAAGGGACAAGGCAGTAAGGAAAACAACTCAAGGGTAGAATTAACAAGCAGTCATTTTGTTCCCAGAAATACAAATATTTTCAGAGAGGTTAGGTAAAGTGCAAATGTTTGATGAAGTGTTGCCTGTGATCAGTTTCATCACTCATGGGTTGACCTATACATTCTAAATAGAATTATTGCATGAGGAGGTTTTTCTTTCTTAAAAATGAGGGGCTATGGGGCTTTAGCAAAAAAACCAAACACCAAGCCCAACAAAAATACCACAAACCAACAAACCACAACACACCACACAAAAAAAACAACCAAACAAAAAAAACCACAAAAAATCCACAAACCCCCAACCAGAAAAAAAGATTAAAGTATAATTTTGAACTTGTAATATCATTAACTTTTTTCAATTATATGCTTTTGTTTGAGGTTTAATTTCCATGGTTTTCCCTTGTGCTATCTTTACTAACCAGACAGCTTGCATAACTTATGTTAGAAACTCACATTTTTAATATAGCAGACTAAGAATGCAGCCCTCCCCTGCAACCACTCTGACCTTTATGAGTATGGCAGAGCTGGATAACATGAGTTAAGCTAGATTCAAGTTCCCCAGTTAAATAAATCTCTGAGGAAAATACCTATTTATTTAAATCAAAATTTTGTAAAGAAAAATATGTACAACTTGACTGGAAAAACATCTCCAAAGCAGAATAGGCTTTCTGACCACAATATGCCATTTGTATAAGTGACTCAATGTCCACAATTAAAAAATTGGTTTACACCCTATTATGATACTGTGGTTCTCAAGGGGGACACAAAAGACCAAAATTCACATCTCTTTTCTACTTGGTACCTACTAGTTCATACAAGTATAGCTATGCATGGAGTATATCAAAGACTTACACACAATAATTCAAAAAGGGTACCAAGGCAAGTGTCACGTATGTGATATCATGTTCTTCTGCAACTTGAGATAAAATTCAGTTTGGGGAATCGAAGATATTAGAATAAGATGGGTTTATTCTCTTACAGGTAATTTAAGTCTAAATACAAGAGTGGGAATATTCAAACTTAATGAAATTTCAGTTAACTGATATTTCCATAATTTCCTCTACAATTTTCCCTAAACAGCCTCTAAGTCACTATAAACAAGAAAGGAAAACACATCAGTTAGAAACAATAAAGAGATCAAAAGCAAAACAAATTAATTCTAACATGGCAGTTTTTGCAATCTGTGTATCACCATAATTTAATTTAAAAATGAAGTTTACCAACAAATCTGTCCTAAGTGCTGGCTCCACTGCATGTATTTGCATTTATTTAATGTCTTCAGAAAAACTATGTGAAGAAATGCACCTATGTGCAGCACAGAGAAGTAGCATAGACATTAAACTCTCCTTTTGATAAAGAAAACATCAGTGAACACTGCCTCTGGCATTTGCATTACTGGCATTTAAATTGAGAATCATTGAGAATTTATTTTTTCCTTGCATACCTATTATGTATTCCTTTGTTGCAGCATATCTTCCATTTGCACACAGCACAGACTGAAGGTTTAATCTCTTCCTCCCTACATTTTTGCATTCTTTCAGAAAATAAGGAATTCAGTGGGGCTGCGTGGAGTGCACACATGTTGACTTCCTACTTATTCTAGCAAACAAGTGCACTGAAAACAGATGAAGCTGCAGATTTCACTCACGCTGTTCAAGCTCAGCATCCTAATAAAACATCCTCAATGCGTTACCATTACAAATATGAGTTAACATATTCAGAGATATATATGGGAATTGAAAGACTCTAAGCAGAGTCAGATTTCTCTATTATAACATTTTGTCATCCTCCTGGAAAAAAAAACAACCAACCAAACACAAAAGCTGATGGAGGCTACTGCAGAGGAATTCTTTTTCTAAATTGCATTGCTAGTATTCCACAGAGAATAACTAGCTAGACAAATGACAGTTTTAGCTTTTGCCCTGAAGGATTTCATCATGCAAAACTCTAAACATGGTCTTTCCTAGGAAATGAAAGGCTGGTTAAAACTGGTTTTCCTTATCCTATTCCAAGTGACTGATTGTCACATTCCAGACATTTCTAAGCAATGGGATTACATCATTCCATTTTTTTTTTAATGGAAACAGCTGTTACATCCAATATTCATGACCTTTTAAGTTTTCAGTCTCAAGTTATTCAGCTGTTCTTTCAGTCCATCTGAGTTGCAGTGAAATGAGACTGTGCAAGAGACCAACATTTTTTTTCCATAGTTAAATGAATGCACATATTGTTCCAAGGCAATAGAAAAAAAAACCCAGAGCTTAGGGGAAATGCAGCATACAAAAATCTTGGTCATATCACTGCTTCAATGGACTGTCAACCCTTTATTCATCCCCACACAGAATCAGTACAGCAATTTGCTGTATATTCCACATTGCTTCATGCTAGGGTTTGATGTGCACAGCTGTGCTATGTGTGAAAAATTCTTACAAGACTTCACAGAAGATAAAAAAAGAAAAGCACATAAAGATTTATTTTTTTTTTAAGACAGAGCACAGATACTTTTGAGGCTATGTGCCAGCTCTCAAAATCACCCTCTTTTTGAGCTTCAAGTTCAGCCTATCTTGCATCTTTTTCACTGTTTTGGGGTTTTTTTTTCAGTGAAGGAAAACAGGAGAACATCTGGATAAAAGGAGTTTATCATATTTCTATTTAGAAACATATTTAGATGGTCATTAACTTAACATAGGAAGTTAAACCAAATCCAGTCTACTTAATGTATCCAGGCATTTCTCATGCTAAGATTTTTATCATGCTGCATACATTACACTTCCAGGATGTTGTTAGACTGATGTTTTGCAGTAAAGCTTACTGCAATATATAAAAGCTCATTTTGATTAAAATCAGTTGCAAAGTGTAACCAAACCAGTGAAAAACTGTACTCTTACAGAGAAAGAACATGCCTTAGGAACTGCCTCAGATGTTGCAGGGATGGTAACAGCACTGGTCTTGTGAACTGGTGGAACTGAAATACCTTTTTCTTACTCCTGATTTGCTATCAGTTTATTGTGGATTGCCAAGCTGCTACTTTTTCATATAAAGCACTCTAGAAATAGACTCTTTCAAGGGACTACTAGGATAAAGATTGTTAACTCTAAGTATATACCTACACAAATTTCCCTAAGGCCTCCATATCAGCTTTACCATTGCAAGATCAAGCATTTTGTCAATCTTACCAAGCTAAATCTGAACACATTCATAACGATTTTTCCCAGATAGACATTAAAAAATCCTTGCAAATTACTGCTGATGTTTCAAAGCTCTTATGCATGTGATGATAAATATTTTTAGACCTCTCTGCCCCCCTCATTCCTTTTTTTTCCCTCGGCAGCAAGGGAAGGAAATCCCTTCAGCTCCCTGGAGCACCAGGTGGTGCTGCAGCACAACCACAACCCCAGCTGCCTGCTGGTAAAGAAACCGACCCTGAAATGGCTTTCTGTGCTCTTGAAGTTACTAAATATTATTACTGAAGACTATTGCAAAGAGGCTTTATTTTGTTGGGTTTTGTTGGTGCGTTTTGACAGCAATTTTACCTTTCTAGGACATTATATTTAGCGTGGTTTCCTCACAAGTGCTTTATGAAGGAGATAAATGAAAAGTAATGTATATAATAAATGTAACTAATTGCACACAAATCAAATATTTCTGAAAGTTATAATTTATCTCCTTTTTCTTTTTATACAGTGAACCAAAACGATAAGTTATACAAAATTTCTTATGATACTACATGATACAAATCTTGTACCTCGTGAAAGTAATTTCTCTCACAGGCATACAATGCAATAAAGACATTTGAATCCTTTATAAAAATAACAAGGTACAACATAATAAACATGTTACCTAGGTGTTAAAAATTAACTCAAATATGTTATTAAACTCTGCATTTGAGTGGTTCCACACAGTACAAGCACCTCCTAGTAACATCAAGCTACTATCATGCATGTTTGCAAAACTATGTCCTAAATGCACATTAGTTTTCTGTCTTCCTGTATATTACTAAATTCAGAGGGTTTGACTTTGTGTGGCTTTTAAAATTTTTGTTCATTTTGGCCCTGGTAAGTAGACTTCTATGCACTGGGTAATTTCCCAGCTACAGCTGGTTCTGAAACAAATTAAAGTCTCCTTGCCTGAAACATTTTGATGAAGTGAGGCTTTCAAAGTAGGCTTGAAGCATTTAATAACTGCAGTTTAATGGAACAATTGGAAATTACTGTAGTTGTCTCATTTATAGTTCCTTCTCAATTGTCATTTTTCACTACCAGTATTTATAGAAAGGTGGCAATTAATTTTAATAGCTCTGTTTCTTATTCAAGGCCAGAGTATTCAAACACCAAGGTGATATCATCAGTATCTGTGATACCTGAATCGTGGGTCTTTAATAAAGAAACATGCAAGACTAAGTGAAAAACCTCCCCTGAAGTCAGCAAGATTATATTCTAGTAATGCAGGGCCATGTGTCAACACACAGAGCCAACTAGTGAGGAGTTAAATTTGCTGCAGCAGCATACCATGACCACACCAGACACCATCTGAAGCAGAAGCAAGTCCTATACCCTAAGAACCTATGCAGTTATTATTTTGAGCATACTAGAAAAGGTATTAGAGATTTTAAAATTAGTTTATTACTCTTCTAGTATCACAGAAGTTACACAAAGCCAGATGTTAAAAAAAAAAAGACACTAGAATGAACTAGTAAGGACCATGTGTAGAGAAAGGCATTGTCCTCTACTTCCATCTCTCACTTCTAATGCACTGAATATTTCGCAGGCATGCTCTGGCAGGTTTCTGCCCTCTCCACAGCATGTGGCATTGGTCCAGGTTAGGGAAGAAAGAATGTCTTTTTAAAGTAGCAATTCAGCATGGTAGCAGTGACTCTGCAATGTGCTTTGGTGAAGGACAAACAGGGAGAAGAGAATGAAAAAGGAAAGAATCAGACAGGTTTTCTGAAAGATGAAAATAGTGACAGAGAACCTGAGAAGCAGCAAAAGGAACAGAGGAGAAAGGCTGGAAAATAGAGGTAGCAACAGATAGAAGGTGATATGTAACCTAACAAAATGAAACTCCTGAACTGGTCTGCACAAACACATGCATTTGTTTGAATAAAGGAAAAAAACCCAAAAAACATTTTCAGCAGTTGGAAAGATAGCCATATAACATGGGGTATCCCTCGGTCATTTTTAAAGCAGCTTCTACAACCTGCACATGTGGCCCTGTCATTTCAGTTTGCTTTTTCAGATCTGCTATATGAGACAACAAAGAAAATCCAACTAACAGTTAAGAATTGGTGCCAAGTTCACAAATCAATTGCAAATACTGTCAAGCAACAGAAGTGAGAATGGTGGTTGAAATTCCAGTGGAGATACCATGAAAGCTCGCTCAAATGGCTAGTTTGATGCTGTATTTACTTTTTCTTTTTTTAATGCCAAGGAATAAATAAGAGAGAAAAAAGGAGTAGACATTGTGAGATAAGTATTTAATTCATAATAGATCAAGAAAGAATCTGGAACAGATTTGAGTAAGGGAAGATATTCTTGCAGATCTCAGCTAAAAATCAAAAGCATGTCATTTAAATTGTGATGTGGTAAAAAAGTATGCTTTCAGCACTTCTTATTCTACCTGAATTTGAAAGAAACGCTGCAGTGTCAGTATTCTGTGTTTCTCTGAAACAAAACAATACTCTTCATAACCAGAGATGCAATGTTCCTGTGGAGCAAAGAGACTGACACCCTTCCCTTGTATATTTTTCTTGTTTACCTCTACCTTAATCCCTCACACTGGACTGCTGGCCAGGATTCATAAATGTGATTTCTATGTGGACAGAGACTATTCTTGAAAGAGATTATATTTGTGCATATCATGCAAGAAGCCATGTAAGATAATGTATATTTATTTATAGTTAATACTGTATGTAACATTTGTTATTTCAACCCAATGTACCAAAGTTACCCACTTCAGGTTAGGATGGTAGCTCCATGTGAATCAAAGGTAAAGGGATCCTGTGCGTGATACTGGACAAACAAATGTGTAACAAACTGTCCCATTTCTACAATTAACTTTCAGGTAGTCCCTTGGGTTGGACTAGATGATCTTCTGAGGTCCCTTCCAAGCCCTGACATCCTGTGATTCTTGAAATACTGTATGAAAGAAGTGCAGATGACCTCAGCAAAGAAAACATAGGAGAGTTTAAATAGTAACATGTCTACACAAATCCTACTGTATTGCCCTTGGAAATATCCCTCTTGCCTTTATTTGATCATGTGTCTCATGACACCTGATAATATTCTTATATGTCAATACTACTTATCACCTCAAAATCCTGGATTTAATTTAAAGGTTTCTAACCTTGCTTGCTTCTTAATAAAATATCCTCAGAATAACTGCTGAAGAATACAGAGTTCAGCACTTCAGCTCTATGACTTTAGAAGACAGATGGCTAATGATTTTGCAAACTTCCAGCTGATTATTTTCTCTTATAGTTAGTGGACAGTTCTGGGATATAGTAACAAATACCACACAGCTTAATAGCTTTAAAAATGCAATTCTGTCTCTATTATTCTGGGGAGTCATTTGGATCCTCTACTGCATCCAGAAGTACAGATAATTTGCACCCTTTACAATGTAACATTGCTCCTGGAGTACAATTTATGCTTCCAAAGGACATGAGCAATGTTCTTTCAGTGTAATAAACAGACTCATAGGTACAGGGTAGTCCTCAATAAGTATGAAGAAAGAGGTGAACTGGAAACACAGGGATTTTACACACTCATAAATTAAATGATGCACTGCAGTGAATTGTAGTATAATAGCTCAAATATTTTAGGGAATATAATTCAGAAGAGTCATGGAGAAAAAACAGAAAAGCATGAGGAATAAGTGGACATAAAAATACTGAGGTAGTAGGAGCACTAAATTTCTTTTATGGTTTTACAACATGGTCTGTACACAAACATCTATCTATACACATATATGCCCCTATTCATGTCATCTGTTAAAAAAGAACATAGTTCAGAATGTCAGATCACAATCACCCTGGAAATGCATAGATTAAATCATCTATTCTCTATACATTAGGGAATACATACCAGATTAATTACAATTAAATCTACAGAACCTGTTATGCATAAACATTACTGGCCTTTTCACCTTTTGAATGTCTGCAAATCTGTGATCAGAAGCAAACACACTCATCAGAATTCAAAAAGATGAAAGGCCACACCAAGAGATAAGTCTCTATATTGTATATAATGCAACTTGTTTCAAGTGCCTTTTGAAGCATGTAACCACAGCTAAGGGCAGCTATGGTTGCAGGGCCAGCTGAGAATAAAAGCAATATAGTTCTCAGGAACTTATGAGATGCATTTCCTCAGCTAATACAGATTATGGAGCACAAGTACATTGCTCAAGGGGAAAGGGAAACTGCAAATTAGTAGTCTAGAAATCCACTAGATACAGTGGATGTTATATTTTCTGGAAACTTTTGACAGGTCTGTCAGAATTGTGGAGTGCTAGAATTACTAATGCAGTGCTGCTTTATCACCTCTAAATTAGATGTGCTTTCCAAAAGGGAAAGGAAATGTTCAAAAAAATAAAGTGTTCCATCTTTTGAAATGTAAGACTATGACTAGAATCATAACTGACTCCACAAAAGCTGTTCTCTTCCTCCAGGAAATCATTTACAGGGAGAAAGAGAAGAGCATTCATAAAGCTTCAACAGGTGTAACTGGTAGGTATTACTTTTCCTCCCTGTTTCTGTTCAGTCATTGTAAAAGCTTCAGCTCCTGTTGAAAGAGAAGTCTGGTTCATCCATCCATCTCTGATTCTGCACAATGTCACTAGACAGAGTTACATGGAACACATGAAAATCTTCAGATCAAATCTTTTGGTTGCACTTATATGATACTGTTAATGCTTCTCAAGGAATCAAAAAGCAGTCCAAGAAAAAAAAATTAAAAACCTAGTAGGTATTTGTAAACTTTTCTGAAGATGATGATGCCATTATAGCTCCAGTGTCAGTCAGATATTAGCCTAAACCAAGGCTCCTGCTCAGACTTGCTACTCAAGTATATTTATTAGATGCAAACAATGAGGCCAAGCTCCAGAAAAATCCTTAAGAGAAGCTCAGGGTCCAGCACAGTTCCTAGACTGCCTGAAGAAGACAGATCATGCTCGAGCAAAGTCACATGAACTTCATCTCCATCCTCTTACCTCAGTGACAGGATGGCTACTCTGCACAGGGTAACTTTGCAATTAAAAGTATAAACAGCAATATAGACATCTTGCCTTCTCCCCAGGAAAATACACAGCACCCTTTTGCCATCCTTACTTGCTTGTTAGTTGTGAGATTTCAGCTCATTTGTTAAGGAATCACAGTCATTCACTGAAGGGTTTTTAATGGTTAACTATAAAGAAAGGGATTTCATTCTGAGAAAGTATTTATATAATTGGAGAGGTAAGTATCCAGGGATATTAAAAAAAAATAAAAATCCCAGACTTGTGGAACTTGTTCTTACTAAAATGCAAGTGTGTTATGCTATTGAAATATTCATTTGCATTTCTGGCCTTCAGACAGCAATCATCCTATAACCTGAAATTTCTTCTGTCAGCTCTCTTGTAATAAAAGCCCATCAGGCAATTTGAACAATAACAAAGGAAAATAAAAAGTTCCTCATATTTTGTGCAATGTTCTGTGCCTGCTCTTTGACTGCTCCCTTATGCCATATTACAGTTTTTAGATCTCTAATGGAATTATAAATTGAAAAAGCAGCAACCCTGACAGTATGACAACTAAGTAGTAAAATGTCCACAAATTACAGTGAAATACACAAAGCAACAGCTGTAAACATAACAGTCCAAAACCCAAATCAGAACTAGACAACTGTTAGAAAACAATCATATTCTACCTTCTACACACCACATAGACTCAAATCCTCAAGAAAAAAAATCACCAGGAGTATGTGGCACTGCTTTTTGTGTGCATGCTCCTGTTTAAACACACACATTTCTTTTCTAAATGTACACTTAAATAGATTCTTTCAGCTAAGTCACAGCTACCACAATAACAATTAATTAAAAAGTTGACATTCCTAAATCTTACTCACATCATTGAAACAGTATGTCCAAATCTGGCCATCAGTAAGTATTCTCATCACATATACATGTACTAAACAACAAAATACATTCCTTCATCAAATGTTTTTGCTAATTAATTACACAATGACTTCGTATACAATGTTTTTTCCCCGCATACTGAAAAGTGTTTTTCTCATTACATCATTATATCCAGTAAACATTTGTGTTTGAGTCAGATTAAGATAGTGACTGGAGAAGACTAATAGGCAACATCTGTGCTGGAATTTGATGTTTGATGTTTAGTTTGCTGATGCTCCCGAGACCACTGGTGGAGTATATTAGCTCATTTTCTACAGCCCATATTAGCATATTTTAACACTGGAGCAATGCAAAGTGAGAGGAGGGAGAAATAATAATTACATTTGGCCAAAGTGCAGTTATATGCATTCATGTATCACTGATGTCCAAACCAGGAAATCTGGAATACACATATATTTCTAAAGTGTAGCTATCCAAATGAGAGTGACATTTTGCAAAGTATTTAATTTTAGAACTAGATGAAGAAACTGAAAGTGCAAAACACCCACTTGTTTCCTCATTGTAGAGCTTCAGTTCCCTTTTCACCAGCAAACCTTCACTGTTCTTCTCCCAAGTCTCCTGACTGCTGAATAATCCAAACATCTAATTCAGGGCAACATTAAGACCTCCCCAGCATTGCAGATGCCACTCTGCTCTTGTATCTATACTCCTCTGAATTACACATAATCTTTCCACATCCAAATGCATTGCTCAGAAACTAATGAATACATCTCTACCCTTGCAAGACTAGCAGTCTCTTGGAGGGAATGTCACCTATGCCTTTTTTCTTTTTTAAAAAGCTCTTTTGCCCAAGTCTGGTAGGGATATACAGTGCTGGTGTCCTCGACTCCAAGGAGTATTCAAGACCCTTTGTCACAAAAGCAGGAAATATGATCATTTTTGTTGGCATCCTTTCCTTGCTCCTTTAGAAAGAAAGTCCAAGCATAAAAAGGGTCCAGCATGCTGTCTGCAACATTTATTATTTATTCATTTATCCTGATAAATTATGCAGGCCAGAAGCTCCATTATCACTGGGGTTACCAGTTAAGTTCTTTCCAGCTCTTAGCCACTTTCATTCCCTTAATACATAGAGAACAGCAGACTAAGCAAGTAGTTCTCATCTTTCTACTCAGAAATCATGTCTCCACAAAAAGAAATTTCTTACTGCTTCTCCATTTTTTCTTTTTATTAGCTCCCAATTCTTTCATCTTCCTCTTATAGTCTAACCAACAGACTTCCATCTTAATTTGATCCCTAAAATAATAGCAGCTTTCTTTAGAAGGCAACTAAATCTCCAGTGAAGTGTGTAGGTTCTTTCTGTCTTCACTCTATGCCTTCTACAGCACTCAAGCAATGAGATGTCAGTGGTTTTGCATAAATATGGGCTGTATCAATAATCTTGTTTAACAAATTCTAACAGGAGGAGGGGAAAAAATAAGCAACTTAACTTCATTGTTAACTGCACAGACTGAACAATACTGTCGGGAGAGGGGAAAGGTTTTTTTCTCCTAGGCTGCATAGCACAGTTTAAATACACCTAATTTTTAAAAAGTATTGTGTCACCCTGTCATTATTTGCCTTTTTTGTTGTTGTTGTTAAAGGTATAAAATTTGTATGTATATGTTAAGGGTCTAAAATTTCATTTTGAAATTACAGTCTTATCTACAACTACACTAGCTCATAATTTAATAATTCAATTTAAATCTTGGTGTTTATTATTTTTTCTAAGGTTACTGTTGAAAACCAGACTGCTTGAATATTAATAAACCAATCTAGTCACCAGCAATACTCAAGTACTTGAAGTTAAAAACATGTGAAAGCCTACAAAGGTGTAACATACTCACTCACTGTAAGGTATCTATAACAGCAGAAGTGGTTTCCACACTGACCATAATATATAACTAGCAGCAATCCAATTGTTACAAGCCATCAGAATAGTATTTTCTTCCCATTAAGAACTTAAGACTGGGCCTTCACAAATGAGTTCTTAATAGACAACCAGAGCAGAACAAACATTAGGACAGAAGGTAGGCAACAATGCAGTCCTGAATCATCTTGTTCAGTTGCCATTTAGCTCATAGAGATCTAAATACCACAGGTACCTCTCTGTTGCTCATTCCATTAAACATATCCAGCTGCCTAAAATTTTGCATTTCTGAGCTGACTACCACCAGTCCTGGCAAGTCTGAGTAACTTTGCACCTACTTTCTGAACCTAATGAGTACCTAGAAAATTAGCATTTACCTGATCATCATTTTCATCCTCAAAGGCACTGACATGGTAGGGATTGAACAGCATGCCTACTGCCTCCAGGACTGCACTCTGTATAGAACAGAGCAGTCACCTCTGGGTGTGATAACATAGCCAAGGGATTAGGACAGTTTCTTAGGGATATGGAAAAAGTGGTCTTGCTCCCCTCAGGCAGAAGAGAATTTAGCCTAAAAGATACAAATCCAAGATGACTTTTATAGATGTGGTGTTACAGTAGTAAAGCATGTTAAGGTGTGGTAAAAAAGTCACATCTTTTGCTTCAAAAACATCAATTTGAGCAAGATTGTAGAAATGCCATACAAGTTGGTAAGCTTCTAAACAATGTGATTGTTGACCAGATAAAGTTTGAGAAACAGAGATTTCTTTCTGGTGATTCGTTTTCCATTCTGGCTTTTTTTCAAAACAGGAATATGCTCAGGGTACAGAGGAAAACTTTGAAGTTAAAACAGAAAAGTAATCTCACTCACCTCCTGAGAAAATAAGTTAATAAATCTACCTGTTTGATATTCAGGCTTGGACTGTAAGTAAAGGGTAGCCTCTGCAAAACCCATCTTCAGAGCAGGTAATCTGTATTTACCAACATTTACACTCAACTGCCCTCCTGACTGCTGTGATTTCAAGCTGTTCAGAGGCAAATTAATTGGGAGTACAACTTTTTAGCCAACCAGTCGCTTCCTTTAAACTGTGTATGAAACCTTGTAT
Source organism: Chloroceryle aenea (assembly GCA_013399075.1). Taxonomy (NCBI): domain Eukaryota; kingdom Metazoa; phylum Chordata; class Aves; order Coraciiformes; family Cerylidae; genus Chloroceryle; species Chloroceryle aenea. The sequence continues at coordinate 30,539 of VWZY01012556.1, forward strand.
TTAGAAAGTATAGAACTAATCCAGACAGCAGAATTGCTCTGCCAATATACAGATGCATCAAGCTATCATTATAGCATTTTTGATGTATATTTTTATATCTCTTCTGCTCCTGTAGAGTTACTTATGAGTGCCTGATACATTTGCAGTACATAATATATTTGGTCCGAAAACTAACTTGAACACAAGAACTATGACACATCCTACCAAAAGTTTTTTAAAAAATTAAATATCCATTACATTTTTTTATCCAAAATAATCTTATTACCCGTTGGTTAAATGCCAGGTGAATTAAGGGATATAAAGTTGCCCCATGGAGGTTCTTGGGATGAGTGCACAATAAATTTAGCATTTGACTAGAGGCTTAGCTAGAATGTGCTCTTAACCCTAACCCTTCCCCAGTACCAGTGTAATATAAACATATTTTATGTATTTATTTAAATAAATATACTCCACTGGAAATGTTCTATATAGATAAATCTATTTATTACCTTTTCTTTCACCATACTTCCCTAAGCAAATTTTGTTTTGATTTGCAGCCAGTCAGGTAGCATACTTCTGGCAATGTTTCACTTGTATTAAACCCTCTGGCTAATTAAATAAGTAAATACTCATGTCTGCAGTTACTTGGATTGTAATCTACAAACACTTTCAATTCTTTGGAATCTCTATGCTTAAAAAGCAGTGTAATACATGGTGTGTTTATAGATAAGTTGCTATTTGGTGTTTAAGTGCTTCAAAAGCACATGACCTGTCATCGGATGAGATACTGGGTTGGATTTGGAAAAAAAAAGACAAAAGAAAGAAAAAAAATCAAGGATAAGAGTCAAGTGATTTTGTATATGTTTTTTCCTTGAAATGATTGATCTAACATGGAAATATACTATATGCTACACAGAGAACCAAGACCTAAAGTTTTCAGTACAGAATTTGCAGTACAGAAATCCTGATATGCAGAACTGTTTGCAAGATAGCTGCAGCTAGTAGTTTCTTCTCATATTTGAAGTTAATAAAGAATGGGAAGATTCTGAATATTTTTTTAATTGCTTCAAATCTACAGTGGAAACAAACTCAACTATTTCAAGACGACTTCTTTAAAAAATTCTTCAGTAAATTTTGTTTTACTTATTCTTGTTGCTAGCACAGGGAATATTTCCCCTCTCCCTCAGCATTAAATTGAAATATTCAAGCTCTTTCAAACATTAGACTATTCAGAATCATTTTCTCAGACATTTACAGCTTTAACAAGACCATGGAGGCTGAAAGTTATCAAGTGTCTTCAGTTTGAAAGTCCCTTTGAGATCCATAGTCCTACATATTTAGGACACATTAACTAGCTCAGTGTGAAAGAAATAACCTTTTCCCTGCATAGCCCACTTTCATTTAGCAGGTTTTGGTGTGTGCACTGTCTAGCCATAGACAATCTAAAACAGTTCTCAAATTGAAAATCAAGTTTTCAGAGTGGAGATACCCTGCACATATAACTCAAATATTATTTTTGGTTATCTGAACTGCATTTTAATGATGTTTAAACTAATTGTATTTTATATGCAACTTAAGGTGACTTCTTAGTAAGGGATTGTTAATAATGCCAAAATGAAATAACTTTGCTCTGTGAAGCATAATTGTTAAACACATCCAGAAGTCTTCTGAGCAATAGCTCTGTCAATTTAAGAGTCATTATTTCCCTTCACCTAGTTTTGAATAACAAATCTCATAAATCTGCTGAGTAAACCTTCACTGGAAGTATCAGGTTTATATCTTGCCCGCAAACAAAACAGCTGAACAAAGTTGCAGGCAACCTCTCCAGTTGTTTCCTTGTCACCTGTTGAGTATAGCTGTACAATTGCAGAATCAAGGTGTGTTGTCACAAGCCTCAGGCTGAGAGAGCCATTGAGAATCGTTAAACCAAAGGGGAGAGAAAAGAATAGCCCGGATTCTAATGCTACAGAAGGACATGTGGTAGATAAAATACTTCAGCAGTGCAGCTATATTGAATAAGTCCTTTTGCACAACAGCTCTGTGTTGCAAATTACAAGAAATTGAACTTAGGGAATTTGTCTTCCAGACCCAGCTGTATTTTAAGTGAATTATTTATACATCTAAAAAAAACAAAACAAACCACCTGATTTTTGCTCTTGAAAGGAACGGATATAGGGGAAAAAAGGTTGAGAAGTACTCAGAAAAATCATTTGGATCAGCCTTCAGTATTTATTCAATAAAATCAGCAATACTTAATATTATTTATGCAGTAAAAGCCCACTGAATTCAAGAGGAGGGGACAAGAGAGAAAGAGATCTATAGTACCTTGGCCTTATTTTTTTCAATATGCTTGTAATGGAACAACCAAAAAAGGGAATAACCTGTATTCACTGCAGATAGAGCAGAAACTAATACACTTTAATATCTCACTTCTGCAATTCATTACAGTCTTCACCTATCCAAGAGTTAAGGAGAAAAGCAACTAAAAATTCTTTGACTCAGAAAAATGGAAACAGATAGCAAAAGGATAATGGTTACATGATATTTGACCTCTATTCAAAATTCATTAAAATCTTATTGCAGTAGTCAGGAGGAAAGATGAAAGACCCAGTCAAGATATTTCTGAGGCTGAGCCAGGTGTCCTGGAAAAAGATGACTTAAATCTCTCTACTTGGAAAGAGGAAAAGATCAGTGGCCTGCAAAGGTCTAAAGACACTATCATAGCATAAAATGTGTTTGTTTCTATGGCTCAGGCATCTAAGTCATAAAGAAGAGCTGGAGTACTTTACTCCACAATACATTAGAAGTTACCAGAAATCTCAAATACAAAAGATTGTATTAGATCATTCAAATGACATTTTTTTCAATAAAATAGAAGGCAGTACTTGAAACTGAGTTGAAATGAGTTGAAACACTAAGACAAGGGATATGAAGTAAAGCAGAAGAATGGGAATTGAATCCAAGCCGGAACTCAGGACGACTCCAAGAAAGATTTTATATCCTGTATAAAATGTACTTGCTTTTACAGCAGATTCTAAGTGGATCATGAAAGCATCTCAGCAGATTAACAGAGTACAAGTACAGAGAGAGTAGTTTTGGATTTGCTTGTAGTAAAACCAATTTTTTTTATCGCTTTTACAAATATTTGCAATTGGTAATAGCCACACTGACTGGGAGAGATGGAAACGTATCTTAGCACAGCTTGATTTAAGGGTGATGACCAGATAAATGAGAGTTAGGATTCATGCATCTAGCTTACTGAAGCACTCAGGTGAAGCTGAGCTTTCCAGGAAATTTCCCAAGGGATGACATAAGGCAAGCCTCCCCCTCGTGTTGCATGGATAGTTCTGAGAAAGGGCATTGCAGAAGTGAGAAAGCAAGTAGTTTCAAAGGATCAGTGATGGCTGATAAAGCCCTAAATCATGTAGCATGAAAAGAGACTGGCAGCAAACACCAAAACACCCAGCGAACAAAGCACAAAAAAGAAACAACACTTGATTACAGAAAGAGCAGAAGCACAGACAGATCTAAAATGGAGATACAGAGCAAACACAAGAGAAAGAGAAGATCTGTTTGCTGAACAATTTTTCCAAGGAATATCACAAAATTGCTGCAGCAGCCCAGATCCTCAAGCAAGCCTGCCCTATCACCACAATTCAATTGACATCCAGAAGAAGGAAATTAACTTTAAGCATAGAAAGCTGCATGAAAAAGGAATTGGATGTCTCCTGGCTGAGGAAAAGAAACTATAAGAAAATGAAAAATTGTTTTATTTGCAGTTTAATAATTATATTCAGAAACTTTTATAGACATTTGAAATACTTTTCCAGTCTACTCAGAAATGGTGAAGCTTCACACTGAGCCCTGTGTCCAGCCAGCACAAGAATTCCCAGCTCCTCTGGAAAGAACCCCTCAAGGACAATTATCAGAGCACATGAGGAAAAAAAAAAAGTGTCTATATGAGGTTATGTGTGGGTTTCTTTGCTTTGTTATTTTTCATTAAATTATACAATCCAAGAGGATAAAAGGATAAATAATTTAAAATATCTTGTCTGAATAAAAGCATTTCTACAACACTTGCTTTTTTACAGTCTTATTTGGTTTTGTCTGTAAACAGGTTTAAGGGTAAGGAGCTGATAGAAGTTCTGTATTCCTAATATAGTTTGGTAAGACTCCTGCATTTTTTAACTACTATAGATCTTTCTGAAAGCTTTTTACTTTCTGAAATTAAAAATATATCAAATGTGTTTGAATGCATTTTAAAAATAAGTCATTACCATGCACACACAGATACACACATGTGTCCTGTGAGTCCAGGATCTGTACATAGAATATTAGACAGCCTCAGTGACAAGCCCTCCAGGCTGACAGGTAAGATAATTGAGATTCTCTCATTATTCTTTTGTCCTTTTTTCACAGTTGCATTAACCAGAGTTTTTTCCAAGTCCCTGACAATCCATAGGTGCTACAGCAACTGCTTACATGGTAAAAAAAAAAAACATTAGGAAAGTATTTTATGAACAACCATCAACCCTTGTAACTTCCCCAATAAGCTCTACAAAGGAGAAAACTCTGGGGAATACCATTCATCAGCTAACCTCTATCTGTAAGTAAAACACTTCAGTGGATGTATGAGGCTATATGTACAGAATATTCTTATTTCATTAGCAGTCACAAATCAGTTCTGCTCGTGCTCTGACTCAGCTCTAACCTGTGTGCAAACACCATACACAATCTCCACAGACCTTTAGTTTCAGCTTAGGACTTGACTAATACAGCCACAAGCAATTCCAGATCAGAACTGGCTCTGAGTCCAGCAAGATTTGTGCCTCCCTGCAGAAATACCTCTTAGGCATGTTTGCTAGAAAGCTACCACATTTTATGGACATCGTTCTTTTGCTCATCAGAAGCTGGCAATGTCTACCCCAATTTTTTTAGAAAAATGTCAGGACCATAAAAACCCCTCAAGAACAAGAACTTGGTCAGGACTGATTACAGTACGATCTCCCTACAGCCAGCACTAGTACACTGAGTTGTATTTTAAGACAGCCTACAGCTTCAGTCCTAAAATAAACACAAATAAAATGCCATCGTGCTGAGTATGAAGGAAGTCTCTGTTCACAAACAGGCCTCAGAATGCAACTCTGAAGACAGCCCCATCTGAAGAGATAACATTTGCCTGCTATTTTTGGAGAGTGTTTGCTGCCTTCAGAAGCACTCTTCATCCGCTGCAGCAAACCAAGCCATGCAAACTAACCTACACATACAGAACCATACAGTCACAGACAATAGCTATAGGAATTTCACCTCACATTTTCTTAATACCTTTTAAAGATCCAATACCAAAATCTAAATCTGTGACCAAGACAGAGATAATTGTTTAAAGATACTTGTATTCAGTTGTTGGTTTGGGGGAACTGTTGCTCTTTTGGTTTACATAAACCACAGATTTATTGAGGGACAAAGTCCAGTCTTGTAAATGTATTTCCTTGTTGGAAAAAAAAAAAGTAAATAAAAAGTTTGATATATTGGCTGTGACTGTTTGAATCTTACAACTTCAGATTTCTTAGTAAGACTCAGGTATGAAAAAAAAAAGAAAATCCACATATTTATGTCGTGCCACCTCAGTTCAGTTTTCAACTTTAGCTTTACATGAATGAGAGGCCAGATATTAGATCACATTTCTACCCTACTGGCTCTGAAGCTTCCTTGGTTTTCAAATGAGCAGCCGTGCTTACTGGGACCAGAACTCTGGGAGTTTTAGCGCCTGAAGCCCATTAAAATCAATCAGAATACTTCAAGATCTAGTAGGGTTACTGTTAGTGTTGTACTAGCTGCTCTTACAGTCTGAACATGCTGATTAATATCGTTATGACTGCTGACTTCAGTGATATATAAATAATGTTACAAAATATCTGAGAATGATATGACTTTTATTATCTCCTTGAAAAGGATTTATTCGCTTTTTAATGCAGGCTGTTAGACACGCTACAGCAGTTACAAAAAGAAAGACCTTTACTTGACTAGTGGTAGAGGTGAGGAAACCACCTTCACTGAGAAGCCTGCAATGTAAAATTCATCCTACCTTCAGCTGCACTAGATGCACATCCACGTGCTTGCTATCCGAGTCCTGTTGGACAGAGTAGGTGAGATCCCTGACTCTTTCAGATGTCATCCGAAGCCAGGTCTCAATTTCTGGCAAGTGGAGAACAATCTTCCAGTCAGCTCCAGTGTGTAGAGGTGGAGGCTTTTCATACTGCTGGCCAGAATCAAGGTCCTTCATGGCATCCTCTTCCCCATCTCGTTCCACTGTAGGAGTCATGTTTATAAGCATTGGAGATGCATCAGATGGCATTGGATCCAGTTCTTGCGTTCTCATGGGAGAAAGTGCTACATCCATGGCTAACATGGGAAAGTCTCAACAGTAATTCTGTCCAAAATAGCTGCAAAGATAAAAAAAGAGGCTGCTGTTATGAAAGCAAATTTAAAATAAATAAAAATTTTTCAAAAGTTCACAAGACAAGGAGTAAATTACAATGTCTGAGGTATTGTACTTCTAAATAAATTCTAATCCCTGAAAATCCACACTAGATGTTCAAGGATAAACATATTTGTCAAATTAATTCTGTTGATTTGGATAAATCAGTTCGTTCTTTGAGAAAAAAATAACAAACACCACGTTTCTCATTGTAGACATCTTAGAAAACACAGTTTTCATTGGTGAAAAACACATGCTCAGTTTCCACAACTGCAACATAAACTGAGCATTGGAAAGCTATCAGAACTTTACTAAACTCCACAAGTTAATACAGGATTGCTCATTGTATTTATACAAATACAGTAGCATGTATTAGAATATATTAATTGGCCTGAAAATTATGACTAACCACAAACGATCTCAAGTTGGAATTAAACTTAGCAACTATCTTCTCCAATGTTGATCACATACAACAGAAATTTTGAAGACAAATTTCAAGCAAACATTGAGGACACTTGGTTGATGTGTTGTAAGCAGATTTTAGTTTTCAAGTTTTAATTCTTGTAATATTGTTAGATTAAGATCTAACAAACTATTAAACAACTCTATCAAAACTGAGTGTATTCCAATTGTCAAAACAGATACCTAAAATTAAAACAGTATTTTACAAGAGTTCCTTTATTAAGTCCAAAAGCTGTGTCATCAAAACACACTTACAATATCCACTGGAAAAAGTAAGTAAAACATTTCACTTTTTACTTCTTTCTCTACCCACTCTA